>JAFEMH010000325.1:257500-843120 GCA_022495995.1 Adenophora triphylla var. japonica
ATTATAAAAAGGTAGGCTATTTTGGGAAGTGTCAAGTGAGGTGGGACGACCCAAAATGAAAATAAGTGTCAAGTGAGGTGGGACGGAGGGAGTACACAGTTTGGGACTAAATTTTTATGGTGGCCCAATTCAAGTCATCACAGCCCATATTATACAAAACACTTTTTTTGTTGGGCCTGACTATTTTCTTACATCAAAAGGTCCAGTATTTTTTTATATTTTTTTTTAAGAAATGTATTTATGTTGAGTTAAGATAACCTACTTTGAATGAATATTTTTTTTTTTTTTTTTTTGTAGTTTTCTTCTAATAATACAAAAAAAAAAAAAATTAAAAAAAATTGTTCTCAATTAATGCTGAGCTAAGAGGGATAAATTTGGGCTTAACTACTTTTGGGCTAAAGAACTATAGCTTGCACGCTCTAGGTTTAACACAATTTATCTATCGGGCTTTTTGGCCCATATCCACGTATTGATGGTTTTATGTCATCCTCTTTACTGAATATCCAAATTTCATTTATCTATCGAGCTTTTGTGACCTAAAACCACGAACAGAGCTTTTGTGACCTAAAACCACGAACAAACAAGTATCCGGAATTGCATACGGCTAATACCCTCCGGCGTGATGATTAGATATAGTGTTAAGTTTAGATAAATCTGTAAAGAACGACTTAAATCTGAACATACCCCGTATGAAAATTTAACTTTTATAGTTTTGAAAAATGGGAAGGGAGATATGTAAAAGTGCAAGAAAGGAGTCCACGCCATGTTTTAAGAGGTACACTTTGAAAAACCTTTTGAAATCAGAGAAAGGGTTCGGGGGTCAGGTTACGTGTTGGGAAGAACCGAGAGTTCACCCAACACGCCTCGTAAACGAGTCTTTCTATAAAAATAACATCCAAATCATTCAAATGTGTGTGCAAACGTGTGAGACAATATATGATAAATGTGCTTTGCTTTATTGATAAACTGAGAGAAAAACAACTTGTGAGCCACCTGGTGCGGGGGGCCATATCCCGATTACAATGCTTGAACAGATTACAACTGAAAATGAAGCTGCTGCAGATTGGCTACTTGTGTCGCACGACGCAGGACATGGCATGGCCAAGTCTGTCGCGTGACACATCTAGCCAACTTGCAGAGCTTTACAAAGTTGATTTGCAGGAACAACCAAAGAACAACAATATCAAATTACATCATGAATTGATCTCAGAGAGCACAGAAGTCAACAAACAACATTCAAGAGGGTGTGGATATGAGAGATCCACGCTCACCTTGAATGAACATGCACCATTACATCAATATTATCTTATAAACCAAGCAATAACATGGAACACGATATGATCTACAAAATTAGGGATTTAAACAGAGAGACTGCGGTCAGAATTCGACACTCATCATATCAGATTAAGCATCATTAGCAGCTTGTGCATGGAGATTATACGTAGATTGCATAAATAAGCAAGGAATAGAGAGATGTAGGGAGAGAGAATCGTTACCTTTGTAGATCCTCAACCCTTATACCAAGTTAGGTATAAGGACCTTCAATTCAGCTTTAGGAGCTGAATTCGAACTCAGAAACTATGGAGGATTGGATCCTCAATATGTGTGTAAGTGTATGAAGAAGAGCTTGAGTTGTTTGTGAGGATGTGTCAACTAAGAGAGAATTTGGTGTGTGTTTTGTGTGTGTGAGGAGAGGGATGGTATTCTGGGCGTATTTTGGCAGAGTGACGCTAAGAAGTGGAAAAGGGATCCAGAAATGAGAGGGAAAGGGTCCATTTTATAGCTGCATGGGAGCTGGCTATATGTGCTGCGCGACTTTGCGTTGTGCTTTTCCGTGGCTCGTTCTGTCGCACGACAAAGGGAGCCATAACCGCTTTCCTTCTAGAAACATGCAAGGTGGCGAATTCTGGACTCTTCCTGGATAATTCCTTATAGGTCCAACCTGTATAATTCCCCGTAGGTCCTTTTGCAGGGAATAAAGGCCTATAGGTCCTTCCTTAGCAAGAAACTTATAAAAAGCTCCCGAAAGTCTCGGAATGGACCAGAAATTTATCAAAATGCCCCCTAGTGTACTTTTATTGTGTAAAAGACACTTTTATTGGGTCGCGAGTTGGATTGGGGTACTCACAGAGCCCCTCGGCAACGTCACTTATGGAAGAAGTGGGGTTGTCGATAATAAGGATCCCAAGCCTAACGAGCGGTTGATGGGAGAGAGAAAGAACAGAGTGGCCAAATGGCTGGACCTGCTGGGGATATAGCAAACGAATGAAAATGATTGATGTGGTTGGATGGCTGGACCTTTTTGGGAAAGGATTCCTACGTATCCCTAAGAGGGAATCAAGCCGGATCGTAGTTCGAAGAAATGAGAATGTGTGGTGCCTCAAACCGAAGAAAGACCGAAGCGGTCAAACGGCTGGACCTTTGGAGAAAGGATTCCTACGTATCCCTAGGAGGAAATCAAGCCGGATCGTAGTTCGAACAAGTGAGCCACTTGGTGCGGGGGGCCACATCCCGAAGAAAGACCGAAGTGGTCTGGATGACTATTGAGGGGAAGTCGCCTGAGATTGACTATAGAGGGAAAGTCGCCCAGAGATTGACTATAGAGGGAAATCTCCGAGAGATTTGACTGTAAGGGGGTCACCCGGGATTTGACTGTAAGGGGGGTCACCCGAGATTTGACTGTTAGCGGGGTCACCCGAGATTTGACTGTTAGGGGAGTCACCCGAGATTTGTGACAAGAGGGACGGATCCGAGGATTTCGATGAAGAGAGGGACGGACCCGAGGAATTTTGTGAAGAGAGGGGGCATTTCGGTAAGTATGCCACAGGGGTAAAATTGTAAAATATGCCACAGGGGCAAAATTGGAAAGACAGCCACAGAGGCTATGTATGTCGCACGACCTAGCAGGCCATGCAGGCAGATTTGATTAAATTGAGCAGTTTCGACATTTGAAACACAAAAAGCAGCTAGAGAAAGAGAAGAGAAAAGAGAAGAAAATGGTTTCTATTCTACCCCAATTCTTTGCCAACATTGTTGAAATCATGCCTCCCCGTCTACGCTCGACGAAGAAGGCGCAACAACAAGCGGAGCTAGCGGACCGAAGAAAGAAGATAAAGAGGAATTATCGACCATTTGTTCCTCAAGCTCCGCGAGGACAGTTCTACCCACAGGAGGACAGACACACCTCGGTTGGTTGAAAAGCCGCGGTAAGAATCTTGCAAAACTTGCTATTCATTGATTTGAATTTTTGAATTTTCGGAAAATTGCATGCTTAGGATAATTGCCTAGAAAAATGAAATTGCAATGAATATGCTGATAAAATGCATGAATTTAATCTAAGAGTTAAACTAACTTTTGTAAAAAAGATGGGACGGACCCGAGATGAAAGTCATTGATTTTGTAAAGAAAAGTGGGACGGACGCAAATTTTTTGTAAAGAGTGGGATGGATCCAAATTTTTTGTAAAGAGTGGGACGGACCCAAAGATTTTGAACACTTGGGACGGACCCAAAGATTTCAATGATTTGTTTTGTGAAAATGGGACTGACCTAAGGAAAATAACAATGATTGCTTTCAAAACATCATGATATCTAATTGACTGAGATATATTTTGATACCTGTGCTGTGTTTACCTGTAGGGGTTGCGCACGAGGGGATCATCCGAGGTGATTGGGCGAATTTGGAGGAGCTTGCCCGGTAGCGTAGCTGAGGCTCATTCGCCAAAGGGCTTAGTTTATGCTGCTGGAATCGGATCCTTTTTTGACATGGCGGAGGCCATTGGGGACACAAAGCAGAGCGTGGAGTTGATGAAAGTTTTTCGTGAGTTTTGGTAGGAGACCACCCATTCCTTTCACTTCACTTGGGGCGAGGCTACAGTCACCCCATACGACTTTGCGGTCATCACAGGTTTGCCGTTCACGGACCAGCCTATTTTTGCGGTTGAGCCTGTTGTTGAGCCCGGGCCCCTTGATGAGGATGAGATGCTGGGGTTGGTCGATTTTGCTCTCCGAGATAGGAAGGGCAATGGGTATGAGCTAGGAGAGATTCACGGGGTGATAGAGGCACAGAGCCGAGCTTACCCTCCCACTTTTGATGACTCTGATGATAGCCGGCTCAGCCGAGAGTCTCGGCCGGCCTTCGTCCTGGCCGGACTTTCTGACATGCTATTTCCCAATGGGGCTTCCACCTCTCTTACTGCCCTCCTGGAGCTTCTGAGGAACTGGGGGAATGTGGGCAATCTGTCTTGGGAAGAGGCTGGACTTGCAGAGATGTATTTGGCCCTGAACGACATTAGCAGGGGAGAGGCGAAGTCGTTTGATTGCTGCTAGATGGCTTTTGAGGTAGATTTTTCACCCTCACTTTTCTTTGCACATGCATCTGCATAATTAGTTATTATCTTCGTTTCTGAACTTATCTGATTTGTCTTTTACAGGTTTGGGCCTATGAGGTGTTTAGTTGTTACCCTTGGAGAATCAGGGATGAGTTTCCAGCTGATACCTATCCCGCTCTCAGATGCTGGACCAAAGATGCTCGGAAACAGACTCGGGTATCTGGAGCGAGGAGCAGGACGACTGCCTCATATGCTGACACGATGCCGCTGCTGAGAAGAGCACCCCATAACCTCTCCTTGTTCCCGTGGGCTGATAGATATCCTGATGAGGACTTGGATTATGCTGCTCATTTGACTGGGTGCCGCAAGCTTCTGGCGGGCTTGACCGGAGATGCTTTATATTTAGCAGAGAGGGTATTCAGACAGCATGGGCCCAATAGGCATGCTTTAATCCCCGATGATCCTCTGGATAGGATGTGGTTGCCTCGCCAGCTGGAGAATGTGGATGATTTGATTGTGGGTGTGGCGGCCCATCATTTTGCACATGAGGGAGATTATACATTGTATGTGGCTAGGAGGCTACAATCTCCCCAGGTCAGAGCAGGTTATGACGCTCAGCGTGCGGGGCCCTCGACCGGACACGTGGCTAGACCTCCTCTACCCCGACATACATTGACTATCAGGGTGGCGGCCATGTACGGCGAGCTCACATTGATATGACCCAGACCCACCCTCGTCTGCAGCTTCCACGGGGCTCGAGATCAGTATGTACTGCTTGCTGCCTCTTTTGGATTGCTTGCATTCCTTTCTGTTATCAAGAACTGTATTCTGACACCTCTTGTGTTCGTTTGTAACAGGTATCGGCCCAGGCTTATAGGCACCTGACTTGGGCTTTCACCGGTGCCGTGGGTATGATCGGCAAACTGCAGAAAGGCGTGAGTTACTGGAAGAATCTGTGCCGATCACAGGATTCGGTAAATACTCCCCACTCGGTCAACCAAGGAGGAAAAAGGATCGCTTTGATGATGTGAGCACTAGTGGACCGAGGCCTCGGACAAAGAATCCATCTGTGCCTCTTTCTAGTTCCAGCGAGAGCGATGATAGTGATGATGCTGACAGCGATGATGATGATGCTGACGAGACTGCCATTGATTATGAGTTTGACTCTGCTGTTATTACTGAGGCTGATGATTATTTTTGCATGGAGCCTGTGGCATACCAAGCTCCATCGGATGATCCTGACGACGAGTCCGAGGAGGACGGGGATGATGATGAGGAGGATTTAGAGTAGTCCTTCGAGCAGATTATGATTTGTTGCTTATTGTACCCTTTGGGAAACACACTCTCTAGACTAGGCTATTTTTGCTACGCCCTATTTTTGTACAAGATTTGAACTTATTTATTTGTTAGCTTGTATATACATTGCTAGTTTTTTATTTGCACGAGTCCATCTTGAAACTGGAAAATGGAATGATGGTTGTATGGTTGATGTATATGGTTTATGGTTTGATTGAATGGGTGATAATGGAATGGATCTTTGGTTTGTATATGTATTAGGTGAGTGTGTATATGGATGATGGTGTATATGGTTTGAATGAACCCTCTTCCATGTGTTTGAGACGTAGATGGATGATGGTTGCAGCAATTGACAAGTCGTGGAGTGCCCTGGGGAGTGCAGAATGCTGCAGTTTGCCGATGTCTGATGTTTGGCCATAAGTGTCGCACGACTCAGGACACCATGTGGCAAGGTGTGTCGTGGGACAAAGTCAGCCAGGTTTCAAATTCTATTTCAAAGTAACACCTTTTCCCAAGGCAATAAATTTAGCAGTCCCAAATGGAGTAGACCTCAAGTGCAAAGCTAGCATCAAAGATCGAGACCGTGAAGCAAGTCCCAGAATCTACACAGAGGATCCTATGTACACACAATCCCTTTTCTGCCTGACAAAGCCCCGGTATGAAGAAATTATTGTGAACTGGATCTGGTGCAGCCCCTATTTTTAATGAAATCCCCGGGGGTATTTGTGAACTTAGGAAGCAGATTCCCGAATGAGTCGTGGACTAAGTCTGGTGCAGCCCCACTTTGACAGAGTGTCATGTTATCGAACAAGGTTACTCAATCCTTCCATTTGTACCATAGTGTAAGTACCCCAATCTGGGTCATTAATGTTCCGTCAGCCCAAATTAATGATTTATGATCATTTAGGGGTATTTTGGACATTATTTTGACAATTTGAATGAGGGAGGACCTCTTAGGAATAAAAAAAATAGACAAATACCTCGCTGGAAACCTGTCATTTCCAAGGAAAAGGAATATTAACCATTTAGAAACAGCCAAAACTTCCAAAACAACTTTCTGCAAAAAACAGGCACGCTACTTGGGTCATCCGCGCGGACAAGATTGCACCTACAATCTTGTCCACGCGGATAAGATTGTCGCTCCAGACAACTTATAAATTCAGCCTTTCTCCTTCAGTTTTAACAACAACAAACACCTTTCCCTACTGTTACTATGTCGAAATCCCTCCTCAAAACAGCCTTAAACACTCCCACAACTCCAATTTAACACCAAATCCAACCTCAAAATCCACTACCAAACCACTTCTAAGCCTTAAAATCTCTCAAACCATAAACACAAACCCAAGAAAGATTGGTAAAACCCTTGTTTTCCCTACTTAAATCTCCTTTGTTCATTAATCAATTTCTAAAGTTGATACATCTTGACCTAACTCTCTTGTTAATTTACTTTTTATGTCAAATCCCCTTTCCTTTTGCAAATGATATGTTTTTCAAGTCCTAATGTACCCCCGGATGACTTGATTAAGTGGATTCATCACTTATGACCACTAATTAAAGTCTAGGAAAAGAGAGGACAAGCATGGATGCCAAAATCCAAATTCCCATTTACTTTCTGCCTTTTAGTTACAATTCCAGTTAAGTCCTGTAAATCCAGTTAACTTTCTGGAAATTACAGTGACTAAACTAGAAACTGTAAAATATGGAGACTGCAGCTGCCCTATCCGCGCGGATAAGATTGCACTGCAATCTTGTCCACGCAGATGATATTGTCATATGCAAACAGTCCCTCATTTTTCTGTTATTTTCAGTTTAATCCCTGTTTCAAACTGTTTTCAGTTCAGTCCTTATAATTTCAGTTATTTTCAGAAAAGACCCTTTAAGTATACACACACACACACACAAAAAGTTTCAAGTGAGGAAGACTCGTCGTACGAGGCATTTCGGGTGAACACCAACGTTCTTTTCGGTGTGTAACGTGACCTTTGAACCCATTTTCTCTAATTTTGGGTATTTTTCAAAGTTTTGACCCTTAAACAAAAAACTGCGTGGCGACTCAGAAAACGATTTTCTTTTAAGTCCGATTAAGTTTTTTTTTTTTTTTAAAAAAGGTCTTGTCGGGCGACTCAAAAGTTTTTTATTTAAAATCAGCGCGGTCGGATACACATCATCACAGTGGCGACTCCGCTGGGGATCCAATAAGCTTTTTTTTATAATAATAAAAAAATGATACTCGGTATATAGGTGGAAACCATTAACCTTCCTGTTAAAACACTTCATTATTGAAGCCTGGGATAAATTATGGTATAATAATGCCACGTACCGATGTCATTTCAAAAAAAAAAAAAAACTCGTTTTTCAAATAAAATAAAACTTGTTTTTCCAAAAAAAAAAAAGCTTTTGTGGGTCAAACTTCCGTCCCAACGCTTGAAACTTTTGTTTTGTGTGTGTATATGTTTTCCCGTTATGCGTTGTTATCATTTTGACCGTCCCGGAAAAGTGAAATTTTGACTGTCGGATCGATTCTTTTAACTGTTTAAGTTTTATGTGCTTATGTTCTTACATGCTTTAAAAAAAAACAAAAAAAAAACTTTTTTGCATGCATCATGCTTTTAAGACACATTTGAAAATTTTTGTTTTTACTCAAAAAAGAATATAGACTGTCGCACACCACGCGCACGTTGACCATACACTGCACACTACGTCCTTAACCCGGGCAATCTCAGTAGCAGCCTGGGAGGCCTTACTACGCCTCTCGGTGCGAGCACAGGACGACCCAAACAGCCATTGGTTTACTCTCGTGTCGACCCTGCACTTGTCCGTGACACACTCTTTGTCCGAGACTCGGTTAGTTTTTGGTCTGGTCCATGTCAGACTGTGTCAGTGTATACCCTGCTAGGCCAAACTCTAGTCAACGTGCCAAGTCGGGATCCCCCGCAAACCTAATTCAGTTGAATTCATGCCGGTTTTTCGCCATGAACTTTGACCCGATCTTGACTGGGGCTCGGACTTTGACTTTGACCCGCACGGCTTAAGCACCGGCTCCTGGTATGACACCGAGTCATCAAGGATTAACGCTCAATCCATGTTTAATTACCGCTTAACCAACGACGAGTCAAGATACTTCATGGACGCTTATCAATCAAGGTCATGCCGACTTTACGTCAGGCAACTTCGACCCGATCTCGACCCTCGATGTTGGCTTTGCCTGTAATTTACATCGAATGTACGTTAAGACTTCATGATCCGCCAGACCTTAGGTTCGTTTTCCTTTTCGGTCGGTGGGACCCACTTGCCCTACGGAACCCTTATTTGAGGTTACAGGTTGAGGGTCTATAGGCATAGTGACGGGTCCCACTGATCCAGGACTCAGAGTAGTAAAAGAAAAAAAAGGGAGCAATCTTTTCCAACCGCTTAGGGTTTAAGAAAACACGTTTTAAGTAAACTCAAACAAATAACCGCATGTTGCATGAGCCCTGAGCCCAAACACCAACCTGTTTCGCTTTCCCGAGTCTGAACTGCACCCTTTTGTGCCTTCTACAGTAAGCAAAGTTTGGATCAGGATCCCGGGTCATCGTTTATTCAGCTCAATCGGTTTTGGAATGTCTGATACTTCATCGGTCTCTTCTTTCGCTTCAGCTCAGAGTTCCGGAATGGCCAGCTCAGAGGAGAACAGTGGGGGATGTACGACTCCGCACCCCGAGAATCCGCAGAATGCCGAACAGTGGAATCAGATGTTGGAGCAGATAAGACAACATCAAGAGGCTCAGATCAGTCAGTTATTGGAAAGTGTCAGAACTCATGGACTAGCAATTGTTTGCGACCCTAATGGAACCTTTACGGTCAAGGCAGAGATTGAAGCTAATTCCTTTCTTGGGCATGCCGACTACCGTCGAATGCCTTGCTCCCTTTCGTGTGAAACTGCTAATGGGCCAAGCATGCCCCGACCTATAACTCAGCCTGTCTCTCATCCCCTACGGCTTGGTATGCCTCATCAGTCCGGTCCGGGTCATCAGTTTGGAATTGGTCAGTTCAGCACATTTCAGCCTCATCAAATCGGCACTCCTCAGCAGTTCGATCTAGGTCAACTTCCCCCCGGTGCCTCTCTGTTTTCACCTTTGGGTTTCAATCATTTTATTTCCGCCCTACAGCTTGGTATGCCTCATCAGTCTGGTCTGGGTCATCAATCTGGAGTTCGTCAGTTCAACACATCTCGGTCTCATCAAATCGGTACTCCTCAGCAGTCCTATCTTGGTCGACTTTCCCCGTTGCCTCTCAGTTTATTCTTTTGGGTTTCAATCAGTTCAATTCCGCCCCGTAACTTGGAACGACTCAGTTTGCTACTTTTCAATCCCATCAGTTCGACATGGATCTGCAGCCCAGTCTGCAACAGCTGCTTTCTACTACTTCTCAGCAGTCCAATCTAGGTCACCTTGCTTCCATCAATCCTCAAGGCCCGCTTGCCCCTGTGATACCGCAAGCCCACACGAGCCGGCAGAGTTCTGTCATCATATCAGCAAACCCGACGTATCCTCAACATCCCTTTGTTCCTACTGCTCAGTTCGCTCGAAATCCGTATGATCTAGCTTCGATAGTTTCACAAACCCAATATTTCTAGCATTCTCCATCAGCCTCAACTGCTCTGCAGTCTCAATTCCCTCAGAAGTTTCAACAGTACCTGCTAGTTTACGCTCTGTCTTCACACAATCAATTCGAGCCTTGTGGTTACGTCCTAAGGCCCCAATATCCACTTGAGTGTGGTGACAAATCCAGTTGCTTCAGGCTTTCCACCTCTGCCCACCAGATCTAGCAAGTCCCCTTATCAAATTCACCAACCTTCTGAGGCAAGTGTTATTGCGATCACTAGTAGTTCCAGTGCTTTTGTTTCCACATGATGCTCCATCTACTGATAAAGGCAGAAAAGTGATAAGTGACGGTAGTTATGTTCCTAAACAGGGTACGTCGGGAGGCAGTGATCCGTGAAGACAACAATACCGTCGATACTATGATAACTTCGGGATACCTTTGAGCAAGGTTTTTGAGAACTTAGTGGAGCAAGGTCTCCTCGAACCCATGAAAAATTACAAACCCAGAATCCCCAAGGCCAACTTGGACGTAGCCAAGCACTGCCATTACCAGAATCATCATGGCCACACAACCGACAACTGCACAGCCTGGAAGAGAGCGGTTCAAGGGTTAATCGAAGCGGGCAAGCTCGAGTGCCCCAATAGACCAAAACTGGCAAACTCTATTCAGGATGGTGACCAAGTCGATGACCAAAGCTCGAATCAAAGGGCACTAAGAGTTTATTCCCCCATAAGGGAGAAACCACATCCTGAGGATTTGGGTATGCCCTTGAGCAAAGTTTTAAATGGCTTGGTAAAGCAGGGTCTCCTCGAACCTATAAAAAACCATAAGCCCAAGGACTCCAACATCCCTTTGGACACCACTAAGCACTGTGCTTTCCACCAGTATCACGGTCATACAATCGACGACTGTATAACTTTGAGAAAGGCAATTTGGGGGTTAACTAAGGAGGGCAAACTCGAGCGCCTCAGTGATCTCAACACTGCCAATGATCATTTCCCAAACAACACGAGTGTAAATATGATTGAGTTTTATGATTCAAGCTCTGTGAGTTCAGTAGACTTTGACATTTCCTTTAGCAAGCTAGATGATTCAGTCGCAACAAATGTTGGGAATGGCTGGTTTGACTGCAACAAGCATGTGATCGTGGCAAAGCCGGAGTTGGTGAAATGCTTTGAACTCCCGCCCTCCGATAAGTTCACAACTGATGCCAAGGGGAAATGGGATGATGATAATCTGATGGCAGATAAGGCGGCCGTCAGGGCCGGTAAGCAAGGAATTCCTGAAGTCACCCAAGGCGAGCATAATCTGTCATAGCTTCATGAGAAATTTGCTTCCAATGCTGAAAGGTAGAGGCGTGGTCCAACAATGAAGAGTAGCTGAGCTAGGGGCTACCTATCCTTATATTAAATTAAAATGTTAAAACAGTCTTTTAGTCAACCTTCGTAGGTTCTAGTACTTTCTTCGTTCAATCAAGTCCTCCTCAGATATTGTTGTTAATCTTAAATTTTCTATAAAAGTGTCTTTTTCTTTTTTTGCTAGACTCGAGACATTATTTGCACACCTACATTATATTTAATGAAATGGTTTTATTTTAAATAACCACTCGCATTGCTCAACAAATAATCTCTTGAAATGATTAAGATTTTAATTAATTGGTGTGAGAAAGTCAATTAATGCCCTCCCTATACACTTTCCTTACCTCACAAAGGCCTCCATCAAGCCATACACTTTCCAAAACATGTCCACCATAACCTTGACCAAGTCAATGACGGCGGCAACATCAAGGAACAACAAAAGGTCACTCAGCATCAAAAGATTGACCCCATGTCGACAACAACCTAGGGGCTTGCCTTCGCCCTCACATGCATCAAGAAAGTTTAAGCAGAGGCTTGCCTTCATCCTCAAGTGCTTCAAAAAAAAAGAGCTCAAGCAAAAGCTTCAAAAAAAAAAAAAGCTCAAGCAGATGCTTCAAAAAAAAAACTCATGCAGGAGATTCAAAAAGAAAAAAAAATGAGGCCAAGGACCCAGCACCACCGATTAGAGGCTTGACATATGGGCAAAATTAAAGCCCGAAGAATGGAAGTTGTCGACAACAAGGGAGCAGTTAAAGCAACGGCAAAAACATATCATAAGCCCTTAAGCTGCATTCAAAATCTTTCTCCCCCGATGAAAGACGACGATCAAGAATCAATGGAATCACTGAAATAGCTGTCAAAATGACTTGTCAAAGAATCACCTCAAGGCCCGTACCTTATCATTCAAACTTCCTATCCGAGCCTTTTCACAAAAGGGACCACAAATATTCATACCCTTTCCCAAAGCCAAACACAGTTCAGCCCGAACTACGGCGACCTCAGCTCCTTATATTAAGGGGAATGTAGGCAACCAGAAATGGTCCGGTCATAAATACATTCAAATTCCATAAATTCGGTCTCCTCAATGGCCTCTCCTATACATAATCTTTCTTCGCAATTCGCCAACTTTGACTCTTGGTATTGTTCAACTTTCTCCGCATGATTAATCAAAATGTTTGTTCATATCGAGATTAGGGGTTGAATAACTCGAACAATAATAAAGGGTTTTAAGAAATCTTGTGATCATTTTTTGAATAAAACATGTTTTTAGATGTCTTGACAAGTCTTCTTTTTTTACATTATAGAAAAAATAGAGCTAAACACTGATTTTCTGTCAGCAGGGGCTTCCATACACTTTTACAAACCTTTCTACACTTATGCTCTCTCAAAAGAGTCAAACCCAAAGCGAGTTCTTTTGTGCCATCATCAAATGAGGCCATCAAATAATACAAATCGGGGATTCGTCCCCACTTTTTGAAAATATGTCCCTGCAGGTATACATTTCTAAATTGTCTTTCTTTTACATTTTCTTTCGGTTGACTAATTGACTAAAGAAAATAATAAAGTAAATATAGAAGGATGGGTTGCCTCTCTTGCTATATGACAATTCAATTTACATTAGAGCTGCACTGGACTCTTTAAGGTGGGACTTTCGTCAAGTCATTTTTTTAGAGTGGGGCTTCTCTGGTCACGCCAGGTCCACGTTGGTTCTTCACTTTGCTACAAGATGGGTTGGGTCTTTGTTTAGACTCATTTCAGGATCAGTCTGCAATGCCTACCAGGTTGAAGCCTCACTAATTGTGTCAGATTCACAATCATGAGACTGAGGCTTTACCAAGTCACTTCTTCAAAATCAAGACTTCGCCAACACATCTCTTCAGGCCAGGGCTTCGCCAAGCAAAGGGATACTTGATCGCCGTATTGGTCATGGGCTTGTCAAGTGCAGTTCTTTGATGTCAAGGGTTGAGATGGAATTTTAACTAAAACCAGGGATTCATCATGATTTTATGGCTAACAGTGGGATTCGAGTCCATAAAACCCTTTTGTACCAATCAGAATGAGGTTTCGATGATCATTTAATGATTACCCTCAACACCGATGGGACTTTCATGGTAGAAGAGGAAGAGGATCCCCATCCCTCTCTTGGTCAGATAAACTACCACCGGATGCCACCACCTTCCTCATATGGAACCTCCACCGGGCCACACTCATCTCAACCTGTGAATCAGCCATCCTTTCAAATTTCGGCCTCGATGCAGTATACATTCACAGTTCGGTTCGGGATAGTCGTTTGGGGAAACAAATTGAATTCAATCCGATTTGGGCCAGTATGGTGTGCCTCAATGCAGTCGGGGTCAGCTCGGTATGTCGCAGCAGTTTGGAATGCCTCAGCAGTTCGGTACAGATCAGTCAGGGGCTTCTCAGTTACATTAGCTTGGTATGACTTCTCAGTTGGGATGGCAGTCAACTATGGATCAGTTTGGAACTTCTCCACCCCATCAATTTGGGATATCTCAACAGCAACCCAGTTCAAGACAGCCAGCCCCCGACACAACACAAGTCTCACAAAATACCTTCATGACCGCCTCCACGGGACAGCAAACCCCTAATCCCACTCTCAGCCGCCCAGACTACACCAGGATGCCACCACCAGCCTCCTATGATACCACCACCAGAGCCCCTACTCCTCAATCTATAGGTCAGCCAGCTCCTCAGCCACAGCCAGTGGCCCCGTACAGTCCGGCGGGATAAGCCAATTTGTCGTCCCTCGATGGGGACAAAGTCAGTATGAAATATCCTCTCATGGTTGGGGACACCTCGGAATACCACAACAACAGTCTGGAATGCCGCCACCACAGTTTGGTTTAGGATAACAATTAGGTGTCCCTCCTCAGAACAGTACTGGTCCGGCAGCTCCCAGCGCCTCACCAGCCTCCACAAACCCGTTCCTCACTCAAGGCCCTATATGCCAGCAAGCCCCCATCCCCGTCTCATCAGAATCACCGGGACCACAGTATCCTCCCGGTTATACGCCATCACCCCAGCCAAGCATGCAGTTTAACAACCAAGGGCCACGACTCGTATATAAGTTTCCCTATGAGTCTCACCCCGGGAACCTGAGCTACCCGGCCACTTCTGGTCTGCCACCACCCTCCTTGCCCATTGGGAATTAGCAACAGGCTGATGGATTCTAATGCTCAGTCTCCTACTCACACTTCCCACGGTAATTTAGGCCAAGGGCAGGTTTACACCTATGCCCCAGGCCCTGCCATCCTTTCCACCAGTGTGCCACCAATGGTAACCCCTCTCTCTAGCACGATAACTGGTTGAACACTCTGGCTCTACCACTGGACCCTCATCTGGCTTGTTTCATGGAACAACATAAGGAAATGAAAGAACAGGTCGCCGAGCTGACAAGAAGGAAGGCCGCCCTCCAGCCCACAGATCCCGATTCCATTATGCCTCTATCGCACAAGTTCATGATGCCTAACTTGGAGCTGTTTGATGGAACTGCCTGACCTAGGATCCACATTGACACCTACACCCTAGCCGTGAAAGCCAAAGGATGCACGAATTAGCAGTTGGTTGATTACTTCAGCCTCTCCCCAAAACTGGAGACTCTAAAGTGGTTTTTTCGGTTGAAACCCGAGTCCAGGGCCACTTGGGAACAAATCTGTTGGTGTTATGCCCTAGGCCTATGATTGATAGACTTATGTGTTGACATTATTTATTATTATATAAAAAGTTTATTATTTGATTATTATATGTTTTGCATATTTGTCTGTAATAATCTCCGTTCCTGATTATTAAGAGAATAATTAGTATAAATGTTAATGGATAATCATATGATGATTATATGCATAGAGATGCACATTAAATTTATGGGTACTTGTTAGAGAACAAGTGACTGGACTTGACCCGTATGAGATTTATGTCATGGTCAAATGTCATAATTAAATCTCATAAGGTTACTTTATTTAGTCCCTAGACCTGAGATTATCATGACCTTACATATGATGAAAGTCATGTTTGATTTTAGTCAAACGATGTCTTAAGACGATATCTATAAAGGCTATCTTTGGCATGATCAGAATCATGATGGGAAGGATGATAAGTCAAGATGGAATTTGTCCCTCGAAAGAGAGATGTTATGCTTGGGCCCCTCGATGAGTGATAATGATGAAAGTGTATGGCCATACCCCAATGCGATTGGATTATCATTATACTCGAAATCGAGAAAACATTGAACAAAGGAAAGTTGACGAGGACCATGACTTGTGTTCAATATAACACCGTGAGACAAAGGGAGAAATGGAAGTGCACCATTGGAAACGTGAACTCTTACGTTATATTATTTGGGTAGACATAATGGCTTGCTAGAGTCCGCTTATGTCGTATGAGGGTCGATATGATCGAGCTCATTGCCAAAATAATATAATCCTATTGGGTCACACACAACTAGAATGAATTGATTAAACCAGAGGAAGAATGATTGAGAGAATCCTGATGTGGCTTAAGATATCGCGCGACAGAACTTGTCCATGGGATTCGTCTGGTCGTGCAATACTTTAAGCCACAGAGGCGTTTTCAGACTAGTTTCCTAATTTGATTAGGAAACAAATATTAATGCTAAAGTAGTATAAATATAACAGTCTGTCAACCCTAATGAGCTAGCCGAAATTCTAAAAAGAAAATCACAAAATAATTCTCAATATTCTTCCAAGGTTTAAAGGATCTAGCAATCTTCAAGAAATCGTTCTTGGTTCATTCAAAGGTGTTGATACCGAAAGAGGGTCTTCGCTCGATCAAGGCCTAGAGTTCAAAGTTTGTATTCAGAAGCACATCAATACATTGTTCGATAGCTCAAGAACGGAAAGCGTTCAAGGTTGGTTATTTCTATCTCATAGGATTTCAAGTTAATTGTATAGAACGGATCCTAGGCTATTTGGGTTTTATGTCATTAGATGCTTAATTCCGCTGTGCATGGACCCGTAAAACCCAACAGTGGTATCAGAGCCCCGTTCGTATCATTAAGTTTGAATTAACATGCTAAGAAAAATTGATATAAATTGTTTATATGGTTTTTGCATGTTTTGTATGCGATAGTTTGATTGTTTTTGAAACAATATGCCTAAATCATGTTCTACTCACTTCGAATTAAATCTGTTAAAAGTTGTTTATATGATTTAATTGCTCTGTGATTAAGAATTGATTGAAATCTGCAAATCTGCAAATCTGGTATCAAGGTGTCACGCGACATAGGCTGCCTGTGTCACGCGACAAAGGATGCCTGTGTCACGCGACCGAACATGCTTGTGTCACGCGACAAAGCTTGCCTCTGTCATGCGATAAAACTTGCCCAATCTGGGCAGAATCAGTTTGTTGAACAATCTTGTTAATCTGTGAATGTGTTTACAATCTGATATGTTTATGTATTAATCTGGATGCTATAAATTTCTGGAAATTAAGTTTATAGGGCTATGCTAGATTAATTCATTATTTATGCATGCTTAGTTAATTAAAATATGATTTTATTAATTGTTGCGATGCATGAATTATGTGTTCTTACGTGTTAAGAATTCTGTTAGATGTTTAGTTGAAACATTGTAATTTCCTGAATGTTTAGATTGAAACATTGAAATTTTGGTTTTCTGATTGTTTATAAGAAACAAGTCATTTTACGCAAAATTTAAAGGAAACTGATTGTTTATACAAAGTATTGATTATGTTGCAAATCAGAGCCGATTTCTGATTGTGCATGTCTAGGAGAGTTCTGTCGAAGGAGAGATTTGGTACTTAAGTAGTCCTTGTGGCTCACCTATCTTCCTGGGAACTTACCTGGTGCACGATTATGATTATCTTTGCTGATATGCTTATAATCTACTTTAAAGAACCTTCATTTAACTTTTAATTTCTTTATGTCAATTCATGATTAAAACACTTGAGACCATTCGGATAGTTTTGGGTGGGCTTGCCATAGCAAGGTACTTTGATTCTATTCGTATGCGAGCAAGATGAGGAAATGGTGGTTCCTATACGTTTAAAGTGAATGAACTTAATTGGGTTATCAAAGTGGTTTTGGACCCAAGGCATAAGATGAGATTAAAATATGCTTAGACATATGATGTCTTGAATAAATCTCATAAAAGATCTAAGAGTCATATATGTGATATGATTGATGTTTCTACCTAATTAATTTAGTTTTGAGCGATTTGCCATAGCAAACTTGAAATTAAATTAAAGTTGGATCTTAGCCCATTAAATGTATATTATGCTTATTAGCATTGGAAGGTGTATAATTTAGTGGGAGCATTTATTTTCATGTAAATGCATTATACTTCTCATATAATATGTTTACTTATATGTGTTCATATTTTATGTATATCTTTTTGTAGAATAAATGGCATCAAACAATAATCATCATTTGTCACTGCGATCTGTCCTTGAGAAGGAAAAGTTAGAGGAGAATGGTACAAACTATATGGATTGGATCCGTAGCGTGAGAATCGTTTTCAGGCAAGAGGAGAAATTGTACATTCTCGAGGAACCTATTCCACCTGAACCTGTTGCCAATGCTACTAGGGCAGTGAGGGATCAATATCTGAAGCACAAGCGTGATTATACTGATGTTGGTTGCCTCATGCTCTCCCGCCATGTGCAAGAGCCTTTTAAAGGATCTTGAGCACTTGGGGACAATTGATCTAAACAATCGACTGATGGAAATGTTCCAAGTTCAAGCAAGGCAAGAAAGGTATAACACAGTTAAGGCCCTGACCTCATGAAAGATGAGTGAAGGACAAGCTGTTGGTCCTCATGCTCTAAAGATGAAGGGCCACATCGAGCATCTTGAAAGGCTCGTTTTTCCAATTAGCCAAGAGTTGGCTACTGACATGATATTGAATTCATTGCCCGAAGGTTTTAGTAATTTCATAATGAACTATAACATGGGGGGCATGAATAAGAACCTTTTCGAGTTAGTTCAAATGTTGAACACTGCGGAAACCAATATCGTCAAGAAGAAAACTGATCAAGTGTTGATGGTTAACAAGGGGAAGGGTTACAAGGGTAAGGGAAAGGCAAAGGTTGCTAATCCTAAGGTAAATGTTGCCAAACCCAAAGAGGGTGCCAAACCCAAAGAGGCTAAGCCCAAGTCCCAAGAGGACGCAGTCTGCTTCCATTGCAATGAGATTGGACATTGGAGGAGAAACTGCACAAAATACCAGGAAGCCCTGAAGAAGAGCAAAGGAGTTGCTTCGACTTCAGGTATCTTTGTTATAGATATATTCCTATCTACTTCTAGTTCTTGGGTATTGGATACCGGATGTGGAAATCACATTTGTTTAAATGTGCAGGGTCTAAAGAACAGAAGGATGCTTAAGGAAGGTGAAGTGGACCTACGTGTGGGGAATGGAGCAAGAGTTGCTGCATTAGCCGTAGGAACTTATGAAGTTACTTTACCTAGTTGACTAATACTTGTTTTGAACAATTGTTATTACGTTCCAGCTTTGAGTAGGAATATTATTTCGATTTCATGTTTGGATAATGGAGGTTTTAATTTTCTTATATGTGATAAGAAGTTTTCCATTTACAAGAGTGATATGATTTATTGTACTGCTATTTCATTCAATGGCCTTTATATCCTTGATGTTGAAAATCCTGATAATGATGTCTATAACATTAACAAGAGATCCAAACCCAATGATGTAAACCACTATGAGTACACCAATCCAATTCGCGACCCTTTTAAAGAGATTTTTTAATGTAATAAAATGGCACTAGGGGCGTTTTGGTAAATTCTCGATCAATTCCAAGTCTTCCGGAAACTTATCTTAAAGTTCTTATGAAGGAAGTACTTGTGAATGATTTTTTCCACACAAAAGGACCTATCAGGAATTATCAGCTTTGGACCTATTGGGAATTATCACAGAAGGTTCCAGAATCAGTTATTTATGCCAAAAACGGTTACATGGCTAGATAGGTCGTGCGGCACAATTGACCATAGAAAAGCGAAGCGAAAGGCCGTGCGACACAAGTGACCTCATCCATGCAGCCTATAAATTGGACCCTCCCCCTCTCATAAGAGGATCCTTTTTCGAATACCCTAAAGTCACTCTGCCCAATTGACGACGAAAAACCCTCTCTCTCCTCAAACCACACCAAATGTGAAGACCCCAACCCGGAACCTATACGTGTCCCGAGCTAGAGCGTCCTCAAAACTAACCCAAACTCACTAACCTTTTAAAACTTTGATATAACTTTCAAACATAACAAACTTAACATAACCATTTCAAAATAACTCCACTACTCTCCACATTGGAGGAAGAGTGGACCAACTTTGAAAATACTAAACTGTTTTAGTTACAAAAGATTGTGGTTCTAACGTAGAAATTAAAGTTCATAATTACAAACTCCATGAAGGAATTACCAAAATACACTTTCTACGCCAACCTAAACATACCCCAACAATTCCCAAAAGATTACTTCCAACTCCTCTCCATCCTTACTGGGCCGGTCCACCTGTCTCGGGATCTAAAAACATTAAAGGGAGAGGGGTGAGAATAAATCTCAGCAAGCTATTATGAATGCAGCAATATGCCAAATAAGATGCAACACATAACAAGTTGCATATAACACATTGGAAAAGCTGTAAACACCTTTCATTACCTTGGTTTACCTTTTCCCGTCTGAACAATAGTCGTACAACATTGGGTATAATACTCCAATCTTAGGTGAGCTGCTTAAGCAATACTCACATCTTATAAGACCCATTTTTCAGGGAACCATATAAGATAGTAGCAACTCTGTAAGGCTTTTGGCTCAATACAGATGCTATAACCCCGACACGTGGCCACGGGAGGGGACGGTCACGAATATAATATAATCCGATCACATTAGGTCACACTTCCATAATTGATCGTATTATATTATACCCCCATTTATCGGTGATTAATAAATTATCAAGCACATAATAGTTACTTGAAATATAATCCACAAAGGGGATACACAACATAGCCACATGGTAATATATACTCATGTTCCATCAATCTCATAGTGCGACATTTATGTAATACACTAAGCATAACACATTCCATGAATAGGTACTCAAGTATGGTAACCAAGTCTCATTGACTCACCACACTTAGACAATATTTAATAACACATAGTCTCTTTAACGATCCAAGTTACCATTACCAAGTTGGAGTCACATTACTTAAGTGGCCCAAAAGCTCTACATGAATCTAGGTTGAAAGGATTGATTCCTATCCGAATTGGATTAGGTTCTATTAATTTATAATGGTTATAAGTCATGTTACTAGGTTGTAGGTAATAATCAGCCAGAAAAGAAACTAAGGAAATTCTGCACCATGGGCGACCGCCCTTGCCACTTGGGCGACCGCCCAAGTGGGTTTTCAAAAGGAACCTAAGTTTCTGCCCTCATGGGCGACCGCACATAACATCTTGGGCGACCGCCCAAGAGGGAATTCCAAGTGACCAACTTTCTGCACACATGGGCGGCCGCTCAAGCCCCCATGGGCGACCGCCCAAGCGACGATTCAGCCCTTGCCCAGAATTCAAACTCCAAATTTCCTATGTTCTTCTCCTTAATCAATCTCTCCCATATTTAGGTGCTCAAGAAGGAAACCCCAAATGTTTTACTACCTCATTCCAAATCATTTAGCCCCAAAATAACATAAACCTAATTTATTTACCACTAACTTTTCCACCCATTTCATACACATTAAATCAACTTCTATGAACAATGATATCATTATTTGTCATTCACCCATTTCCTAAATCTTCAATAAGAGTTCTAAGCATTTAACAACCATCATAGCAACAAGAACAACATCTAAATTTTCATGAACATTTATTGAAGGAAAAGGTCATAATAACTCACCTTTAGCAATTACAAGATGGAATGATGATTTTCTTGATTTGATGAACTCCCCTAGATGCATCAAGCACAAAAGTACAACTTGATTTGAAAATGTAGGAGAAATGAGCTTGCTAGAAGTCTAGGAAGGTGAGGCTTTCAAAGGGAGCTTCCATGGAAATGGTAAGAGAAAATGAAGGAGAAGAATGAGGAGGATGGAGAGTAAGGGGGAAGTATGGGAGGTATGGGGTTCTTTGATTTAGGAGGGTAATGGAGAGGGAATTAGGGGAATTGGTCCCCCAACCTTAATTCAAAGGCTTTCAACAAAACTAACTAGGTCCTCCATATTCCAAGACATTAAAACTAAACCCTTTACTCTAATTTCTTTGCCCCCACAATTTAACCTCATCTCATACTTTATTTATTTTCTATTTTTTATATTTTCCCCTAAAACATTATTTTATTTCCCTATCATTTTATCCTAATATAAGAAATCAAGTATATAAAAATGAACACATAATATTAACAAAAATATTAAAAGCACACAATATGATGCTAAATTAGTGCCTAGGGTTAGGGTCGTTACACTCACTCCCCCTTAAAGAAAATTCGTCCCGAATTTTAAAAAGATTACTTGGATGCTCAAACAACCAAGGGTACTTCGCTCTCATCTCCGACTCTAGCTCCCACGTTGCTTCCTCAATAGTGTGATTCTTCCATAGGACCTTCACTATCGGAATACTCTTAGTTCTCAACTCCTTAACTTGGAACTCTAAGACTCTCAACGGTCCCTCAACATAAGACATATCCGCTTGAACATCATCGGGGGGAGAACTCAAAATATGGGAAGGATCATGACAATACTTCCTCAACATAGAAACATGAAATACATCATGGAGTAAGGAAAACGAGGGAGGTAACGCCAACCGGTAAGCCAAATCCCCAATCTTCTCTAGAATTTCAAATGGACCAACGAACCTCGGAGCCAATTTACCCTTATTACCAAACCTTTTAATTCCCGTCCTCGAAGAGACCTTCAAGAACACAAAGTCACCAACCTGAAAAGATAAATCCCGTCTTCTATTATCAGCGTAGCTTTTCTGTCTACTCTGAGCTGTCTTCAATCTATCCCGAATCACCTTGATCTTCTCCGTAGAATCTCTAACCAAATCCGGGCCCTAAAGTCTCGCTTCACCAACCTCGTCCCAACACATCGGAGATCGACACTTCCTACCATACAACGCCTCATACGGAGCCATCTCAATGCTAGATTGATAACTGTTGTTGTAAGCAAACTCCACTAACGGTAAATGATCCTCCCAAGACAATTGGAAATCCATCACACAAGCCCGTAACATATCCTCAAGTATCTGAATAGTTCTCTCGGACTGACCGTCGGTTTGAGGATGAAACGCCGTACTGAAACACAATTTAGAACCCAAGGCTTCATGCAATGCTTTCCAAAATCTGGAAGTAAACCTCGGATCTCTGTCGGAAACAATGCTAACCGGAACCCCGTGAAGTCTAACAATCTCCTTCATATATAACTGAGCTAACTTCTCCAACGAAAACTTGGTTGATACCGGAAGAAAATGAGCCGACTTTGTCAATCTATCCACTATAACCCAAATAGCATCCATCTTCTTCGCGGTAAGAGGCAAACCCGAAACAAAATCCATCGAGATCCCTTCCCATTTCCATTCCGGAATATCCAATGGTTGAAGTAGTCCCGCCGGTCTTTGATGTTCTGCCTTGATTTGTTGACAAGTTAGACACTTAGAAACATAATCCGCAATTTCTCTTTCATACCATTCCACCAATACCCACGCTTCAAATCTTGATACATTTTGGTACTACCCGGATGAATCGCAAACTTGGACTTATGACCATCCTCTAAAACACGCCTTTTGATTTCCGTTGATGAAGGAACGCGAATTCTCCCTTGGAAGGTTAAAATTCCATCTCTATTCAACGCAAATTCCCCGGCTTTCCCATCTTGCACTTGATCTAAAATTTTTTTCAACTCCGGATCACTTTGTTGAGCTTCCTTCAACTCTCCATACAATGTAGGAATGGCTCGCACATTCGCAAGTAATACTTCACTCCTCAACTCTTGGGTACTCAAAGCTGTCACATAAGCCTTTCGGCTAATCGCATCCGCCACCACATTGGCCTTCCCCGGATGATAAGAAATTACACAATCAAAATCCTTCAAGAACTCAAGCCATCTCCTTTATCGGTTGTTCAACTCCTTTTGGGTAAACAAATATTTCAAACTCTTATGGTCGGTGAATATCTCAAATTTCGCCCCATAAAGGTAATGCTTCCACTTATGTAATGCAAACACGATCGTCGCCAATTCCATATCATGAGTAGGGTAATTGTGTTCCGCCGGTGATAACTTCCTAGAGGCATACACAATAACTTTCCCATTTTGCATTAGGACACATCCCAAACCCGCCTTCGAGGCATCACTATAGATCACAAAATTCTCACAACCATCCGGAAGGGTAAGAACAGGAGCCGTCGTCAACCTCTTCTTCAATTCATTAAAACTTTCTTCATATTTAGAATCCCATACAAAGGATACATCCTTCCGAGTCAACCTAGTCAATGGAGTCGCAATCCGAGAAAACCCTTCGATGAACCTTCTATAATACCCCGCCAGACCAAGAAAACTACGAACCTCAGTCACAGTCGAAGGTTGTTTCCAATTAACCACGGCTTCAATTTTTGAAGGATCCACGGAAATTACCGAACTCGACACTACATGCCCCAAGAAAGAAATCCGCTCAAGCCAAAACTCGCACTTACTAAACTTGGCGTACAACTGCTTCTCCCGAAGAACTGACAAGACAATCCTCAAATGCTTTTCATGCTCTTCCCGGGACTTAGAATAAACAAGAATGTCATCTATGAATACCACCACAAAACTATCAAGATAAGGCTTGAAAATACGGTTCATCATATCCATAAACACAGCTGGAGCATTAGTCAACCCGAAAGGCATCACCACAAACTCATAATGACCATATCTAGTTCGGAAAGCTGTTTTGGCAACATCATCCGGTCTAATCTTTAACTGATGGTATCCGCTTCTCAAATCAAGTTTTAAGTAGATAACGGAACCTTGGAGTTGGTCAAATAAATCATCTATATGCGGAAGAGGATACTTATTCTTTATGGTGGCTTGGTTCAACAAACGATAATCAATACATAATCGTAAGGTACCATCCTTCTTCCTTTTTTTTTTTTTTTTTTTTTTTTTCTTTCTTATTAAAAGAAGGGGATCAACACATTTCACCGCTCCCCCCTTGATGCACTTCACAGAGGCGCCTAGCTATGCTAGGGAGGGCAATGTCATTCCCTCTAACCACTGGTGGGGGAATCGAACCCATGACCTCCAGGTTGGAGGCCATGAACTCTAACCATCAGGCTAATAGAACCGGTGCTCCCCACGGAGACACACTTGGGCGTATAAAACCCCGGTCTAGCAATTCTTGCAATTGGACCTTCAACTCTTTTAACTCGGTCAGAGCCATTCTATAGGGTGCTTTAGAGATAGGGGCGGTACCGGGCACTAGGTCAATACAAAACTCTACCTCACGATCCGGAGGCATAGAGTACTCACTAGAAAACACATCACTAAATTCATTCACAACCGGAACATGAGCTAACTCGGGGGACTTCTTATTGGAATCTACCACATAAGCCAAGTAACCCGCACACCCCTTAGATAACATCTTTCTAGCCTTTAAAGCAGAAATAACATGTAAACCGAACATAGATTTGTCCGCATCAAATATAAAAGTAGGCACATCAGGCATAGCAAATGAGACTCGCTTTCTACGACAGTCTACCATAGCATGACACTGACTCAACCAATCCATCCCAAGGATCACATCAAAGTCACGGATTGGTAACTCGACCAAATCCACCGGCAATACATGCCCACATATAGTCACATCACAACCACGATATATCAAAGAAGATGCAAGGCACTCTCCCATAGGAGTAGAGACCTCCAACACATAAGGCATAGATTTAGGCAATTTATGCAATGAAAATTCAAAATGAGATGCCACAAATGAATGGGAAGACCCGGGATCTATAAGAATGCGGGCCTTAACCCCCGAGACAGGGACTATACCTCTAATGACGGCATTGGGATCGACCTCTCCTCTACCCAAGGCGAACACTCGACCTTGCACTCTATCCTTGGGCTTTCCATCTACATCTCTTTTCACACCACTACCTTGTCCTCCTTGACCACTACCCGAAGCTTGCTTCTTTTGCCACTTGGGACAATTCCTACGGAAATGGCCTGTCACCCCACACTCTAAACATCGGCCTTGCTTTCTCCAACACTTGTCCTCCGAATGCCCTAGCTTCTTGCAATATCCACACAATGCCCCAAACTGACCTGGAGGCGAACGGTTTGTCGGTGCCGCCACAAATCCTCCTCTACCAGCTCCCGAAGCTACTGTCCTTGGTTGCCCCCTATTCTGCCCTGAACCTTGACCTTGAAATCTATTTCTATTTCCGCCTTCAGATTTACCACGGTGCTCCTCGATATCATTCTCAATCCGGTACGCCATATTCACATCCGCTTGGAAGTTGGCAAAGTCATGAGTCAATAGCTGCTTCCGGAACTCCACCCTTAAGCCTTTCACGAACCTGTAGACACGCCTCTCTTCATCCGGTACCAAATGGGGACAATATCGGGCTAACTCCGTAAACTTGGCTGAATACTGTGCTATAGACATTGTCCCTTGCTCCAATTTCAGAAACTCAACCTCCTTCTTATCTCTAGTCACCATCGGAACGAAATGATCCCGGAACTTACGTGTGAAATTCTCCCAAGTCTGTGGTGTCAAATCCCGATCCCAACCATCCTTCACTACCTGCCACCAGTGCTCAGCGGGTCCTTCCAACTTGAAAACGGCGCATCTCACCTTTTCTGCATCTGAGCTCTCCATTGCCAAGAAAATCTTATTCATCGCTTCAAGCCATCTCTCCGCCTTCACCGGATCCGGATCTCCGTTGAAGCTAGGAGGAGACATCTTCACAAACTTCTCTAGACCATGGTGCCCTTGCTTACCCTCGGGTTGTTGTTGTCCCCTACCTTGATTCTGATTTGCCATATTCTAAAGAAACACTCGGAACATATCCATCATTTCGGCATTCGGATTACCAACATTACCCAAAGCCCGATACTGATCTCCATCATTACCCGCCATAAGAACAAACTCCTGCATTAAACACTCGACGTCAGTTATCACACACTCTCACTCAGCTAGACTCTACCCAAGAACTCTAACCGAGCTCTGATACCAACTGTGAAGACCCCAACCCGAAACCTATACGTGTCCCGAGCTAGAGCGTCCTCAAAACTAACCCAAACTCACTAAACTTTTAAAACTTTGATATAACTTTCAAACATAACAAACTTAACATAACCATTTCAAAACAACTCCACTACTCTCCACATTGGAGGAAGAGTGGACCAACTTTGAAAATACTAAACTGTTTTAGTTACAAAAGATTGTGGTTCTAACGTAGAAATTAAAGTTCATAATTACAAACTCCATGAAGGAATTACCAAAATACACTTTCTACGCCAACCTAAACATACCCCGACAATTCCCAAAATATTACTTCCAACTCCTCTCCGTCCTTACTCGGCCGGTCCACCTGTCTCGGGATCTAAAAACATTAAAGGGAGAGGGGTGAGAATAAATCTCAGCAAGCTATTATGAATGCAGCAATATGCCAAATAAGATGCAACACATAACAAGTTGCATATAACACATTGGAAAAGTCAGAAACACCTTTCATTACCTTGGTTTACCTTTTCCCGTCTGAACAATAGTCGTACAACATTGGGTATAATACTCCAATCTTAGGTGAGCTGCTTAAGCAATACTCACATCTTATAAGACCCATTTTTCAGGGAACCATATAAAATAGTAGCAACTCTGTAAGGCTTTTGGCTCAATACAGATGCTATAACCCCGACTCCGCGCCACAGAGGGGACGGTCACGTATATAATATAATCCAATCACATTAGGTCACACTTCCATAATTGATCGTATTATATTATACCCCCAACATCAGCTGATTAACAAATTATCAAGCACATAATAGTTACTTGAAATATAATCCACAAAGGGGATACACAACATAGCCACATGGTAATATATACTCATGTTCCATCAATCTCATAGTGCGACATTTATGTAATACACTAAGCATAACACATTCCATGAATAGGTACTCAAGTATGGTAACCAAGTCTCATTGACTCACCACACTTAGACAATATTTAATAACACATAGTCTCTTTAACGATCCAAGCTACCATTACCAAGTTGGAGTCACATTACTTAAGTGGCCCAAAAGCTCTACATGAATCTAGGTTGAAAGGATTTATTTCTATCCGAATTGGATTAGGTTCTATTAATTTATAATGGTTATAAGTCATGTTACTAGGTTATAGGTAATAATCAGCCAGAAAAGAAACTAAGGAAATTCTGCACCATGGGCGACCGCCCTTGCCACTTGGGCGACCGCCCAAGTGGGTTTTCAAAAGGAACCTAAGTTTCTGCCCTCATGGGCGACCTCACATAACATCTTGGGCGACCGCCCAAGAGGAATTCCAAGTGACCAACTTTTTGTACACATGGGCGGCCGCTCAAGCCCCCATGGGCGACCGCCCAAGCGACGATTCAGCCCTTGCCTAGAATTCAAACTCCAAATTTCCTATGTTCTTCTCCTTAATCAATCTCTCCCATATTTAGGTGCTCAAGAAGGAAACCCCAAATGTTTTACTACCTCATTCCAAATCATTTAGCCCCAAAATAACATAAACCTAATTTATTTACCACTAACTTTTCCACCCATTTCATACACATTAAATCAACTTCTATGAACAATGATATCATTCTATGTCATTCACCCATTTCCTAAATCTTCATTAAGAGTTCTGAGCATTTAACAACCATCATAGCAACAAGAACAACATCTAAATTTTCATGAACATTTATTGAAGGAAAAGGTCATAATAACTCACCTTTAGCAATTACAAGATGGAATGATGATTTTCTTGGTTTGATGAACTCCCCTAGATGCACCAAGCACAAAAGTACAACTTGATTTGAAAATGGAGGAGAAATGAGCTTGCTAGAAGTCTAGGAAGGTGAGGCTTTCAAAGGGAGCATCCATGGAAATGGTAAGAGAAAATGAAGGAGAAGAATGAGGAGGATGGAGAGTAAGGGGGAAGTATGGGAGGTATGGGGTTCTTTGAATTAGGAGGGGAAAGGAGAGGGAATTAGGGGAATTGGTCCCCCAACCTTAATTCAAAGGCTTTCAACAAAACTAACTAGGTCCTCCATATTCCAAGACATTAAAACTAAACCCTTTACTCTAATTTCTTTGCCCCCACAATTTAACCTCATCTCATACTTTATTTATTTTCTATTTTTTATATTTTCCCCTAAAACATTATTTTGTTTCCCTATCATTTTATCCGAATATAAGAAATCAAGTATATAAAAATGAACACATAATATTAACAAAAATATTAAAAGCACACAATATGATGCTAAATTAGTGCCTAGGGTTAGGGTCGTTACACCAAATCTCTCCAATTCCATCCTTTCTTCACCCAAACCATAAACCCATCTTCACACAATTCACTTCCCTTTGAAGATCTGAAGAGAAGCAGCCAATTGGTGTTCATTTGCATCCCCTAGCAGCTGAATTGAAGGCTTCCACACCTAACTTGGTGTAGAAGTAGAGGACTACAAGAGTAACGAGTTTCTCCACCTTTTATCTCTCATTTTACTTGTTTATTTATAATTGTTCTTCCTCCACTTGATAATCAAGTTCCATCTGCTTTAGATTATCAAGTGGCAACTGCCATATCTCTGTTTAATTGGTTTTGTTTGGTTTAATTGCATATTGATATTGTGATCGTATCTCCCTTGGTTGCTTGGTGCTCAAGGGAGTGTGGATCTCCCATATCCATGCTCCCTTGGGTGATTCGTTGCTAATTTGTGTTAATCCAAGTTGATTTGATGTGCTTAATAGATATGAATTGATTCCTGTTAGTTTCTGGGTTTAAATTGTGAGATCCCTGCAGATAGTCAACTTATGTCACGCGACACAAGTGACTTATCAAGTCCTGTGTCATGCGACACAAGTGACCTATCTGCAGAGAGTCATCTTTCAGTTGTAAGTTTGTTTCTCCTTTCCCCCCCTTTTGTTTGTCCCTCAAATTAGGGTGTGGATTCTCCATATCCACATTCATTTTGAAGTGATTAGATAGCTTTACCTCCCCTTTGTTCAATAATGTAAAACCTCTGCAAAGTGTCTGTAGTGTCACGCAACACAAGTGGCCTCTCAGGTCCTATGTCATGCGACACAACTAGCCTCTGCAGTAGGTTCATTTTAGTTGTAAGTTTTGTCAATCCTCTTTGTAATATGGGATGTGGCCTCCCATTGTCAATGGCTCACAAGTTGTTTCTTCTTCCTTTTGAGCAATAAAACAATGTACTCCTTTGCATTCCATGTATATATTGTCTCACACACTAGCACACACATTTGAATGAATTGAATGTTGAACGTTAGAAAGACTCGTCTACGGACGAGGCGTGTTGGGTGAACTCTCGGTTCTTCCCAACACATAACTTGACCCCCGAACCCATTTTCTCTTTACAAAAGTTTTTCAATGTTTCCTCTAAAAACGGCGTGGTGACTCCTTTATTTTTAATTTCGGCGAGCGCACATTCAGTGGCGACTCCGCTGGGGACTATTTAACTTGAAACCTGTTTTCAAAAGTGGGTCAAACTTTCGAAAATGTTCAACGTTCAATTCATTCACTCGTATGTGCTTTACTTGAGACATTATATGTATTGTTTGCATCTTATGTGCTTTGTTTGATTGTCCTTGCTCCCTGCCTTGTTGTTCTCTTGCTTGGGGCTGAGTTGTGCTATTTAAGCTTCGAGGCTGGTGCTGTTCTTGGTGTGATCTTTAGAATTCTGGAAATTGGACCCTTCTGTCACGCGACAGAACTTGCATCATCTGTTCTGTGTCACGCGACAGAAGTGGCCAGTTTGCAGGATCTTGGTTTTCCTTGGTGCAGTTGGTGATTATGGGCAGTCCCCGTGATCAATTTATTGGTTTTTTCGCTTATTGTACTCTGCGGGGTATGTGTGTGTAGTTTCCCTTTCTTCCCCTTTTCAAAAAATAAAAAAAAATAAATATAAAAAATAATAAAAAAAAAATCATTTTTCGCAAATAAAAGAACATAGTCATCCGCACACTACGTCACATAGATTTAGAGCCCTCGGGTGCGATTGACGGCATCGCGGACGACCATGAAATTCGCCTACGCTTGAGCGCCTAATGTCAAACCCATCCCCCTAGTGCGTTATAGGTGGCACCACACATTTAAACCTCACCCAAAACGGTTGGTTTTGACACCCCATTTTCAAATACACTAAAATGAATTGTTTCAAAATTCTTAATGGACCATCGTACCTATTCCCCAAAACCTAGCACGTGTGGGCATGTTGCCATCGCAACACGGTTTCACGAGAGAACATGTCGTTCCCACGGCATGTTCTAACGAGAGATCATGTCGCTTTGTCAACGTGCACCGACGAGAGGTCATGCCGGATTTTTCCTTGAAAATCTTCAGGAATACCCGTTATGCTGCCCAAATTTCTCCAGAAATTGGGGCTGCTCGTTCGTCTCATAAATGCTTTGGTTTTGTTTAGGTATTATCGCCTGTTATTAATTCTGAATCAATGTATTTGGTGTATTTGTGGATGATGTGTCCCTAGGGTTCCCCAAGGTGTAGTGTGCATAAATAAAGGGTTAGCCTTTCCCAACTGTTCCTAGGATTTAAACCACCGATTTATACTTGAAGATAAATAATTTGTTTGCACGAGTCCACCTTCCTTTCCCTTCTCCCTCTCCCATGTTCCCTCGAAAATTTCCTTCCTTCCTTACCTTATAAACCCATATCTGATCCCTGTAGCAGTGACAAGTTGGGTGTGTGCTTCATTTTCCAGTGTGTCTCCGAAGTGGTTGCAATCCTCGATAAACTTTCACCTATCTTGATAATTGAGATGTCTGGTGCAAAAGATATGACCTCAGCTCAGTCTGGAAGTCCTGTTACTTCGAGTCAATTGTACCTAAATGATCTGTCAGTAGCAGAGTTGCGAGCTGCTCTTGAGGCTGCCATGATTCGTGAATGCAAAGCTCAACTGCTTGCCCAGGTTGCCAAAGCCAGGGAGGAAGAGACACACGCTAGATTTGTTGAAGCAATGCGCATCCGGGGGGTCACAGTCATTCGCCATGAAGATGGGTCATATGAGGAAATCATCAATGCTAGCAATGTCGATCATGAAAAGGGAACAGTAGTGAAGGAGATGAATGAGGATGAGCAAGATAAAATTCTTCCCCCAATACCTCGTGTAGTCCAGACTCAGATCCCGGATGAACAACCGATCCCTGGGGCTTTCAGTTTTCCTAATCAACTGGATTCGAAGAGTCGCACGCCCGCATTCCCGAGAGTCATACTATTTTTTGAACGGTCATTCCAACCAGAAAGGATTACTGTCATTTCACTCTGATCAAGCTCTCTTTCAAGGAAGTATTTCTCCACCACCGGTGAGTTCATTTGGTTCCAACTTACCATCCCCGCACGATCAGCATATAGGACCAACTTCATACACGACTGTAAATCAAATGTCTTTCATTTCGGCTGCAAATCCTGTCCAACCAGGGACGCCAATACTTAGACCCCCTCCAAAGATGACCCAAACAGAAAAGAAAAGGCAGTATTGGGGAGAGTTGGGGATGCCCATGGATCAACTTCTCAAAGTTTTGGTGAGCGGAGGGTTGGTTCAACCGCTAGTCAATTATACCCCCCTTCATAACAATGTAGCCGATCTAAGCAAGTACTGCTGCTATCATCAATATCCAGGCCATATTACCTCTGAATGCAAGCAGTTGAGGGTAATCGTCCAGGAACTCATCGACGAAGGAAAGATCGAGATAGGTCCCAATGAAAGAAACAATCTTTGGAATCTCCGTCAGTTTCCACCGCAAAAGAAACGAGAATTTGATGATTTGGGAATAACAACTGAGGAAGCTTTCAATGGGTTGATGCGAAGAGGAATGATAAAGCCACTTGATAATTATCATCCCAGTAAGCCCAATTTGAATTTAGATCGGAGCAAGTATTGTTACTATCATCAGTATCCCGGTCACACCGCCAACAATTGCTCCGTTCTAAAGGTGCGTATTCAGAAGCTGGTTGATGAGGGAAGAATTGAGAAAGCCCCTCCAAAGGTGATCGCCAATCCCCTTCCGCAATTCCAAGGATCCCCCATGTGAAGAAGTCAGTCAGTCGATCAGGCATTGTAGGATCCTAGAATGTTTTATTTTGTTTTGATAACAAGTGTTCCTATGGTTGGAATTTAAGGCATCCATGTTATGAGTCTTTTATTTTAATAATAAAATGTTTGTTTCTATTCCTGCTAGACTCGAGACATTACTTGTGAACCCACGTTAAACTCAATTGAAAGGGTTTTATCCTAGATGATCACTTGTGCTGCTCAATCATTAACGCATTGAAATAATTAATATTTAATTTGATCCGAGTGAGAAAATTGGCTGATATCCTTCCTAGAGTGGGGCTTATCAACTCCCCACCTCGTGGCTCCTGTGCTCACATGTCTTCCTTCGTCCTCCCCATCTCGTTGCTCGATAATTTGCACGGATCTTTTTCAGAGTAAACTTAAGCAAGCAAATGAATACTCAATCCGGTAGGGGCTGCGGTTGAAACCTTTCACCCTTAGGAAAACCATTACCTCACCCTCACTAAATCATACCCCTTCATTTCAAGATCGACATATTTGAAACCCATCTAACCATCTCAAGGAGAAGATTGATATCCTTGAGGCTCCCGTGGTTCAAAGAAAGATCGACCGTCTCCAAGCTCAAGAACGACAAAAAGTAATGATCCATCCTGGGGACTAGCTGAAATTATCCTCTCAAAACAAAATTGGAAAAGAAAAGAGAGAGACAAAATTGAAAAAAGAAAGAGAAAGGAAGTCTAGTCCCTAGTGATCCTCTCGAAAGCAAAAGTCAAAAGATTCGGTCATTACCCAAGAGGAGTCTCATAGTGAATAAAGAGATAGCCCGGATACCCCCTTATCACTATCTTCCAACCGATCCCAAGCCGTCCTTTCGATTTTAGAGGACATTCCCGTTACCGTTACCCTTTTGCCTTTAGCCAAAGCCAATTGACCTCTCATTCTTAGAGGCATTGAAGAAGCAAGTCAATTCCCTCACCTTAGAAATCCCAAACATATCCCTGCGAACCAACCTCTCATCTTTAGAGGTTCAGTCAGCAAAAAGCCCAGCCGACCTTTCGTTTTAAGAGGTCATGATATCCTAAATCACCCAAGGGCCGATCGAAACCCCGAGACCTGGGCCAGTCGCGGTTCCCTCACCGGGGGTAGCAATTTCAGTCCAATACTGTCGAGATCTAAAACCAGATTGTTGCTTAAAGAAGGAGCCAAGTCCATCCCGGCTCAAAAGATTATCAAGCGAAGACTGTGCAATTTCCGTCCGTTCATTCGACGTTGTATGTGAGCATATTCCATTTCTCCTCCACAAACACCTGCTGTGAAGGTCCCATCAAGCTTCACATCTGTGTCTCCCATCGACACTCCAAGAGGACATATTCTTTCGATTCTCAAAATCCTCAAAAGTCCTCATATCCTTGAATTCCAACGTTCATTCTTTATTCAGGATAAGCGCGAACTACGGCAACCTGAGCTCCTCCTATGGAGGGGAACGTAGGCAACCATAAATGGTTCGGTCGAAATCACAAACAGATCTCAGAAAATCCGGTCTCCTCAAGGACCATGCCCATACACTGTCTATCCTTTCGAATTTGATTCTCGATATCAGTGGGCTTTCTCCTCAGGATTGATGAAAATATTTGTTCATATCGGCTTTGGTGGTTGAATAACCCGAATATCAATAAAGGGTTTTAAGCAGCCTTGTGATCATCACGAATAAGACAGGTTTTCAAGTGTCTCGACAAGTCTTCTCTTTCTACATCATAGGAAGATAGAGCCAAACACTGTGTTGGTCAGTAGGGGATTCCATACACTTTTCCACACCTTGCGATGCTTATACTCTCTCAAAAGAGTCAAACCTAAAGTGAGAGTGTCATACAGAAGTTCGGGATTCATTTCCCACCATTCGAAAGATATACCCCTGCACGTAAACACTTTCGAGACTTGTCCAGCGACTGATTGACTGCGGTTTGAAATGATGGGTTGCCTCTTTGGCCATAAGATGAATCTGTCTGCAATGAAGCTGCATGGAATTTCCTCAAGCTGGGGCTTTGGTTAAGGTATCCCTCCGGCTCTCCTTACCAGATTTCCCTCCAGGTTTGCTTTGTAGTGTCAATTGGGGCTTCGCCAAGTCGGGATCGCTCTCTGCCCCCCCTCTGCTGCTTGCTGTCTCAGACGCGCGATATCACTTTATCCTCACTAGCAATGGACCTGCTGCAATCTATACTCCCGGGAGCGTCCCCGACTTGCCTAGCCGCGCCATATCGTTTTTTCACCTCACGGGAGAGGATCCACCCCATTACAAACACCTTTCGTCCCAATACACGATCCCTCATAGAGCAACTGATACAGACATATTTTCTCATCAAGCCGTGCCAAATCCCTACTTCCTATTCTCCCCAACTGAGATGGACTTGTGCAACAAAAGATTAATAATGCATAAGCAAGAGTCAAATAAAGTGCAAAGTGTCTAGAAGTGTTGTGCTTTCCCCCGCAGGGTACAATAATCAAGTGATCGTAATTTGATTGTGAGGATTGCCCCTCGGATCACAATCTTGGACAGTGATTCCAAATCCTGCAGGTGGCAGACCCCACCTTTATTATCTGCGTCAGGCTCGGACCCATCAGCATAATCTGAAAAAGCCTTAGTTGCCCAGTCTCCAAGCAATGCTTGTCAAAAGAAAAGAGCCCCAGATGCACCAGAATCCAAGCAATAATGCTCACCAGCCTCAGCGACTTTAAGGCATGTTCCGCACAGCAAGTTATCAACCAAGAGCCCGTAGGCAGATTTTCAGTAAGAGCCCGTTCCCAGGGGCAGATCATTACCAAGAGCCCGTGGGCAGATTTTCAGTAAGAGCCCGTTCCCATGGGCAGATCATTACCAAGAGCCTGTTTTCATGGGCAGATCATTAGAAAGAGCCCGTTCTCAGGGGGAGATCGTCATTACCAAGAGCCCGTTCCCATGGGAAGATTTTCAGTCCGACCCCGTTCCCATGGGCGCACCTTCATCAAAGACCGTATGCACTGACACTTCCACAATTCTTCGACAAAGATCGTCCCGTGAATGGCCATCCATCAAGCGTCGACAAGTGGTATGGGTCCCTCCGGCAGCCACGATCATCAGCAATTGTAGCGTGAGACCCTCCGATAGCTACAACCTCCCATCAGCAGTAGCATGAGGCCCTCCGACAGCTACAATGTCCCATCAAGCAAAGTTCAGGACTCCCAAAGTCAACCCACCGTCAACAAAGGTCGTTCCTTACACTGCAAAATAGCAAGACACCAGCAATAACAGTAGCGTGAGTCCCCGGCAGCTACATCTATCCCCAGCAGAACCAACAGTAACATGAAACCCTCCGACAGCTACAACCTTTCAACAACAATGGTATGAGTCTCTCCGGCATCCAAAATCGTCAACAACAGTAGCATCAGTCCCTCCGGCAGCTACAACTTTCCAACAATCGTCAGCAACAGTAGCATCAGTCCCTCCGGCAGCTACATGTAAGCACAACACAGGTATGAAAACATGTCTCGTCCAAACTGTCAAATCATTATGTCTAATATACTTGAAAAATCACTCCCTTCGGGTTCATTTCCATCGGGTCCGACACCTCCTAATGGTCTATTCGGGTCAAGACGCCTCCTAACAGCTTTCTATCGGGTCGACACCTCCTAATGGTCTATTCGGGTTAAGACGCCTCCTAACAGTCTTCTATCGGGTCAGACACCTCCTAATGGTCTATTCGGGTTAAGATGCCTCCTAACAGTCTTCTATCGGGTCAGACACCTCCTAATGGTCTATTCGGGTTAAGACGCCTCCTAATAGTCTTCTATCGGGTCAGACACCTCCTAATGGTCTATTCGGGTTAAGACGCCTCCTAACAGTCTTCTATCGGGTCAGACACCTCCTAATGGTCTAGTCGGGTCAAGATGCCTCCTAACAGTCTTCTATCGAGTCAGACACCTCCTAATGGTCTATTCGGGTTAAGACGCCTCCTAACAGTCTTCTATCGGGTCAGACACCTCCTAATGGTCTAGTCGGGTCAAGACGCCTCCTGACAGTCTTCTATCGGGTCAGACACCTCCTAATGGTCTATTCGGGTTAAGACGCCTCCTAACAGTCTTCTATCGGGTCAGACACCTCCTAATGGTCTAGTCGGGTCAAGACGCCTCCTAATAGTCTTCTATGGGTCAGACACCTCCTAATGGTCTAGTCGGGTCAAGACGCCTGCTAATAGTATTCTATCGGGTCAGACACCTCCTAATGGTCTAGTCGGGTCAAGACGCCTCCTAACAATCTTCAATCGGGTCAGACACCTCCTAATGGTCTCTTCGCGTCAGACACCTCCTAATGGTCTAGTCGGGTCAAGACGCCTCCTAATAGTCTTTAGTCGGGTCAAGACGCTTCCTAATAGTCTTCTATCGGGTCAGACACCTCCTAATGGTCTAGTCGGGTCAAGACGCCTCCTAACAGTCTTCTATCGGGTCAGACACCTCCTAATGGTCTCTTCGGGTTAGACACCTCCTAATGGTCTTTTCGGGTCAAGACGCCTCCTAACAGTCTTCTATCGGGTCAGACACCTCCTAATTGTCTCCTTCGAATACTCTGAACTACGATTTGGCTTGATTCCCTCCCCGGGATACGTAGGAATCCTTTCTTAAAAAGGTCCAGCCATCCGATCCACCAGGTCATCGTCCAGTCCTCCGGCTTATCCCCAGCCGCTCATTGGGATTGGGTCCTGTTTGTCGACAACCTCACTTCTTCCATAAGTGACATTGCCGAGGGGCTCTGTGAGTACGCCAATCCAATTCGCGACCCTTTTAAAGTGCTTTTTTAATGTAATAAAATGGCACTAGGGGCGTTTTGGTAAATTCCCGGTCAATTCCAAGTCTTCCGGAAACTTATCTTAAAGTTCTTATGAAGGAAGTACTTGTGAATGATTTTTTCCACACAAAAGGACCTATCAGGAATTATCAGCTTTGGACCTATTGGGAATTATCACAGAAGGTTCCAGAATCAGTTATTTATGCCAAAAATGGTTACATGGCTAGATAGGTCGTGCGGCACAATTGACCATGGAAAAGCGAAGCGAAAGGCCGTGCGACACAAGTGACCTCATCCATGCAGCCTATAAATTGGACCCTCCCCCTCTCATAACAGGATCCTTTTCCAATAACCTAAAGTCACTCTGCCCAATTGATGACAGAAAACCCTCTCCCTCCTCAAACCACACCAAACCTCTCCAATTCCATCCTTTCTTCACCCAAACCATAAACCCATCTTCACACAATTCACTTCCCTTTGAAGATCTGAAGAGAAGCAGCCAATTGGTGTTCATTTGCATTCCCTAGCAGCTGAATTGAAGACTTCCACACCTAACTTGATGTAGAAGTAGAGGACTACAAGGGTAACGAGTTTCTCCACCTCTTCTCTCTCATTTTACTTGTTTATTTATAATTGTTCTTCCTCCACTTGATAATCAAGTTCCATCTTCTTTAGATTATCAAGTGGCAACTGCCATATCTCTGTTTAATTGGTTTTGTTTGGTTTAATTGCATATTGATATTGTGATCATATCTCCCTTGGTTGCTTGGTGCTCAAGGGAGTGTGGATCTCCCATATCCATGCTCCCTTGGGTGATTCGTTGCTAATTTGTGTTAATCCAAGTTGATTTGATGTGCTTAATAGATCTAAATTGATCCCTGTTAGTTTCTGGGTTTAAATTGTGAGATCCCTGCAGATAGTCAACTTATGTCACGCGACACAAGTGACTTATCAAGTCCTGTGTCATGCGACACAAGTGACCTATCTGCAGAGAGCCATCTTTCAGTTGTAAGTTTGTTCCTCCTTTCCCCCCTTTTGTTTGTCCCTCAAATTAGGGTGTGGATCCTCCATATCCACATTCATTTTGAAGTGATTAGATAGGTTTACCTCCCCTTTGTTCAATAATGTAAAACCTCTGCAAAGTGTCTGTAGTGTCACGCGACACAAGTGGCCTCTCAGGTCCTATGTCACGCGACACAGCTAGCCTCTGCAGTAGGTTCATTTTAGTTGTAAGTTTTGTCAATCCTCTTTGTAATATGGGATGTGGCCTCCCATTGTCAATGGCTCACAAGTTGTTTCTTTTTCCTTTTGAGCAATAAAACAAAGTACTCCTTTGCATTCCATGTATATATTGTCTCACACACTAGCACACACATTTGAATGAATTGAATGTTGAACGTTAGAAAGACTCGTCTACGGATGAGGCGTATTGGGTGAACACTCGGTTCTTCCCAACACGTAACTTGACCCCCGAATCCATTTTCTCTTTACAAAAGGTTTTCAATGTTTCCTCTAAAAACGGCGTGGCGACTCCTTTATTTTTAATTTCGGCGAGCGTACATTCAACCACACTTACTTATGGCATTGTCGTCTTGGCCATATAAATGAGAAACGCATTTCTAAACTCCACAAAGATGGATTTTTAAACTCACATGATTATGAATCTTATGAGACATGCGAATCTTGTTTACTTGGCAAGATGACCAAGGACCCATTTACCAAAACTGGAGAAATGGCGGGCGACTTATTAGGCCTCATACATACCGATGTGTGTGGACCTATGAGTAGCGATGCTAGGGGAGGATTTCGGTACTTCATAACATTCACTGATGGTTATAGTAGATTTGGATATGTTTATATAATGAAACATAAAAGTGAATCGTTTGAGATATTTTGAATATTTCAAAATGAGGTGCAAAATCAACTGAGGTGGCAAATATTTGAGCCAAGAATTTGACAGTCATCTTAAGAGCTGTGGAATCATTTCAGAACTCTCTCCACCCGGAACACCACAATGGAATGGTGTGTCTGAAAGGAGGAATAGAACTTTGTTGGACATGGTTCATTCTATGATGAGTCAAGTTGAGCTTCCTTTATCCTTTTGGGGACATGCACTAGAAACTGCTGCTTTTACTATAAACAGAGTTCCTATCAAATCGATTCAAAAGACCCCATATGAGATGTGGCATGGAAGAAAACCTAGTTTGTCTTTCATGAAGATTTGGGGTTGCGATGCATATGTCAAGAAGTTAACTTCTGACAAGCTAGCACCTAAGTCTGATAAATGTGTTTTCGTGGGTTATCCTAAGGAAACCAAAGGATACTATTTCTACAACCGAAATGAGAACAAAGTGTTTGTTGCTCGAAATGGTACTTTCTTAGAAAAGGAGTTTCTTCACTAAGGAACCAGTGGGAGTAAAATAGATCTCGAAGAAATTCGAGAACCCGAAAACAACATTGAACCAATGGTAGAACTGAACCAAGTTCACAAGGAATTGTGGAACCGATTCAAGATGCATAAGTCCTTCGCCGAAGTGGTAGATCACGATCCAAACCCGAGAGATATGAATTTCTCGTTACGGAAAGTGATGAAGTGGAGTTAATTGAAAACGATGAACCTACTTGCTATCAAGAGGCGATGTCCGCTCCTGATTCGGAAAAATGGCAAGAGCCATGAAGTCCGAATTGCAATTCATGGCTGATAATCAAGTTTGGAACTTGATTGATCCACCCGAAGGTGTAAAAATGATAGGGTGCAAATGGGTCTTCAAGAAGAAGATCGACATGGATGGGAAGGTGCACACTTATAAGGCTAGGCTCGTAGCTAAGAGATATAGGCAGATTTATGGCATCGGCTATGATGAAACCTTTTCTCCTGTAGCTGTGCTTAAGTCTATTAGAATTTTAATTGCCATAGCCGCATCTTATGACTATGAGATATGGCAAATGGATGTCAAGACAGCTTTCCTAAATGGGAAGTTACTTGAGGATGTATACATGATACAACCTGAAGGTTTTGTCAGTCCAGAAAATTCTAACAAGGTGTGTAGGTTGCAGAAATCCATTTATGGATTGAAGCAAGCTTCTAGGAGTTGGAATCTACGTTTTGATGAAGCAATCAAAGAGTTTGGCTTTATCAAGAACGAAGATGAACCTTGTGTATACAAGAAAATTAGTGGTGTATGTCGACGATATCTTACTCATAGGAAAAGACATTCCTGCACTACAGACTGTCAAGTCTTGGTTGGGAAAGTGCTTTTCAATGAAAGATATGGGCGAAGCTGCATATATCCTAGGTATCAAGATCTATAGAGATAGGTCTAAGAGGATGATTGGTTTAAGTCAAAGTACTTACATTGACAAGGTTCTTAGAAGATTCCAAATGAAAAATTCTAAAATAGGAAACTTGCCAATGTTGCATGGTATATCTCTTAGCAAGACTCAAAGTTCTAAGACTAATGATGAGCGAAAGAGAATGAATGGTATTCCATATGCTTCGGCAATTGGGTCTATCATGTATGCTATGTTATGTACTAGACCCGATGTCTCGTGTGCTCTAAGCATGAAGAGTAGGTACCAATCGGATCCCGGTGAACCACATTGGATAGCAGTCAAGAATATCCTCAAGTACTTACGAAGAACTAAGGATGTATTCTTGGTCTTTGGAGGAATGGAAGAAGATCTTGTAGTAAAAGGCTACACAGATGCTAGCTTCCAAAGCGACAAAGATGATTTCAGATCGCAGACAGGATTTTTTGTTTACGCTGAATGGAGGCACTGTGAGTTGGAAAAGTTCCAAGCAAAGTACCGTCGCTGATTCTACAACCGAAGCTGAGTACATAGCGGCATCTGATGCAGCTAAGGAAGCCGTTTGGATCAAAAAGTTCATTAGTGATTTGGAAGTCGTTCCAAGCATCAAAGATCCTATTGAACTTTACTGTGACAACAACAGTGCCATTGCACAAGCAAAGGAACCAAGGTCACACCAGAGATCCAAACACATACTTTGACGTTTCCACATTATCCGAGAGATATGTGAAAGGGAAGACGTAAAGATATGCAGAGTAGACACTGATGACAACGTGGCGGACCCATTAACTAAGGCTCTCCCGCAAGCTAAGCATGATGGTCATGTTAGTTCCATGGGTATTCGATACATGGGAGATTGGGCCTAGTGCAAGTGGGAGACTGTTGGTGTTATGCCCTAGGCCTATGATTGATAGACTTATGTATTGACATTATTTATTATTATATGAAAAGTTTATTATTTGATTATTATATGTTTTGCATATTTGTCTGTAATAATCTCCGTCCCTGGTTATTAAGAGAATAATTAGTATAAATGTTAATGGATAATCATATGATGATTATATGCATAGAGATGCACATTAAATTTATGGGTACTTGTTAGAGAACAAGTGACTGGACTTGACCCATATGAGATTTATGTCATGGTCAAATGTCATAATTAAATCTCATAAGGTTACTTCATTTAGTCCCTAGACCTGAGATTATCATGACCTTACATATAATGAAAGTCATGTTTGATTTTAGTTAAACGATGTCTTAACACGATATCTATAAAGGCTATCTTTTGCATGATCGGAATCATGATGGGAAGGATGATAAGTCAAGATGGAATTTGTCCCTCGAAAGAGAGATGTTATGCTTGGGCCCCTCGATGAGTGATAATGATGAAAGTGTATGGCCATACCCCAATGCGATTGGATTATCATAATACTCGGAATCGAGAAAACATTGAACAAAGGTAAGTTGACGAGGACCATGACTTGTGTTCAATATAACATCGTGAGACAAAGGGAGAAATGGAAGTGCACCATTGGAAACGTGAACTCTTACATTATTTATTTGGGTAGACATAATGGCTTGCTAGAGTCCGCTTATGTCTTATGAGGGTCGATATGATCGAGCTCATTGCCAACATAATATAATCCTATTGGGTCACACACAACTAGAATGAATTGATTAAACCAGAGGAAGAATGATTGAGAGAATCCTGATGTGGCTTAAGACATCGCGCGACAGAACTTGTCCATGAGACTCGTCTGGTCGTGCGACACTTTAAGCCACAGAGGCGTTTTCAGACTAGTTTCCTAATTTGATTAGGAAACAAATATTAATGCTAAAGTAGTATAAATATAACAGTCTGTCAACCCCAATGAGCTAGCCGAAATTCTGAAAAGAAAATCACAACATAATTCTCAATATTATTCCAAGGTTTAAAGGATCTAGCAATCTTCAAAAAATCGTTCTTGGTTCATTCAAAGGTGTGGATACCGAAAGAGGGTCTTTGCTCGTATGACGATCAAGGCCTAGAGTTCGAAGTTTGTATTCAGAAGCACATCAATACATTGTTTGATAGCTCAAGAACGGAAAGCGTTCAATGTTGGTTATTTCTATCTCATAGGATTTCAAGTTAATTGTATAGAACGGATCCTAGGCTCTTTGGATTTTATGTTATTAGATACTTAATTCCGCTGCGCATGGACCTGTAAAACCCAACAAAATCACCAACGCCTTCACCGAAATATACAAAGCCAACCTGGAATGGGAGACAAATCAGGTAGACTTGCAAATAACTATGCAACGCCCTGAGGAGAACATCGGTGATTTTTACAAACGTTGGAACCTCAAGTTGAGCGAAATGGCCAACCATCCTTCTAATGAAGAACAATCGGACATCTTTCAGTCATGCCTGGAAGCCTCATTTGAGAACTTCCCTCAGTAACTTCCCCTATCCAGATCTGCGTGCAATGGTCAGTTCTGGGGCTAAAATTTTACCAACAGCAAGCCGCTGCTCCTACTTACCGGTACCGAGCTTCTGCCTCTGATCCATCTCCTGTCCTGCCCAAAAGGTAAGGAATCAGTTAACTACGTGGCCCAGGATTGCAACAATGCCACTCCTTTCGTGCCAAGGAAAGGCGATGTGCCCAAGTCGCGGAGTTTAAATCTTGAAGATTTCGGAATGCCTCTGAGTGAAGTCTTTCAGGGACTTGTGAAGGAAGGTCTGATCAGACCTTTGGACAACTATCAGCCCAGGGATCCCAATGTCCCTTTGGACACAACTAAGCACTATGCTTTCCACTAGTACCATGTGCACGCTACTAATAATTGCATGCTCCTGAAAAGAGCGATGTGAGAACTGATCGAAAAGGGTAAGTTTGAGGTACCCGAAGGGCCCAACACAATCAACAATCCCTTCCCTAAGAATAACCAAATGGTGAATATGATTGAAGTCATGAGCAAGCCAAATGCCACTATGGCTAACATCTCCCATATGGAAGATACCCTTCGAAGGGAGAATTCTAGTTTCATAGTTGTTATCAAAGATGGGTTTCTCACTTCATGACATAATGCTGCAATGAATCCGGGGTTACATTAACTTCACCTCGAAGTCCCTCACGTTGATCGATCGGCTCGGTGCTTCATCAGTATGTCAGTTTTTTACAGTCAAACCATTAATTGGACCTCTGCCGTGATGCTTTGTCAAACCTGGGGCTACATCAAGTCATTTAGAGAAAGCTTCTGTGACTTTTGCCATGCCGTTTCCTCGGAATGGGGCTTTGCCAAGTCACACCTATCTCCAGAAGAAAGGGCTAGTCACCTCAACAATTATCTTGGTGTTTCATCTTTAGAACTTGGTATATGACAACTCCTTGCATCATCAGAGGTTGAGAACTAGGAATCTCCTCATATCAGCATTTCGCCTAGTCATTCTCCAAATTTATGTCAAGTCACAACTAACCCAAGCGAAAGAGGGTTCATTCATATCAATGTACTTTTGATTCTAGAGCATGTCAGCATCAGCTTCAAATGTCCGAGACTGAAAAGAAATTTCAATCGAGACCCGGGGTTTAAATCCAAATTGAGGTCCCCATGATACTGCTGACCTACAACAAGACCTCATCACCGACATGCAATTTAGTCCGCGACCAAAGGATATCACCCCACCTGCTTAGAGCTTGTCCCAAACAGTCCACAACACATACAAACCCTCTCACTACATGCATCCCCACAAAAATCTCCTCAGGGCTCATGTAGCATGCACAAAACCTGAATCAATAGAAACAACCCTAAGAGATTGTGAATCATTTTGGTTTCATGCATGCATCCATCATCATGAATGTCATATATGCATTTGTCCCTCTACTAACAAATGTAGCAATTCAAGTACGAAAGACCAGTTTTCCGTCACTACCCGAAGCATCTCCAGTTTGGCAAAGACAACCCCCAATGTCTATAGTTCGGCAAAGATAGCCCCCATGTCTATGGCTTGGCAAAAGACAAGCTCCGGCATCTGCATCTTGGTAAAAACGACCTCCAACGTCCACAAATGGATGAAGACAGCCTCCAGTGTCTACAACTTGGTGAAAATAGCCATCGAAGTCTTTACCATAACCTCTAGAACCATCGCCACCAGCAAAATGCTTCTCAACACATCACGCTGTTAATATTGCCAACTCGACCAGAGTGCCTTTGGGTCCCTCTCTACCAAATTAACACCTTTCCTTTGGTTTCCCTCTTACAAAGTGTTAGATGCCTTTTTAACAAGGACCCTCTCATTTCAAACATGGCTCTTGCATTCTTCGAACCCAAAGCCTTCCACAGCGAGAAATCCCAAGGTGAATGCAAGTTTAACAACTTCTACAAGGTCGAAGATCACCCGCAAGACGCAAACTCAACCAAACTTCTCCTTCAGTTCAAAATGCCTCCAGACATGTCCCTATTAGTCAGATCGCCCTTCGCACATCAGCACAACCGAAGGAACTACTTCCGTTTTGTGAAATATTTCTCCACGCCCACTTCCATTTTGTGGGAAAATTCCTCATGTCTCCCTCAATACGCACGCGAGATCGTCCTCAATCAATTTTATCACGACCACCTATTTCGTCCAAAGCCCACGCCTTCGACGGGGCCTTCAACGTAAGCCTGACCTCTTCAATGAAACTTAAAGGAAGCCCATTCCCTTCCTCATTTTCAACCCCTACCTTCAACGAAGTATGTCCTCAGCAACCTAGCGAGTCTATGGTGTTGAACACGTGACAAGGTATTTCCTCAGCAACCTAGCAAGTCTATGGTGCTGAAACACGACGAAGAACGTCTTCAGCAACCTAGCAAGTCTATGGTGCTGAAACATGACGAAGAACGTCTTCAGCAACCCAGCAAGTCTATGGTGATGAAACACGACAAAGTACATCCTCAGCAACCTAGCAAGTCCATGGTGCTGAAACACGACAAAGTACGTCCTCAGCAACCTAGAAAGTCTGCGGTGATGAAGTGCGCCCTCAGCAAAAAAGACCATCCCCAGCAAGCTTCGAACTACGACCAGGCTTGATTCCCATCTGGGATACGTAGGTAGCCTACCATAGGTCCAGCCACTTGACCGACACGGTCACTCTTTTCCCCAGCCATCATTGTAAGCCCGTACCCCCCAGTAGATAAGCCCCGACAATTATCGTAAGCCCGCATCTTCCCCAGCGAGAACGCCTTCAAATAGTCTCCCTCATGTACAAAGCCTTGACTTAAGTTCATACTCCTGAACTAAGTCCCAATTTAGGTTCACACTCCTGAACCGAACCTCGACTTAGGTTCATACTCCTGAACTAAGTCCCGATTTAGGTTCATACTCCTGAACCGAACCTCGACTTAGGTTCATACTCCTGAACTAAGTCCCAATGTAGGTTTATACTCCTGAATCAAACCTCGACTTAGGTTCATACTCCTGAACTAAGTTCCAATTTAGGTTCATACTCCTGAACCGAACCTCGACTTAGGTTCATACTCCTGAACTAAGTCCCAATGTTGGTTCATACTCCTGAACCGAACCTCGACATAGGTTCATACTCCTGAACTAAGTCCCAATTTATGTTCATACTCCTGAACTGAACCTCGACTTAGGTTCATAATTCTGAACAAAGTCCCAATTTAGGTACATACTCCTGAACGAACCTCGACTTAGGTTCATACTCCTGAACTAAGTCCCAATTTAGGTTCATACTCCTGAACCGAACCTCGACTTAGGTTCATACTCCTGAACTAAGTCCCAATTTAGGTTCATACTCCTGAACCGAACCTCGACTTAAGTTTATACTCCTGAACTAAGTCCCAATTTAGGTTCATACTCCTGAACCGAACCTCGACTTAGGATTATACTCCTGAATTAAGTCCCAACGTAGGTTCATACTCCTGAACCGAACCTCGACTTTGGATCATACTCCTGAACTAAGTCCCAATATAGGTTCATACTCCTGAACCGAACCTCGACTTAGGTTCATACTCCTGAACTAAGTCCCAGTTTAGGTTCATACTCCTTAACTAAGTCTAAATTTAGGTATAGATGCTTCCGCTAAGTCGAATATGTCTTCGGAAACGCTTCTGCTAGGTCGAATACGTCTTCGGCAAACGCTTCCTCTGGGTCGAATATGTCTTCGGCAATGCTTCTACTGGGTCGAATACGTCTTTGGCAACGTTTCTGCTGGGTCGAATATGTCTTCGGCAACGCTTCTGCTGGGTCGAATACGTCTCGGCAATGCTTCCGCTGGGTCGAATACGTCTTCGACAACGCTTCTGCTGGGTCAAATACGTATTCGGCAACGCTTCCGCTGGGTCGAATACGTCTTCGAAAATGCTTCCGCTAGGTCGAATACGTCTTCGTCAAACGCTTCCTCTGGGTCGAATATGTCTTCGACAACGCTTCCGCTGGGTCGAATACGTCTTCGGCAACATTTCTGCTGGGTCGAATACGTCTTTGGCAATGCTTCCGCTGGGTCGAATACGTCTCGGCAACGCTTCCGCTGGGTTGAATACGTCTTCGGCAACGCTTTCGTTGGGTCGAATACGTCTTCGGCAATGCTTCCGCTGGGTCGAATACGTCTTCGAAAACGCTTTCGCTAGGTCGAATACGTCTTCGGAAATGCTTCCACTAGGTCAAATACGTCTTTGAAAAACGCTTCCGCACGGTCGAATACGTCTTCGGCAAACGCTTCCACTGGGTCGAATACGTCTTCGGCAACGCTTCCGCTGGGTCGAATACGTCTTCGGCAATGCTTCCGCTGGGTCGAATAAATCTTTGGCAACGCTTTCGATGGGACGAATACGTCTTCGGCAACGCTTTTGCTGGGTCGAATACGTATTCGGCAACGCTTCTGCTAGGTCAAATACGTCTTCGGCAAATGCTTCCTCTGGGTCGAATACGTCTTTGGCAACGCTTCCGCTGGGTCGAATACGTCTTCGGCAATGCTTCCGCTAGGTCGAATACGTCTTCGGCAACGCTTCCGCTAGGTCGAGTTAGTCTTCGGCAATGCTTCCGCTAGGCCAAGTCTTCCTTCGGCAATGCCTTCGTTAGTCAAGTCTACCTTCGATAACAAAAATTCGGTGGGAGGTCCATTCGTTTGACTGCTCTTTTCCCCCGCAAGACCTGAACTATGACCGGCTTGATTCCCACTTTGGGATACGTAGGAATCCTTTCATTTAACGGTCCAGCCATCCGACCGCTTCGGTCGCCTCCGCACCCATCTAGGTAAAAATTTTGCCAGATTGGGATCCTCATTTTATCGACGACCCCACTTACCCTGGAAGTACCGTCACCGAGGGGCTACTGTAAGTACTCCAATCTGGGTCATTAATGTTCCGTCAGCCCAAATTAATGATTTATGATCATTTAGGGGTATTTTGGACATTATTTTGACAATTTGAATGAGGGAGGACCTCTTAGGAATAAAAAAATAGACAAATACCTCGCTAGAAACCTGTCATTTCCAAGGAAAAGGAATATTGACCATTTAGAAACAACCAAAACTGCCAAAATAGTTTTCTGCAAAAAACAGGCACGCTGCTTGGGTCATTCGCGCGGACAAGATTGCACCTACAATCTTGTCCACGCGGATAAGATTGTCGCTCCAGACAACTTATAAATTCAGCCTTTCTCCTTCAGTTTTAACAATAACAAACACATTTTCCTACTGTTACTATGTCGAAATCCCTCCTCAAAACAGCCTTAAACACTCCCACAACTCCAATTTAACACCAAATCCAACCTCAAATCCACTACCAAACCACTTCTAAGCCTTGAAATATCTCAAACCATAAACACAAACCCAAGAAAGATTGGTAAAACCCTTGTTTTCCCTACTTAAATATCCTTTGTTCATGCATCAATTTCATATCTCCATGATGTGATTTTAATTGTTTATTTACTTGTTCATCCCCGTCCCTCTTTTGTCCTTGATCCATGAGGATCTCCATGGAATCCATTTCCATGGATGATCTTCTAAAGAGATCTTCATCCTCTTTTATTTTCTTGTCATCCCCCATGTCCCTTTTACATTAACTAGTCATTACTTGTTATTTGCTCTAGTTCACTTCAACAAGAAGATGGTCATCATGGAGTTCATCTCCATGGATGATCACTTCAAATGGTCCATATTTTTTACTTTCATGCCTCTTTATATTTTTAGTATTTACTTGCTTTCTTGACCAAAATATGGTCATCTTGGAGTCAATCTCCATAGATGATCATTTCAAATGGTCCACATTATTTACTTTCTCGCAAATCCCTCACCCTAGTCTAAGATGCTCACCTTGGAACTCTTTCCTTGGATGAATATCATCTAGACTTACACAATTAGGTCACACAAGATGTATGAGATACACTTGAGTTTAGGTCTCAAGGATGGTCTTCTTATGACCACCTTAGAGATCTTCCTCTAAAGTTGATACATCTTGACCTAACTCTCTAGATAATTTACTTTTTATGTCAAATCCCCTTCCCTTTTGCAAATGATATGTTTTTCAAGTCCTAATGTACCCCCGGGATGACTTGATTAAGTGGATTCATCACTTATGACCACTAATTAAAGTCTAGGGAAAGAGAGGACAAGCATGGATGCCAAAATCCAAATCCCCATTTACTTTCTGCCTTTCAGTTACAATTCCAGTTAAGTCCTGTAAATCCAGTTAACTTTCTGGAAATTATAGTGACTAAACTAGAAATTGTAAAATATGGAGACTGCAGCCCTATCCGCGCAGATAAGATTGCACTGCAGTCTTGTCCACGCGGATGACATTGTCATCTGCAAACTGTCCCTCATTTTTCTGTTATTTTCAGTTTAATCCCTGTTTCAAACTATTTTTTAGTTCAGTCCTTATAATTTCAGTTATTTTCAGAATAGTCCCTTTAAGTATACACACATACACACACACACACACAAAGTTTCAAGTGAGGAAGACTCGTCGTAAGAGGCATTCCGGGTGAACAACAACGTTCTTCCCGGAGTGTAACGTGACTTCCGAACCCATTTTCTCTAATTTTGGGTATTTTTCAAAATTTTGACCCTTAAACAAAAAACGGCATGGCGACTCCGCAAACGATTTTCTTTTAAGTCCAATAAAGTTTTTTTAAAAACAAACAAAAAGGTCTTGTCGAGCGACTCAAAAGTTTTTTATTTAAAATCGGCGCTGTCGGATACACATCATCACACCTAGTCAAACAGTTATTGGAAAAGACTCGAAAGTATGTACATGCAGGGGCACATTTTTTTGAAAAGTGGGAATGAATCCCGATTTTGTGTATCAAACTCGCTTTGGGTTTGACTCTTTTGGGAGATCATAAGCATAACACGGTGTGAAAAAGTGTATGGAAGCCCCTGCTGACAGAAAGACAGTGTTTAGCTCTATACTCCTAGAATGTAGAAAGAGAAGACTTGTCGAGACATTTGAAAACTTATTTCATTCATGATGATCACAAGACTGCTTAAAACCCTTTATTGATGTTCGGGTTATTCAACCACTAATCTTGACATGAACAAATACTTCGATTAATCATAAAGAGAAAATCGACTGGTATCGAGAATCAAATTTGGAAAGATGGAAAGAGGATTTGTGTATAGGGACAGCCCTTGATGAGACCAAATTTTCTGAGATTTGTTTGTGTTTATGACCGGACCATTTCTGGTTGCCTACGTTCCCCTCATTGTGAGGAGCTCAGGTCGCCGTAGTTCGGGCCTATCCTGATTGAAAAGAGAAGGAATGCAAAAATTCGAGATTTTGAGGACCTTTGAGGATTTTGAGGATTGGAGAGTTGAAGAACATGTCTCTTTGGAGTGTCACCAAAAGACACGAATTCGAAGTCCCAGTGAGGCATCCACGGCAAGTGTTTGCGGAGAAGAAATGAAATATGCTCACATAAAGTGTCAAATGAAATTGATTTGCATAATCTCTGATTGATGGTCTCGAACCAAGATGGATTAGGTTCCAATTTAAGCAAGCAATGAAGCATTAATTTGATTTAGATCTCGATGAGATTAGAATGAAACTGCTATCCGGTAGGAACTGTAGCTGGATTTCAAGGCTTCGATCGGCCATCGGGTGATTTGGATCTTTGTTCGTATCATGACCTCTTAAGATGAGAGGTCAGCTGGGTTTTTTTGGCTGACTGAACCTCTAAAAATGAGAGTTTGGCTTTTAAGGATGTGATTGGGATTTCTAGGGTGAGGAAAAAAAATGTGATTGCATCTTCGATGTCTCTGAGAGTCCAATTTTGGCTTCGACAAGGGTAAGGGTAATGGGAATATCCTCTGAAAGGTAAGAGGATGGTTGGAATTGGTTGGAAGGGCGTTGGCGAGGGGAAATCCATGTTGTCTCTTTATTTGGTTTGAGACTCCCTTTGCGTAAACAACTAGATCCTTATTTGCTTTGAGAGAATCACTAGGGACGATGCTCTTTTTTTTTTAGAGAGAACTTCTACTAGCCCCTAGTGTGGACCACTGTATTCCGCCATTCTTGATTTTGGAGGCGGTCAATTCTCCTTTGAGTCACGGGAGCCTCTAGGATAGTCCCCTTTTCCTTCTGGAGATTACTAGACGGGGTTTCAAAACATGCTGATCTTGAAATGAAAGGATATCATTTGGTGAGGGGAAGGTAATGGCTTTCCTATGGCGAAAGGCATCAACTGCAATCCCTACCGGATGATCTAAACGAAATTAAGTCTTCATTTCTTGCTTAAAATTAATTGGGAGAGATTAATGCAAATTCTTGATCAACGAAATGCCGTGTATGATGAAATAGATGTGAGCATATGAGATGCGAGATGGGGAGTTGATGAGCCCCAATTTGAGAAGGATATCAGTCAATTTTCTCACTCCGATTAATTTAAATATTAATCATTGCAATGAATTAGTGGTTGAGCAGCACAAGTGATCACATAGAATAAAATCATTTCATTTAAGTGTAATGTGAGTGTGCAAGTAATGTCTCGAGTCTAACATGAAGAGAAACAAAGACTTTCATTACTGCAAAAGCAAAAACTGGTCCAAAGTGGACTCAACAGACTCATGTTCACAAAGGGGTCATTCATTAATGAAATGACAGATAATCTAGACCCTACGAGGACTGATTGACTGTATCAACTTCGTATGGGAGGCCCCTTGGATTCTGCTGATATCATGAAAAAAGATTGGTGACAATGCTGGGGTAAGGACCCTTCTCAATCTTCCATTCATCAATAAGCTTTTGAATGAGCAACTTCAGAGGGATGCAGTCATTGGTGATATGACCAGGATATTGATGGTAGAGGCAAAATTTGCTTGTGTCCAGCTTTGGGTTGGGATGATCAGGGATGTAATTTACCAGTGGCTGAACAAGTCCTCCGCTTGCTAAGATTTTGAAAAATTCATCAGTAGGCATCCCCACATCATCATAGTGTTGTTTTTCCCTCTCCCTCTAAACCAACTTTGGAGGTGACTCGAGTATTGGCACTTGACGAATGGGAGTCATGACGTGAATGGAGGACATTTGATTCTGAAGCGGAGTGTTAGCAGCCAAATACGGAGTTGATCCTGGAGACGGACTTTGCATAGATGACGAGCTGAAACCATAAGATGAACCCATCAGTGGATGGGAAAACCCTCCTTGTGGCTGAAGTTGATTAGCAAGAAACCGTAGGAATCCCTTCTGATTAAACTAATTGTCCGTAGAAGGATGCTGACCTTGGTACTAGGAACTTGGAGGCCATAAACCTTGAGAGTTTTGCTAAATCTGAGGTTGATAACCACTTGGAAGCTGCAATCCAAATTGAGTTGGAGGCGTAGAAGCATTAGGCATAGGGGAAGATGTCAGATCATAGAAGTTTGACTGTGTCCACCAAAACCACTCTGAGAGTTCAACTGTAGTCCCTGACTCTGAGTGTGATTGAACTGTACACCCTGAACCTGAGTTTGAATAGGCTGAGACCTTGGAGAAGGAGTCCTGCCTTGTGCATTCACATTCATCTCATGCATTCGGGTGCAAATGGGAGAAGAAACAAAAGTGAGGGGAGGAGGTGTAGAATTATAGGCGGCCTGGAGAGGGAGAGAAACATTCCCGGCTCCTAGATCACTATCATTAGCATCAGTGATTTCCTCATAAGAACCATCTACATGATGAATCACATCAATACCTTGGCTGCGTATTACTTCCTCAAACCTAGCATGCACTTCATCCTCTCTAGCCTTAGCAGCTTGTTCTCGAGCTCGTACAGCTTGGGCGAGCAATTGAGCCTCACGCTCGCGAACCAAAGCGGCCTCAAGAGTAACTCGCAACTCGACAACAGACATATCATTCAAACCGAACTGATCCAAAGCATGGGATCCTCCAGTCTGGCTAGCCAACATATTCTCTGCACCAGACATCTCAGATTCTGAATCAGATAAAGACCACTCGGACACTTGAATTGCTTCCGCCTCGGGAATATGAACCAAACGAGCACCGAGAAGAGGATCACACACCCAACTTGTCGTGGCCCTGTAGAGGTGAATAGGGCTTGATAAGGTGGTAGAGGAAAGAACCTTGAGAAGGTATGGGAGAGGGAAGAATGGGAAATGAGACGGACTCGTGCAAGCATTTTATTTATGTTCAAGTAGAAATCAATGGCTTTTAAGTCCTAAGAATGGTTGGAAAAGGATAAGCCTTCTTTTTCGCATTCTAACCTCGAGTGGGAACCTAAGGACACACCATTCAAAATATACCAAATGCATTGGATAAAAATTAATAATAGGCAATAATACCTAAATAAAAACCCAAGCATTTATGGGAGGACAAGCAGTCCAAATTTCTGGAGAAATTTGGGCAGCATGATGGGTATTCCTGAAGAATTTCAAGAAAAAATCCGGCATGACCTCTAGTCGGTGCATGTTTACAAAGCGACATGATCTCTCGTAAGAACATGTCGTGAGAACGACATGTCCATACATGAAACCATGTTGCATTGGCAACATGCCCACACATGCTAGGCTTTGGGATAGGTATGAAAGCCTATTATAAATTTTGAAACAATTCATTTCAGTATATTTGAAAATGTTATGTCAAAAACCAATCGTTTGGGTAAGCTTGAAAAAGTGTGGTTCCACCTATGATGCACTAGGGGGAAAGGATCATATTAGGTGCTCAAACGTAGGCGACGTACATCACCGTCCACGATGCCATCAATCGCACCAAATGAGCTCTAGATCTAGTGATGTAGTGTGCGAGTGGCTATGTTCTTTTATTTGCGAAAAAGATTTTTTGGTTTATGCTTCTTTTTTTATTTTGAGAGAGATTGAAAAAGAAAACACTACTCACCTCTAGAATCCAACAGGGTACAATAAGCAACATCACAATCCGATCAAGGGACTGCCCTCAAACAAAAACTGACCAATTCTGCAGACTGGCCAACTCTATCGCGTGACACAGGACAGACTTGGCTTGATATGTCGCGCGACTATGAAGGCCAGTTTTCCAGAACAAAAAAAAAATGGGAATAAGCCCCAGCCTCCAAGCATTGCAAACATCCAAACCATGGCCCCTTCAGAACATCAGAACAGGAACCAATACATAGAACAAGGCAATCAATGCAAGCAAAACATATGTACACATAAAAGTCACAGAACAAAGAACACGACAAATGAATGAGAAGGATGTTAAATGAGAACAAAAGTTTGACCCTCTTTTTGAAAACGAGTTTCAAACCTCCCCAGCGGAGTCGCCACTGAACATACCCCGTATGAAAATTTAAGTTTTATATTTTTGGAAAATGGGAAGGGAGATATGTAAAAGTGCAAGAAAGGAGTCGCCACGCCATGTTTTAAGAGGTACACTTTGAAAAACCTTTTGAAATCAGAGAAAGGGTTCGGGGGTCAGGTTACATGTTGGGAAGAGCCGAGAGTTCACCCAACATGCCTCGTAAACGAGTCTTTCTATAAAAATAACATCCAAATCATTCAAATGTGTGTGCAAATGTGTGAGACAATATATGATAAATGTGCTTTGCTTTTATTGATAAACTGAGAGAATAACAACTTGTGAGCCACCTGGTGCGGGGGGCCACATCCCGATTACAATGCTTGAACAGATTACAACTGAAAATGAAGTTGCTGTAGATTGGCTACTTGTGTCGCACGACTGAATGAACGCCCTCCGAAAAAACAACTTTATTTTTTTATCTTTTAATTTTGGGAGTCGCCATGCCATTTTTAAAGGAAAACATTGAAAAACCTTCGGAAATGAGAAAATGGGTTCGGGGGTCAAGTTACGATGTGGGAAGAGAATAATGAACTCACCAACATTGCCTCTTTCGAGACTTTCAATCAAACATTGGACAATTATAATCATTCAAAGTGTGTGCAATTTGTGTCAATCAAACAAGGCATGCAAACTTGGATTTCATTAATGGCATCGAAACTGGATACAACTTGTGAGCCATGACAGGAGGCCACACCCTTACAAACGATGACTTGCATTACAAGGCAGGAGATGAGACAATCTGTCCAGGGAACTTGGATGTCGTCCGACACAGGACTTCCTCAGAGAGGGATGTCGGACGACATAAGACCTCCTGGTCAGGTTGTCTCTTACAACACCAAAGCTACTCTGGAATTAAAACAATGTTATTTTAACTAAGAAGAGACACTATTCAGGATCTAAGACCAGTTTGGGGTTGATTGGAGTGAGCAAAGTCAAGATTGACTTTTAATGATACGGATGTCGTATGACATAGGACATCCAAGGCTGTCCATGTCACATGACAAACTGCCTCCATCAGTGGATCGCACCCAAACAGATCTTAGGCTTCCCAAATAGTGTTAAATGAACTAAGACTTACTTAAACACAACTTTAGATCACAAAGGAGATCAATCTTGGTAGATCTGAAGTCACTGAAAGCCATACAGCTTTCTGGGAGCTCTATGTCATATGACACAGGACTCCATAAGGAATCTCCTGTCGTCTGACATAGGCGGCCTATTTCAGAGCCCTTCAGCAGATTGATCCCACCTTGCTTTCTAATACAAAACTAAGCTACAATATTGACTAAAAGCAGTAGAATAATAACACTACGTAAGTATTATGGGAGGATCACATGGCTTTAATGGCCAAATGTGATGAATCACATATTTATGGCCATTATCATGTAGCCTTCACCTCCTAACTCAAACAAAACCAACCAAGATGCAAACTTTAATGCAACTAATGCTACTAAATGTCCAAATCTGAGGTGAGGAGATGTGAATATGGAAGATTCACATCTCCACCACCTTTGTCATGCAAAAATCCCAAATATTCACATATTATTGAGCAATATAAGCATGCAATGTAAATAAATGAAGATGCAAGATGTAATCAGAGAGAGAGGGAGTTTAGGGAGAACCTATTGTAGTTCACAAGGTAAAAGCACCAATAGTATGGTGTTTACCCCTTCGAAACACCAACAAAGGAGGTCTTTCTTTGGATCTTGGCTTGGATGTGTGTATATATGAGGAGGGAGGTGAGTGTGTGTGTGTGTGAGAGAGAGAGGGTGAGCCTCTATTTTGACAGAGTTTCCTTACTTGCCAAAGTCCCCCCTAAAATGATCAGCCATGCCCTTTATTTATAGGCATGCTAATGGGAGGTCCTATATCGTCCGACATGGAGCTTTCACTGCCTTGGGGGAGTCCTGTGTCGAACGACATCGGTCAACTTTATGACCAGTTGGGCCGCAGGAAGGCAGGCCCAATGGATCAAGAATGGCTTTGGATAATTCAGGCTCAAAATGCACTTTAGCAAATAAATGAGCCCAAAATTAATGCCAACCGTGGAAGCGGACCCAAAAACATGAGTTCGGGTCGGGGTACTCACAGAGCCCCTCGGCGACGTCACTTCCGCGAGAAGTGGGGTCGTCGATAAAATGAGAATCCCGAGCCGGACAACGAACGGCGGGGAAAAGAGATGACCATGGTGGTTGAGCGGCTGGACCTTTTATGAAAAGGATTCCTACTTATCCCGTGAGGGAATCAAGCCGAGTCGTAGTTCAACAAAGAGGTGGCGCTAATGAAAGGCCGCGGGCTTTGTACCCAGGGTTGACTGTTTCTTTGGGGAGTCACCCCGAGGAGTTGACTGTTTCTTTGGGGAGTCACCCGAGGATTTGACTGTTTCTTTGGGGAGTCACCCGAGGATTTGACTGTTTCTTTGGGGAGTCACCCGAGGATTTGACTGTTTCTTTGAGGAGTCACCCGAGGATTTGACTGTTTCTTTGGGGAGTCACCCGATGATTTGACTGTTTCTTTGGGGAGTCACCCGAGGATTTTGACTGTTTCTTTGGGGAGTCACCCGAGGATTTGACTGTTTCTTTGGGGAGTCACCCGAGGATTTGACTGTTTCTTTGGGAAGTCACCCGAGGATTTGACTGTTTCTTTGGGGAGTCACCCGAGGATTTTGACTGTTTCTTTGGGGAGTCACTTGAGGATTTGGGAATCCCGAGCCGGACAACGAACGATGGGAAAAGAGATGACCATGATGGTCGAGCGGATGGACCTTTTACGAAAAGGATTCCTACGTATCCAGTGAGGGAATCAAGCCGAAACGTAGTTTAACAAAGAGGTGGCGCTAATGAAAGGCCACGGGCTTTGTACCCAAGTTTGACTGTTTCTTTGGGGAGTCACCCCGAGGGAAATGATAAATGATGTTGATAAACAGCCATGTGGGACGGACAGAAGGACCAGGGGCAAAAAGGAAGATCACCCCTTCCTGGAACATGGATGTCGTACGACATGGGGCTTTCCCCAGGAAGTTTTAATTAAAACCATTCAGTCGTAAGACAGAGGGGTTTTAAAATCAAAACAGCCACCGAGTTGAGAGAGCAGAGAAGAGAAAAAAATTGAGATTTTCCCTCCCCAATTTTGATTTAAATCAAATCAACGATGCCTTCGCGAGCGGAATCAAGAAGACATGTACAACGATCATTGTCCGTGAAGAGGAAGCTTGTCGATCGGAACAAGCGAAAGAAATTTCCGGAGGGGGATAGGCTTTATCCGAGCCTCGATTTCCATACTTCCACCGCGGAGCGAATGGGGGTAAGGATTCTAAACCATCAACCCTTCTCTTTTTCTTTTTTGAAGTTGGATTTTTAGGGCTCGAGGTAGAATTTGGGGAAAATCGCACCCAAAAAGATATTGCATGCTTGGAATGAAATGCATTATCTTGAAATCGGAAAAGATTTTGTTGAAAAGGAGAATTATGTGATTTAAAAAGTGAGCATGCACATAAGTGAAAGAATGCACAAATTATCACGAGTATGTTCTGATACCTGTGCTGTGCTTACATGCAGGCTTTGCGGACCAAGAGGTCCCCTGAGGCGATTGCTACGATCTGGGGCATTCTTCCCGGTTCCTCTGATCTACCCGACAGTCCCAAGGGCTTGATATATGCTGCTGGCCTTGGTTCGTTCTTTACTGCTATCGGAGAGTTTGGAGACACGCCTAAGAGCGTGGAGCTTGTCAGGGCCTTTAGGCAGTACTGGTGGGACACTACCCACACCTTTCATCTGTCTTGGGGAGAGTCCACCATTAATCCTTACGACTTCACCGCCATCACTGGTCTGTGGTTCACGGGCAGACCTATCTTTTCTGAGGACCAAGGTGTCCTGAGCCCGGATGCTATTAGGGGGCTGACCGGCCTGACCCTTCGCCCGAAGGGCAATGGGGTCCCACTGACGGACCTGCATTCGACTTTAACGCAGTAGTGCCGTCTCTATTTTAAGGGTGAGGCCGCAGTCACAGCTGAGCAGTTGGCGAGAGCGTTCGCCTTGGCTGGTTTCTCCGATACCCTGTTTTGTAATGCCTCTACTATGGCATTGACTCTTCTGCTGGAGCCTCTTCGGGACTGGAGCCAGGTCTCCACCTTTTCGTGGGGTGAGGCCTGCTTTGCTCAGGTGTATAGAGCCTTGGATGAGGTGAAGCGGGGAGTGCGTGACCTCTTTGGATTGTTATCAGACGGTTCTGGAGGTATGCTCTTTTACTTTTTGTACATTGACCGCTGCTTTGCCTTTTCTGTCATCATTTATCACTACCGCTGCATACTGAAAGTTTCTTGTCTCTGATTTTTAGGTGTGGGCCTATGAGGTCTTTGGCACATTATGCTTGAAATTTGTGGTGATAGGATTCTTTGCCGATCTATTCCCTGCCATCCGCCGATGGACCTTTCAGGCTAGGGAGAGCAGGAGGGTAGACGGGGTGAAGCCCCGGAAGATGGCTTGTTACAAGGACACGATGATTACCTGAGGGGCACCCCAGCTAGATTGGGGCTATTTCCATGGAATGGCAGGTATGGTGAGGACGTTGTTGGGGATGCTGCTTTGATGACTCGGACGAGGAGGCTTCTGATTGGCCTGGAGGGCGATGCCCTATATCTGGGAGAGAGAGTCTGCAGGCAGCATGGATATGGTGCAGCCGCTCGTGTCCCTCACGATCCTCTTGTGGGGATTTGGTATACCCAGGCTCTTCCTAACTTAGAGCGCTTGCGGACAGGTATTGATGTTGCAGAGTTGTCGGATGATGAAGACTATGGCCAGTTTGTCTTTACTCGGCTAGTGACTCCTCAGGTTATGGCTGCCAGGAGGGCAGTGGGGGTACAGATACCGATGCCTCCTCAGTTCTTCGAGTATGAGACCGAGTGTGTCATTCGCCGCTCCTCGTTCGACATGTCTGAGACTCATCCCCATTTACTGCTTCCCCGTGGGACTGCCTCTATGAGCATTCTTTTCTTTTCTGCTTTGTTCTTGTCTTTTACTACTTTACTGCCTGTATTTACTGCTTCTGACTGTCTTTTGTTTCCATTCAACAGGTCCCGGCCAAGACCTACAGGGTGGTGGCTAAGGCGCTCACCGGGGCCGTGAAGATGCTGTGCCAGTTTCAGAAGAGCGCAGAGCATTGGAAGGGGAGATACAGCTCCCAGCCTGGTGACGTCGTGCCTCCCAAGAAGAGGCATAGGCCGAATTTGGCTCCTTCTAGCTCACAGGCGGGTGGGTCGAGTCAGCAGCCCCAGCCCGACGATGGTGATGATGAGGACGATCCTTACCAGCCCCCTTTCTCCACAGTGCCCGAGTGGCATGGATATTACGGCGAGCCCTGGCCTTGGGCCCGATATGAGGATGATGATGGCTCTGATGGCGAGATTCAAGAGGTGCAGGAGGGCAGCGGCGATGGCCAGGAGCAAAGCGGCTCTGAGGAGCAGGTAGGCAGCGGCCAGGATGATAGCGACTCTGAGGAGGATGAGGCGGATTCGGGTGATGACTCCGAGTCGGAGTGATCATGGCGGTCCCCTTTTGCCGTGCTTTTATGACTCTTAGGGATAGAGAGAGAAGATGGATGCACTATTAGATTGCTTTTTAGGTTGTAAAACAATTATTTTTTTGCATTTTGTAAATGAACAACTAAATCCTTTGCTTAATTGTATATTTGCTTGTTTATATGCACAAGTCCGTCCCAAGAAAGGCACAAAATGATGGCTTTTGATGTTGTTGGGTATTTTTTGTGATTTTGCATGTATTGAGCGATGTTTATGTGTCTGTGGGTATGCCAGATCCTCTCCCATGTGCTTGATAGGTGAAGGAGATTGTATATGTATGGTTTTTGGATGTTTTGGATAGGTTTGGGCAGGCTTTGAGCAAGTATTGGGTTGCGGTTGCTGCAGTTGCAGCTGCTGCTGGTGTCTGATGGGACTTCCCATGTCGTCCGGCACAGGACCTCATGGGTTAGTCCCATGTCGTCCGACATGGAGAGTCTGAGGGATAGGGTTTCTTGGTCAGCAAGCCCCAGCATTTTATAAAAGGCAGACTCGTAAAGAACACATTCCAGCAGTCACAGCAGACTCCAAACTGGTCTTCCACCCCAAAATCAACTCCAAGATTCGACTTTTGACCCGGAATGGTGCATTACAATGAAAGATCCAAGATCAAAGAGCGCCAATTTCACTCCGATCTCATCAATCTAACCCACCACCATCATAGTAACAATAAGAGGGTTATTGACCGACGGTATGGGTTGAGATGCCTTTGGGCACTGAAGGAATGGGCGGTAGATTGGAATCTTCTCCGGGCCGCGTCCAGATATTGGGACCGCGAGAGGCATGTCTTTACCCTCTCGTACAACAACCTTACACCCACCATTGAAGAGTTTCATGCACTGACTGGGGGAGCTGAGCTCAGAGATGCAGTCTTCCCACGAGATTCATGACCCTTGACTGAGCAGCTGGCCGATTTCTTGGGTTTGCCTGTAGAGCGGGTATCCGATCTGATCCTCGACCTGTCTTTCATTGACTTGGCCCAGATAGCCCGATTAGATGTATCCCATCCCGAGCTGTTTGACCTATCCACGGCCATGGACATTTTCATGCTGATTATGATCTCCCTATACTGATTCTGTGAGTATGATGGGGTATGCTCTGGCTTGCTGCTAGGGGTTGTCAGGCAGATGCGGGGTTACTGAGGTACCACACCGACTGAGATCCAGCCCGGACAGGGAGAGAGAGACATATTACCCATTTTACTGGCAGAGACATATCATGGGATGGGATGCGGCAGCCCCAGTCTTTTATCACTGTGGTTCTTTGAGCGGTTGGGACTTATCTCCCCATTACCCGCAGGACAGACTGCAGCACCCTGGTGTAAGTGCTCCAATTTGAGTTGTTAGCATTTTCGTTAGAAAATTAACGAAAGTCTTAACATTTCTAACAATTCCTAACTTTTCTAACAAAACAAGGGTAAAGTAGGGATTGCTATTTAAGGTTAAACCAAGAAAAGAATCTTAAAAAAGAAAAGAAATTGTAAAAACCCGAATTGGCAAGCTGAAAAACATAGCCAGTTTGAATATTTTCAAAAATATTCCTCCTGTCCAAAGCCTGCACTGCAGCAGATGAACAGTGCACGCTTCATAGACAAACTCTCTCAAATCACTCTTAAACATACACAAGCTCAAGCTTAATTCAACCCTAAAGAGGAGGATTGGAGAGAAAACATAGAGGACTTAAGTGTTATCTACTTGTTTTCTCTTTGACCAACTCTATCATCAAACACTAAACACATTCAAATCTTGATACTCCTCAAGTCAAAATCCAAACCAAGGAACATAGGGTTAAACCATCATTGGTAAACCCTCCTTCTCCTTACCCTAAACTCCTTCATCCATGCATGCATTTCAAACTTCAAAGATGTAGTTTGTTCATCAACTTGGTGTTCATCCTTGCTTGACCTAAAAATGTAGTCACCTTGGAATAAATTTCCATGGATGACCATGTAAAAGGTCCAAATCATTTCTTCTTACTTGAAAACATCTTCTTACTCACTTAAAAGTGTTTTTTCCTCAAAATCATTCACTTAAAAGTGTTTTCCAAAATCATTTTCATACATAAAATCTTCATTTTCAAAGTTAAAACTCCCCTTCCCAAGCAAATGAAATGCTTCAAGTCCTAATGTACCCTAAGGATGGCTTGATATAGTAGATCACCACTAAAATGTCTAGTGATCACTAATAAAAGCCTAACGAAATGGGGACAAGCATGGATGCAAAACCCCCTTTAAAATCACATTTTCCCTCAAGAACATCTTGCTGTCCAGTAGCATTGTTCTAAGACCTTAGTCCATTGTCTAATTTTTTGGACACAGAAGAACTTGAAATTGGGTGTTGACTACAAAATACTTTTTGTATACAACATCCATATAATTCCAGATATATTTTTACTTTATTTGTTTGCGTAATTACAACTCCCTTTTTCAAATTATTTTCCAAAGGTCAGTTCAACAGTCTCTGGAAATCCAGATTTCACATCTGTGATTTCCAGAAGGTTTTGGTCCATCAAATCATCTCCAAATGGAAAAGTATTTTGTATAAACCTTATTTAAGGTGTTTTGAACAACTTTCATTCTCGGACTTTCCCCATATTTTTAAGTTTTAAAGCTCTTAAATCCATTTTAAAATCAAATGTCCACTGCCTTTTTCATTCTGGCAGAATTGATTCTCAACTTCAAGAAATCTTTTGAGTACCAAAACTCAACCCTAAAATCCTACCAAAAATCATGGGACTTGTTTTATGTCTTACAAAGAGTTCCCAATTTTTTGTTTTCTCATTTTGAATTTATTTTGGCCAAAGTAACACACACACACACACACTAATGGTTTTTAAGCTTGGAAGACTCGTTTTACGAGGCATTCCGGGTGAACCCTAACGTTCTTCCCGGCGTGTAACGTGACCTCCAAACCCAAATCTTTCATTTCGGGCATTTTTCAAAGTTTTGGCCCTTAAAACAAAAATGGCGTGGCGACTCCGTCTCCGTGTTTTGATTTTCAAAAGAGAAAAATCTTTTCCGGGTGGCACATCATCACAGTGGCGACTCCGCTGGGGAGAACGAGTTTTATCTTTAAAAAAAAAGAAAAAATTTTGTGGGTCAAGCTTCCGTCCTGGCATTTGAAATCATTTTTACTCTGTGTGTGTTGGTTTTACACATTTCGTGTTATTTTGGCTGCCTCGAAAAAGTCAAAATTGACTATCGGACCCGTTGCCTTGAATTATGTGCTTATGTGCTTATGTGTTCATTTACTTTCAAAAAAAAAAAAATTCAAAAAAAGATTTCAAAAAAAAAGATTTTCAAAAAAAAATCATTTTTTGCATGCATCATCCTCTTTAAGACACATGAAAATTCCTATTTTACTCAGAAAAAGAAGATAGACTGCTTGCACACTACGCGCACTTGGCCTTATACTGCACACTACGTCCTTAACCCGGGGAAATCCTAGTAGCAGCCCGTTTGGCCTTATTACGCCTCTCGGTGCGAGCACGGGACTACCCAAACATCCCATGGAGCCTCGTGTCGACCATGCACTTGTCCGTGACACACTTTGTCCGAGACCCGGTTGGTTTTTAGTCTGGTCTGTGTCATGCCCTGTCTGTGTATAGACCTTTCCTTTCAAGCCTTAGTCGGCCTACCAAGTCAATATCTTTCGGGACCCTAATCAGTCGAAATCCTGCCGGTTTTCTGTCACGAACTTTGACCAGATATTGACTGGCACCTTGACTTTGACTCTGACTGGCACAAATTATACACTGACTCCCAACATGACACTAAGTCATCAAGGATTAACGATCATTCCATATCTAATTACGACCTAACTAACGACGGGTCAGGATCAATTGTGGACATTTATCAGTCCGAACCATGTCGACTTTTCATCGGGCCCTCGGACATGATCTTGACTTTGACGTCAGCTTTGTCCGTAATTTACATCGAATGCTCGTTAAGACTCGATTACCCGCCAGACTTTTAGGATCATTTTTCTTTTCGATCGGTGGGACTCGCTTGCCCTATAGGACCCTCGCTCGGGACTGTCTGCCCTGGGAAGTCAAAAGACAGGTGGAATACGAGGGGCTTATAGACGTAGTGATGGGGCCCACTGATCCAGGATCCAGAGTAGTTTGCGAAAAAGAAGAGCAATCTTTTCCAACCGCTTAGGTTAATAAAGCATGTTTTAAGTAAACAAGAACAAATAATTGCATGTTGCATGAGCCCAAAGCCCAAACACCTACCATCCTTCGTTCCTAAACATCTGAACCCTCGTGTCTTTCCCCCCGCAGCTCCGCACAAAGCTTGGTTTCGGGTGCCGGGTCACCGTTTGATCAGTTGGGAAGAGTCAAGCGCATCGTCAGCTTCACCGTTTGTTCCGACTCCGGGTTTCAGAATGTCTGCATCAGCTGGCAACGATGGGGATAACACCATTTCGCCTCCTGGGACTCCTCAAACAGAACAGCAGTGGAATCAGTTAGCCGAACAGATGAGAGTGCGACAAGAAGCACAACTGAATAGCCTTATAGAGGCTATTAAGAGCCATGGTTTAGCCGCCAGCCTCAATCCCGATGGCACTTTCACCGTGGAAGAAGAGGAGGACCCCAATCCCAATCTTGGTCGCCCCGACTACTCCAGGATGCCACCTCCAACCTCCTTCGGTACTACTACCAAAACCCATGCTTCTTGGTCTCCCAGGTCGCCGGCTCCCGACTACTGAGAACCACTTTGGATCCATGCGGCTGACGGACGAACCAGTTCGCAGTTCCTCAGTGGGGGCAAAGTCAGTACGGAATGTCTTCTCATGGTTGGGGTTACCTCGGAATGCCACAGCAAATTGGGATCCCGCCTCAGTTTGGAACCGATCAATCCGGGCCTTCGCAGCAACAATTTGGAATACCACCGCGGTGCAGTCCAGGGCAACGACGGTCGGGAGTCACTCCTCGAATGATGCGACCCGGGGACGGCGGCCCCGCACTAAAGCCTACTTATGAGCCTCACTGGAAACCCGAGCTATCCGGCTACCTCAGGTCTGCCTCCACCTTCTCTGCCAATGGGAAGCCAACAGCAAGCCGCTGGGTTTTATCCCTTTGCCCAAGCTCCTACCTACACTCCCCAGGGTAATTTGGACCAAGGACAAGTTTTCACCTATGCTCCGGGATATGGTATCCTTTCCACCAGTGTGCCGCCAGTGGTGACTCCTCTCTCCAGCTCAGTCACTGGTTTGAATGCTATGACTCTACCACAGGACCCTCACCTGGCCTGGTTCATGGAACAACACAAGGAGATGAAAGCACAAATTGCTGAATTGACTGCTAAGAAAGCTGCCTTCCGGCTTGCGAACCCGGACTCCATTGTGCCCCTGCCCCACAAATTCGTGATGCCTAATCTAGATCTGTTTGATGGGACTGCATGCCCGAAAACTCACCTGGATACATACACTTTGGCAATGAAAGCTAAGGGATGCACAAATCAGCAGTTGGCCGACTACTTCAGTCTCTCTTTGAAGTCAGGGGCTTTGAAATGGTTCTTTCGATTGAAGCCTGAAGCTAGGGCTACTTGGGAACAGATTACCGGTACTTTCACAGATAAGTATAAAGCCAACTTGGAATGGGAAACAAACAGAGTTGACCTGCAGACAACAATGCAGTGCCCTAATGAGAATATTGGGGATTTTATAAAAGGTGGAACTTAAAGCTCATTGAAATGGCTATTCCTCCCTCTGACGAGGAGCAGTTAGACATCTTCCAGTCATGCTTGAAGCCGCATTTGAGAACTTCCCTTAGCCACTTCCCCTACTCAGACTTGCGGTCAATGGTCAATTCCGGGGCTAAATTTGAGAGGGCTTACAACCAACAGCAAGTTGTTGCACCTACTTACAGGTACAGGGCTGTTTCCTACAACACTGCTCCTGCCCAACCCAAAGGTAAAGAAGTAATTAGCTATGCGGGACAGGACTGTAACAATGCCACTTCCTTTGTTCGAAAAAAACCTGATGCATCCAGATCCCGGCTCCAAGGCTTGGGAAAACTTGGGATGCCTTTGAGTGATATCTTCAGAGGTTTGGTAAAAGAAGGTTTGCTCCGGCCTTTAGAAAATTATCAGCCCAGAAACCCCAATGCTCCTTTGGATACCTCCAAGCATTGTGCCTTTCATCGCATGCCATGGGCACTGACGAGATGATTGCGTCCCCCTTAAAAAGGCAATCCAAGGTTTGATTGAGCAAGGGAGGTTAGAGGTGCCTGAAGGGCCCAACACTATCAGTAACCCGTTCCCTAGAAATAACAATCTGAATGTCAACATGGTCGAGTTTGGTGATTCAAGCCTTGTGGGCATAATGGAATTTGGCTCGCCCCTTTGTGAGGTCGGTGAACCAGCCATCGCAGGCAATGAAAATGGTTAGATTAAGCAAGAAATCCTGATGGAAAGATCTGCAATAGCTCCCATCTCCAGCGTCGAAGAGTAGATGCATGGTCCAACGGCAAAGAGCGGCAAGACAAGGGGCTACCTATCTCCAAAATAGTCTTTTAGTCAACCTTCGTAGGTTCTAGTACTTCTCTTTCACCTAAGTCCTTCCTGGACATTTGTCGTTGTAGTCCATTTTGGACATAGTAGTTATATCTCTAACTTTTATATATATGTCTTCTTTCTTTTCTTACTAGACTCGAGACATCACTTGCACACCCACGTTACACTTAATTGAAATGGTTTTATCCAAAATGATCACTTGTGCTGCTCAACCACTAATTCTTTGAAATGATTAATATTTAAATTAATCGGAGTGAGAAAATCAATTGATATCCTTCTCAAATTGGGACTTACCAACTCCCCATCTTGCATCTCATATGCTCACATCCCTTTCATCATCATCATCTCGTTGCTCGATGAATTTGCATGGATCTTTTCTCATTTAAAGCTTAAGCAAGCAATGAAGACTTAATTTCGTTTAGGTCATCCGGTAGGGATTGCGGTCGAAGCCTTTCACTCTAGGGAAGCCATTACCTCACCCTCACTAAACAATACCCTTTCATTTCAAGATCGGCGTGTTTCGGCGATGCACAAAATATCTCAAGCCATGAAGGAAGGACAAAGATAATCCTCAACTCCTCAGGAGGCTTTCCAAGTCATCAAAAAAAAAAAAAAAAAAAAAAAGAGCTCAAGCAAAAAAGAAGCTTCAAAAAAAAAAAAAAAAGAAGAAGAACTGTCGATCCTCGCAATTCAGTAAAAGTCCCCGACTCCTCATGAAGCTATCCAATGATAAAAAGGAGCCTGAATTCTCGAAGATTCGCAAAAGTTCTCGGTAGCTTGGACTCCCTCTCACCATTTCCTTAACCAATCCCAAGCCATCCTCTCGCTTTTAGAGGATATTCCCATTACCATTACCCTCGCCTTTGGCCAAAGTCAAAATTTGGACCTCTCATTCTTAGAGGCAATCAATCTTCCCCCGCCGTAGATTTCCCAAACACATCCCTAAAAGCCAACCTCTTATCTTTAGAGGTTCAGTCAGCAAAAGGCCCAGCCGACCTCTCATCTTAAGAGGTCACAACTTTCCAAATCACCCGATGGCCGATTGAAGCCCGGAAACCCAGCTACAGTCCCTACCGGATAGCAATTTTATTATAATATCTTCGAGGTTTAAATCAGATTAATGCTTCATTGCTCGCTTAAATTGGAGCCAAATCCATCTCAGCTCAAATGATCCTCAACCAAAGATTGTGCAAATTCAATCCTTCCCTTCGACACTTCACGTGAGCATATTTCATTTATCCTCCGCAAACACTTGCCGTGGATGTCCCACTGGGGCTTCGCATCCGTGTCTTTCATGGACACTCTAAGGGGATATGCTATTTGAATCTCCAATCCTCAAATTCCCCAAAGGACCTCAAAGTCTTGAATTTTCACATTCATTCTCTCTTCATTCGGGATAAGCCCGAACTACGGCGACCTGAGCTCTTCATAATGGAGGGAGCGTAGGCAACCATAATTGGTCCGGTCGAAATCACAAACAAATCTCATAAAAATCCGGTCTCATCAAGGACCATTCCTATACACTTTCCATCCTTCCAAGCTTGATCCTCGATATCAGTTGGCTTTCTCCTTGTGATTAATCAAAATATTTGTTCATATCAGATTTAGGGGTTGAATAACCCAAACATTAACAAAGGGTTTTAAGCAGCTTTGTGATCATCACGAATAAGAAAAGTTTTCAAGTGTCTCGACAATTCTTCTCTTTCTACATTATAGGAAGATAGAGCCAAACACTGTTTTTCTGTCAACAGGGGCTTCCATACATTTTTCCACACCTTGTTATGCTTATACTCTCTCTAAAGAGTCAAACCCAAAAGCGAGAGTGTCATACACTAATTCGGGAGACATTCCCACCTTTCAAAAGATATGCCCCTGCACGTAAACATTTCCGAGTCTTGTCCAGTGACTGGTTGACTAAAGTCCGAAAAGATGGGTGCCTCCTCGGCCACATAATGACTCTACTTGCAATAAGACTGCTCTGAATTTCTTCACGCTGGGGCTTTGCTAAGCGGTTCTCCCAGGTTCTCCTGTATCAGCTTTTCAAGCTGGGGCTTCTATAGTTATCTTTGGGTCCACATTGGGTTCTTCACTACGAGATAGATTCGATCTTTATCAGATTATTTTCAGGGTCGCTTTGCATTACCAATCAGATCGGGACACTGCTAATTATGTCGGAATCACAACAAGGTTATAAGATTGGGGCTTCGCCAAGTCACTTCTTCAAAATCTGGACTTTGCCTACTCAGTTCTTCAAACCGAGGCTTTGCCAAAGAAGGGATCTTTTCTCGCTTTAATAGAATCCGGGGGCTTTGTCAAGCTGGTCCTTTGGACCTGAATTTTACCAAGTCACAAGAAAGGTCTAGTCACATCAACAACTAGATTTTCAGCTTCAGAACTTGGTACATAGCAGCTTCCCGTAGCATCGGAATTTAAGATCTGGGTTTCTCCCGGCATTAGCAATTTCATTCTCCGAACAAGGTTTCGGCCAAATCACAGCTCACCCAAATGAAAGAAGTTTCACTCATATCGACGTACTCTAGAGCTTGTCGGCATCAGCTTCAAATGATCAAGATTAAGAGGGAAAATTTCAACCAAAACCCGAGACCCGAATCCAATCTCATCAAAATTGAGGTCCATGTGATACTGTTAACAAAACCTCATCAGAAATCGCTGTTTAAATCGCGATCGAGGACTCTCACCCCCCACTTGCTCAAAATATATTCCAAACAGTTTCCAGACACATACATCCCAATGCATCCCCTCTCATCACCATGCATCCCCACAAAAATCTCCCCAGGGCTCATGTGGCATGCGCAAAACTTGAATCAATAGGAACAATCCTAAGTGATTGAAGATCATGAATCATAATTTCCCTGCCAAAAGCTTAGGCTAAGGGCATCTCCAAAAGCAAGTAAATGCATCATCTCACGAACATATGCAGTGATACTCTCATAAGCATTTTGGTTCTATGCATGCATCTGTCATCATGAATGTCATATATGCATCTTCCTCTCTACTAACAAATGCAGCAAATCGCCAACAAAGACCGCCCCGCGAACGGAAATCCAACAACTCTTCATCACCATCAGCCGTAGCCTCAGTCCTTCCGGCAGCTACAGGTAAGCACAGCACAGGTATGAAAGCATATCTTAGTCAACTACTTTTCTAAAGAACATTATCATCAAACCTCGGGTGACTCCCAGAAACAGTCAAATCCTCGGGTGAATTCCAGAAACAGTCAAATCCTCGGGTGACTCCCAAAATAGTCAAACCTAGGGTGACTCCCAAAATAGTCAAACCTCGGGTGACTCCCAGATAACAGTCAAATCCTCGGGTGACTCCCAAAACAGTCAAAACTCGGGTGACTCCCAAATACAGTCAATCCTCGGGTGACTCCCAAGTACAATCAAACCTCGGGTGACTCCCAGATAACAGTCAAATCCTCGGGTGACTCCCAAATATAGTCAAACCTCGCGTGACACCCAAAAATAGTCAATCCTCGGATGACTCCCAAATACAGTCAAACCTGGGGTAAATCCCCTAAGAACAGTCAATCTTGGGTACAAAGCCCGTGGCCTCTCGTTATCGCCACTATGTACAGGCTTGATTCCCATTCGGATACGTAGGTAGCCTACCATAGGTCCAGCCACTTGACCAACACGGTCACCCTTTTCTCTGATAGTTCTCGTAAGCCTGAATCTTCCCCACCGAGAACACCTTCAAATAGTCTCTCTCAGGTACAAAACTTCAGCTTAGGTTCATACTCCTGAACCAAACCTCAATTTAGGTTCATACTCCTGAACGAAACCTCAACTTAGGTTCATACTCCTGAACTAAGTCTCCATTTAGGTTCATACTCCTGAACCAAACCTCAACTTAGGTTCATACTCCTGAACTAAGTCTTCATACTCCTGGACTAAGTCCCCATTTAGGTTCATACTTCTGAACTAAACCTCAAATTAGGTTCATCCCCGACAAAAGCCAACGGAATCCCGTTTCTTCCCACGGCAGTAAAACGTAAGTCCGATTTCTCCGATAAAGATAACGAAATCCCGTTTCTTTCATCAATTTCATCAACGGCAGTAAAACGTAAGTCCGATTTCTCCGAGAAAGTTAACGGAATCCCGTTTCTTTCATCAATTTCATCAACGGCAGTAAAACGTAAGTCCGATTTCTCCGAGAAAGTTAACGGAATCCCGTTTCTTTCATCAATATCATCAACGGCAGTAAAACGTAAGTCCGATTTCTCCGAGAAAGATAACGGAATCCCGTTTCTTTCCTCATTATCACCAACGGCCGTAAAACGTAAGCCCGTTTTCCCCAGCAAAAGCCAAAGGGATCCCTCGATTCCACCCCCAGCAGCTTTTCGAACTACGTAAGGGCTTGATTCCCCAATCGGGATATGTAGGTAGCCTACCATAGGTCCAGCCACTCGACCAGCACGGTCATCCTTTCCTTCGACAGCAGACGTAAGACCGATCCCTTCAAATGAAGTCCACCAGAGGACCATCTATCCCAAACCATCAAGGGAAAACCATTTCAAATCAAGGTTAGAAGCACCTAAAACGCCATCATCTTCAAGGTCTGAGGTACCTAAAATGCCATCTTCAAGGTCCGAGGCACCTAAAATGCCATCATCTTTCATGGTCCGAGGCACCTAAAATGCCATCATCATTGCCAGGTTGACGCCTCAAAATAGTCACTCTAGGGTCAAAGTCGAAAGACCCGAACTACGACTGGCTTGATTCCTCTTAAGGATACGTAGGTAGCCTACCATTAGGTTCAGCCATCAGACCAAAATGGTCATTCCTATCCCCAGCAGAGCGGATATACAACTCTAGCCACCAGACCAAAATGGTCATTTCCTATCCTCAGCAGAGTTTCTTTCAGCAATCGACTGCAGAACTCGCTCGCCAGGTTGACATCCTAAAACAGTCACTCTAGGGTCAACATCGAAAGACCCGAACTACGACCGGCTTGATTCCTCTTAAGGATACGTAGGTAGCCTATCACCAGGTTCAGCCACTCGATCACTTGATCATCTTGTCAAATATGGAGCCTTACTCTTATCGACGACCCCGCTTCCTTCGAAAGCACCGTCGCCGAGGGGCTACTGTAAGTGCTCCAATTTGAGTTGTTAGCATTTTCGTTAGAAAATTAACGAAAGTCTTAACATTCCTAACATTTCTAACAATTCCTAACTTTTCTAACAAAACAAGGGTAAAGTAGGGATTGCTATTTAAGGTTAATCCAAGAAAAGAATCTTAACAAATTGTAAAAACCCGAATTGGCAAGCTGAAAAACATAGCCAGTTTGAATATTTTCAAAAATATTCCTCCTGTCCAAAGCCTACACTGCAGCAGATGAACAATGCACGCTTCATAGAGATCCGCACAGATCGAAATGTCTCTCCCAGTTGCCTATAAATTGAACCCTTTTCTCTCAGTTTACACAACATAACTCACTCACAGAAGCGATACTCTGGCGAAAAACAGAGAGAAAACAATGGGAATCCTTAGATTGCAACCATTTTCTCTTGAGTCTTTCCCAATCTCACTCCAAACACTCTCAAATCACTCTTAAACATACACAAGCTCAAGCTTAATTCAACCCTAAAGAGGAGGATTGGAGAGAAAACATAGAGGACTTAAGTGTTATCTACTTGTTTTCTCTTTGACTAACTCTATCATTAAACACTAAACACATTCAAATCTTGATACTCCTCAAGTCAAAATCCAAACCAAGGAACATAGGGTTAAACCATCATTGGTAAACCCTCCTTCTCCTTACCCTAAACTCCTTCATCCATGCATGCATTTCAAACTTCAAAGATGTAGTTTGTTCATCAACTTGGTGTTCATCCTTGCTTGACCTAAAAATGTAGTCACCTTGGAATAAATTTCCATGGATGACCATGTAAAAGGTCCAAATCATTTATTCTTACTTGAAAACATCTTCTTACTCACTTAAAAGTGTTTTTTCCTCAAAATCATTCACTTAAAAGTGTTTTCCAAAATCATTTTCATACATAAAATCTTCATTTTCAAAGTTAAAACTCCCCTTCCCAAGCAAATGAAATGCTTCAAGTCCTAATGTACCCTAAGGATGGCTTGATATAGTAGATCACCACTAAAATGTCTAGTGATCACTAATCAAAGCCTAATGAAATGGGGACAAGCATGGATGCAAAACCCCTTTTAAAATCACATTTTCCCTCAAGAACATCTTGCTGTCCAGTAGCATTATTCTAAGACCTTAGTCCATTGTCTAATTTTTTGGACACAGAAGAACTGGAATTGGGTGTTGACTACAAAATACCTTTTGTAGCCAACATCCATAGAATTCCAGATATATTTTTACTTTATTTGTTTGCGTAATTACAACTCCCTTTTTCAAATTATTTTCCAAAGGTCAGTTCAACAGTCTCTGGAAATCCAGATTTCACATCTGTGATTTCCAGAAGATTTTGGTCCATCAAATCATCTCCAAATGGAAAAGTCTTTTGCAGAAACCTTATTTAAGGTTTTTTGAACAACTTTCATTCTCGGACTTTCCCCAGATTTTGAAGTTTTAAAGCTCTTAAATCCATTTTAAAATCAAATGTCCACTGCCTTTTTCATTCTGGCAGAATTGATTCTCAACTTCAAGAAATATTTTGAGTACCAAAACTCAACCCTAAAATCCTACCAAAAATCATGGGAGTTGTTTTATGTCTTACAAAGAGTTCCCAATTTTTGGTTTTCTCAGTTTGAATTTATTTTGGCCAAAATAACACACACACACACACACACAAATGGTTTTTAAGCTTGGAAGACTCATTTTACGAGGCATTCCGGGTGAACCCTAACGTTCTTCCCGGCGTGTAACGTGACCTCCGAACCCAAATCTTTCATTTCGGGCATTTTTCAAAGTTTTGACCTTAAAACAAAAATGGCATGGCGACTCCGTCTCCGTGTTTTGATTTTCAAAAGAGAAAAATCTTTTCCGGGTGGCACATCATCACACCTGGGTTACACAGCAGAGGCGAGTGGCTCCGGAGGCTTCGCAGGAGAGCTGGCAGAGGCGATTGACCAGGTATACTACCACAGATATTCAGTATTGGGTTCCCGGATGGAGGCTTGAGACCATGAGCCGCAGACAGGATGACTCTATTGTCGTGAGGCTGCCGAGATTGCTTTTTTCATCATTTAGCATCCCCTTACTTGTTCTGAGGCAGTATGGGTACCCACAACAGGTTATTGGCAGGTTCAGAGAGCAGATGGCCCGGGATACCATTCCTCTTGACATGACTGATGGCTAGACTATCAGTTTTTTTTTGCCAGGGCCATTTCGGGAGCAGCTTTTCCCGCTCGCACATTGATACGGAAAACCCGGGGCATCACATATCTGTCCACTTTGTATCTCATTTGGTACGGGGAGCAGATGGGGACGGTTCAGCACACCATTGAGGCATTTGGCCAAGGGACCCGAGGAGGAGACCAGACTAGCTGGGAGTTACGTGATGCTAAGGCGCTGACTGACCCAGACAACGTGACTGACGATCCGGTAGCAGATTTTGAGAGACTCGTAGAGAGGAGGGCCAAGATGAGGGACGACCCTGAGGTTATAGCTTGGAGGACAGTCTTGAGAGAGGAGAGGGCTGCCCAGGCGGCACTGAGAGCTGCCGGATTAGTTGACTCACATACTCATATCATTCCTGAGCCGGGACGACGGGAGACAGAACTGTTTGGGATAGCTAGGCCAAAGTCCTCCCAAGGACCGAGGAAGAGGAGGAAGAAGAGTGCTAGTTTGGGAGCGGGAATGAGCGACTAGGATTAGGTGACCGGTCTTTGTATCCCTTATTGCTAACACAGAGAGTCTAGACGTACCTTTAAAAGATGTACTTTTGCTAATGTTAGTGAGTCGAGAATAGACCGTGCTTGAACTCATCAATGAATGTATTAATGTAATGAAAGTTGAAATTACTTCATAACTTAATCAAGACACATCTTGGCATTCACAGACATAACTGTTGACAGGATTTGGTGATTTTTATGTTTTTTAGACCGAACCGCAAGCGGCTACCTACGTTCCCCTTTTACAAAAAGAGGACTAAGGGGCTCAGGTCTCCGTAGTTCGACCTAATTAACTTTGTGTTTTAAAAATGGATAGATAGAAGGGGGACAAGTGGTGCAACCCTATTTTTTACCTAGACCGCCCATTTTTAGGGTTTTCAGTCTAGTTGGGTATATTCTTTAGCACCGAGCGCGCCCTTTATTTTGCACGGACTATCTTTTGAGAGGTTTTCAGTCTCGTCTGGGTACATTATTTTCACGCTTTTATTATTTTTTCTTTTCCTCTTTTTTTATATTATATATTTTTTATTTTTATATTTTTTTTAGAGAGGGGGAGACTCGATTCAAACGTAATAGCGGCGTAGTTTGTCGCCGTTTACCGGGTGCATGAAGGGATTACCATCCAAATCTGTCAACTTCATCGCTCCACCAGAAAAGATCTCCTTCACCAAATACGGGCCTACCCAGACTGGCGCCCACTTGCCCAATGGACTGAATTGACTCGGCGGCTTCTCTTTTAAGACCAAATCACCCACCTTAATGTCGCAGGGATGTACCTTCTTGTCAAAGGACCAAGCCATACGCTTCTGATAAGCCCGGATGTGCTCCATTGCCTTGAGCCTTCGCTCATCTAGAAGAGCTAACTCGTCATGCCGACTTTGAAGCCAGTCTATTTCATTGACCTCATTTTCTAGAAGAACCCGAAGAGAGGGAATTTCTAATTCAATGGGCAGAATGACATCCATTCCATATGTCAAAGCGAACGGGGTTTCACCGGTGGCTGTTCTCACTGAAGTGAGGTAGCCCCATAATGCCAAGTGAAGCTTCTCAGGCCAATCCCGGCTCCTTTCGGCCATTTTCCGGATGATCCTCTCTAGGTTCTTGTTGGTGGCCTCGACAACACCATTGGTTTGAGGGCGATAAGGGGAGGACTTATGTCATTTGATCCTGAATTCTGTGAGCAGTCTGTCGACGTCTCCCTCGAAGTGTGAACCATTGTCAGAAATAATCTCATTCGGAACTCTGTACCGGCACAGAATGTTCTCTTTTATAAAGCGGTCCACCTTTTTGGAGTTGAGGACCTTGTAGGATGCCGCTTCAACCCACTTGGTGAAATAATCCACAGCAACCAACACAAATTCGTGACCATTACTGCCACCGGAAGTTATCTTTCCAATAACGTCAGTTCCCCAAGTCGCGAACGGCCAAGGAGTGCTCATACAGTAGAGATCATGGGGAGGTATATGGTTGAGATTGGAGAACCGCTGACACTTATCGCAGGTCCGCACAAATTGTATGCAGTCAGTCTCCATGGAGATCTAATAATAGCCCATCCTGAGTATGCTGAACATCAAGGCTCGGGCGTTCATATGTGGTCCACATGCACCACCATGGACTTCTTACATGACCTTTCTAGCTTTAGACCTGCTGATACAGAGCAAAGTGGTCCTCGGTGTCTTTTCTTCCATAAGTTGTCTCCCAGAATAACATACTGTGCAGACAACCTCTTCAAAGCTTGCAAGCTTTTGGCGTGAAGACCCTCTTTCAGCTTGCCATCCTCCTCTGTCGGGAATGAGGCTTCGCCATGCTTAAGATACTGGAAAATCTGGCTATACCACAAGTCGTCGACCTTTTCTAGTTCAATCTGACAACAGTAGGCAGGGTTCTCATGCCTTCCAACCCTGAACGGCTTTACTGACTTTCCCTCCGGAATTTCTACCAAAGAAGCTAAGGTGGCCAGGGCATCCGCGAACCTGTTCTTGTCCCGAGGAAGATAATGGAACGTGACCTCCTTGAATTGGTTGATCAAATCCTCCATATAAGCATAATACATTTGCAGGTACTGGTCTACGGGTCTCCACTTATTGGACACCTGATTGATGATTAGCTGGGAGTCTCCATATACCTCCAACTCTTCGACATTTCGCTCCAAAGCTGCTTCGAGGCCGGCTATACAGGCTTCATATTCCGCGGCGTTGTTAGTAGCCGGGAAATTCAACTTGATAGCAATTGGGGTGTGCACATCCTTCGAATCAACCAACACCATGCCGATACCATTTCCCCTCTTATTGTCGGCACCATCAAAAAACAATTGCCAACGGTCTGTACCCTGTACCATGAAAATTCCATCATCCGGAAACTGGGGTTCGAGTCCACGCGCTTCTGAGCTCGGAAAATCTGCCAAATGATCTGACAAAGCTTGGCCTTTGATTGCCTTGTGGGTCACAAACTTGATATTTAATTCGGATAGAAAGAAGGACCACTTCGAAAGCCTCGACGACAAAGAAGGCTTATCGAATAGGCATTTGATGGGGTCCATCTTCGACACCAGGTGTACTGTATGCGCTAATAGATAATGTCTCAACTTGCTGAACACCCATACCAAAGCTGCACAGGTTTTTTCTAAAGCTGAATAGTTCAACTCGCTGCCCTGAAGCTTCCGGCTAATGAAATAGATGACATTCTCCACTTTTGAATCTGACTTCTCTTGTGCAAGAATGGCGCCGACAGCTGTATCTGTGACTGTCAAATATAGCAGCAAGGGCTTGTCCTTATGAGGAGGACAGAGGACCGGGGGGTGGACCATGTAGGCCTTGATTGTCTCAAAGGCGGTCTGACAATGCTCGTTCCATTCAACCTCCTGATTCTTTTTGAGTAGCTTAAAGATCGGCTGACAAATAGAGGTTAACTGGTGGATGAATCGGCTGATATATTGGAGACGGACCATGAAAGACTTCACCTCCGTGACTGTCGTTGGTGGCTTCATATCCATGATGGCCTTAATCTTTCTCGGATCGGCTTCGATTCCCCGCTCCGTAACCATATATCCCAGAACTTTTCCTCGGACTAGGCCAAAAGTGCATTTTGCCGGGTTCAATCTCATGTCATGCTCCCGTAGCCGGTTAAAGAACTTCCTCAAGTCGACCAAGTGTTGACCATCTGATCCCTTGGAATGGATAATCATATCATCAACATAAACCTCGAACTCCTTATGGATCATGTCATGAAAAAGCGCAGTGACTGCTCACCGATAAGTGGCGCCGGCATTCTTCAGACCAAAGGGCATAACCGTATAACAAAAGGTTCCCCATGGGGCACAGTGAAGGCGATCTTTTTCACGATCCTCTTCGGCGACTTTAATCTGATTGTAACCCGCAAACCCATCCACAAATGGTTTGACTTCGTAACTGGTAGTAGTATCCACCAACAGATCGATGTTGGGCAAGGGAAAATCATCCTTCAGGCTAGCCTTGTTTAGGTCCCTGAAGTCTACATAAACCCTGACTTTGCCGTTTGACTTGGTCATCGTCACTATGTTGGCCAACCACTTCGGGTACTCGACCACTCTAATGAAACCCACCCTGAGCAGCTTCTCTATTTCTTCTTTGACTTGGAGAGACCATTCTGGCTTAATCCGGCGAAGCTTCGCAGCAGGGCACGGCTTCGGGTCCAGGGGTATTCGGTGCTCAACAGTTGAAGTATCCAACCCGAGCATGTCCTTGTAGGACCAGGCGAACACATCCATGTACTCCTTGAGCAAATCAATGAGGGCTTCCCGCTCTTCCCCGATGAAGAAACTACCAATCTGTGTCTCTTTGGGCTCTTCGGTAGTTCCCAAATCACCGTAGTCAATACTTCATCGGCAGCTTGGGCCCGATTGTCCTCTCGCTCAAAAACCTGCTTTATATTATCATTTAAAAAGTTTTCGTCTAAAAGATCTGTGTCCTCTTCAAATGAATCATTATTAAACACTTTTAAGTCATTAAGATTTGTTTTAGTTAAGTTATCATTTGTTAAGGTGGCAATTAAGGGATACGCAGAAAGGTCAACCATTTCATTCAACGCGAAAGGGAAAACAGAGTCAAGGACACGGCGATGGTCATCAGCCGTGAGAGTATTAGACCTATCTAGAGACTCGAACTCGATAACAAGAGACTCTGAGGACTGACTCAAGATTACAGGGACAGACTTAGACTCAGACACACCAGGATGAGGGGTCAACCTGAGCTTTTCAATCATAACTTCTCGGCTGGCGACTGGTCCCTTGAAGGAAGTCTAGTTCCGGAGCGGCATTTCTGAAGTGCTGACGAAGGTGCGCGGATTAATCTCTTTGCCTCCATCAAACTCGATCACTGATACTTAATCATCCCCAGTCAGAAGATCAACCACAGGTACATAATCATCCCCGGTCAGAAGGTCAACCATACCAAAAGGATCTTTAGCAACAGCCCCGGCCATCGGCGGTGCTTCCACACATAAATCAATCAGCGGTGCTTCAATCAGCGGATTAGTCCTGGCAGCTTCTGATAAATCTGCCTCCTCGAACAAGGCTGCGATATCTTTACCCATATCGAACTCAGTGGCTTCACCGACTTTCCCAATCATAGGCTCGACCATAGACAACTTCTTGAACTGGTCAGTGAAATCAGGGTTTCCCCAGAAATGATACTGGCTCTCGAAAGTGGTAATAGCCCCTGGAATGTTAGGCTTATTGATGATAAACTCCTTGACAGGGTTGTCCTTTGAAGTAAGACCCTTCATCCTCTCGAGCTGGCCCTCGGGGCACACAAAATCGTCACCCTTTTCTCTAACAAAGTACTTCTCCAAGGAGGGGTGGTAAGGACGGAGATTTGGTTTGACATACGGCTTCCCGGTAACCATAGCCTTTCTCTTTTCTGCGGCTTCAATCCTGTCTGCCTCTTTGTCTTTGGGGGTCTTCTCGATATATCCCAAACCTTCCTTATCTCTCTTCGGCTTCAACTCCTCAAACTTGTGGGTACCTTGCTGTCATCTACCCAGACCAAGCCCCAAAATGTAGTTCATGCGCCTCATCATTACCATAGCTGGAGGAATCTTATCATAGGAAGTTGTTAAGTCAATCGTGCAGATCTGGGCTTTTGGGCTCTCGACCCTGAAACCGCTCAACATCAAGTTGGCTTCATCATGCTTAATTTCCATTACCGGCCTCCCTTCATCATCGGTGCCCTCGATGGTAACACTATCCCCATAAATGATGGTCAACTCACCGTCTTGAACAAACTTGACACACTGGTGTAGGGTTGAAGCGATACCATTTACTTGATGCAGCCACGGCCTTCCTAAAAGAGCATTAAAGGTGATTGGGATATCAATGACCTGGAACTCCACGGGTATCGTCTTCTTGCCAAACCACAAGTTCAAAGTGGCAACCCCAAGTACCGTACGAGATGTTGAGTCACATGCTTTAATCGTGAGGGAGGAAGGTTTCAGATCCATGGACTTGATGCCGAGCAGACTCATGATCTTTGCTGGGAGGATGTTCATTCCGGACCCATTGTCAATTAAAACCCGAGGAAGACGTTGTTCATCTAGCTGGACCGTGATGAAGAGAGGCTCATTATGATTAGCTCCGAATTGGGGGAGATCAAGGTCTGTGAAGGTTATCATACAGCAGGAGCTACTACCTCCAGGGCTCGGTGGTTTTTCCTTTTCATCCTTGGCATTAGGCAGCAATTCTGGCTCCTTTTTGTAATACTCAGCGCTTGAGATGATTGTGGCACTCTGTGTAGGAGGTGCATCAGGCATCATGCCAGTGTCTAAGACTTCTCTCAGGGCTAAGATGCACTCGGAAAAAGTGACCTCTTCTCGGGTAATCCTGACGAGGATTGTTGCTTTACCTCTGGGTGGGTTTGATCTGACAATGGTTACTTTCTCATTGGGGCGGATAGGAGTCAGTCTCCCTTTTTCTAACAGATCTTCAACTATCTGCTTGGATCAGACTTTCGATAATCCTTTCCCCAGAGCATGGTAAGCAGTGTTGAATTCCATGACATCCACATATTCAGCCCCAGAAAAATCCATGGCTTTCATGTCCTCGGTTACATAGTCGTCCTCCGAAGCCTTTTCAACTTTCTGACTGTTGGCCTCCATTTCATCATACACCTTTTCTCTTTCGCTTTTGCAAACGGGGCAGCCACAAGTGAAAGACAGACATCCGAGGTCCCTCTTAGGGTGCAGAAACTTTTAAGAAGACATCGTGCGGGTTCATGGGTAAGAAGGCGACTGGGGTGGCATCCAGATCCATAACCCTCTTTAGTGATTCCATGCACTCGATGTGTTCGAGAGGTTCGGCAGTGATTCTTACAGTTGTGATGCCATCAGTGCTAGGGGAGGGAGAAAGAGACCCAATGACGTTTACGAATTCATCGTCTGCCGGCTGCTGGAAACCTCCTTTTTTGACCAGTGCCTCAATGAAGTTTCTCCATTCACCCACTAGGTTTTTGTAGGGAACATTGTGCTCCAGGATTTCGGATCCATATTGCTCTTCAAATGGACTCTGTTGTTCCTCATCCCCCGAAGTATTCGGGCATTGACCACAGCTGCATCTTGAGAGGAGCTCCTCGTAGGGGTCCGTTTCCATTGGCATCTGATCCACATTTACTGGCGGCTCTTTGTCGTCGCTGGGGCTGAAAACCACCCATTATGCCTTGCACCCATGAGGTCATTCCCGGCATGATTATTCCAATCAGATTCTGGGTTTAGGGCTTCAACTGATTCTTCACTTTCGTCGTCATCACCATCATCACTATCATCAGAATCGTCATCCCATACATCCTGAACTTCGGCCAAGAGAGAGCGCCGATCATACCTATTAGGGGAGGATGGGTGCGTGCAACCGCAGAAGTTATCATAGGCCCCTAATGCTGGAAGTGGCAACAGCGACTCAGCTTTTCCTCCCAGGAATTGTGGTGGAAGAGTGAAAGGGGGCGGTATGTACTTGACTCCAGGCAGGATATGGAAGCAATCTTCCTCCTCCGATTCTTCACCCTCACTGTCTTTAGGGCCGTACTCGGCTTCTCCCAAAACCATCTTGCAGAAGTGTATTAACTCAAGGTGCGCTTCGGCCTCCTTACTAATTAGCCCCAGCACAGGTACCCGCCTGAAGCTTTCTTGCTCAATCCTTTTTGATTGCTCTAGCCATCTTGTGTAAATGACTTTCTCGTGATTTGATCTGAATAGCCCCAGTTCCCCAGTGTCAGCTTTCCCTTCCTTCGAGAAGTAGCAATCTTCATATTCTTGCAAGAAACTGCTAACGTGGGACCAGGGTGGATTGGTTCATTCATTGTTCTCGAGGCCGAGAGGGAATCCAAATTCAGGGCTCTCGACATTCTGCCCCACACCTTGACGGACATTCTGACTCTGAGCTGGATCAACACCCGCATTCGGACCCAAACCTGCTGAAACTTGTGAATCTGCCATCTCTGAGACTGTTGGAAGCGAATCCCTGACTGGAGAGAAACTGATTAACCGACCACCCAGAACTCTGACCCAATACTTGCTCCCTGAAAGGGGGAGAGAACTGTTTTAGGTAGGGGAGAGGATAGGCTTAGGGCGGACTCATGCATATGCTTTATTTAAAATATTTAAATAGAAACGATTTTTATTAATCCTAAGAATGGTTGGAAAGGGGGGAGACCTTCTTTTTCGCAGTCTACACTATTCCTGGACTAGTGGGTTCCATCACTACGTCTATAGACCCCCCGTATTCCACCTGTATTGCACCTCCGGGACGGACAATCCCGGCAGAGGTCCTATAGGGCACGTGGAACCCACCAATCAAAAGGCAAAACGGACCTAGGGGCATGCAAGTCAAAACAAGTCAAACTCGAGATTCTCAAAACCAAGTCCAAGTCAAAACGTCTAAACTCGGGAGGAGAGAGGGTCAAAAGTACGTTTGAATGTATGAGACCGCAGTTTGCAGGTAAAATCCTGGAAAAAATTCGGCATGACCTCTCCTCTTTTCGAGTCGAAAATCCGGCATGTCCTCTCGTCGCTTCACGCGAAATTTCGGCATGGCCTCCCGTTAGTATGTGTCAAAAATTCGACATGATCTCGCATTAGCACATGTCGAAAATGCGTCATGACCTCTTGCGAAGCCAAGTCGAGAAATCGACATGTACTCACGTTGAGACATGTCAAAGCTTTGACATGTACCTGTGATGTACCCGATTTTTTTTTGAAAATCAAACGGAGTCGCCACGCCATTTTAATTTTGAGGGCCAAAACTTTGAAAAATGCCCGAGATCAATAGATTCGAGTTCGGAGGTCACGTTACGCGCCGGGAAGGACGTTAGTGTGCACCCGGAACGCCTCGTAAAAACGAGTCTTCCAAACATTCAAAATCCTTTGTTGTGTGCATGTGTGTGTGTGTGTGTTTTGGCCAAAATAAGTTGAAACTGAGGTAAGTAAAAATTGGGAACTCTTTTTAAGGCTTTAAACTGATCCCATGATTTTTTGGGTGATTTTTGGGTTGAGATTTGGAACTCAAAAGATTTTTGGAAGTTGAAAACCATTTCTGCCAGAATGAAAAAAGCAGTTGACCCTTGACTTTGAAATGGACTTTAGGGCTTGAAAACTCCAGAATCTGGGAAAAGTACGGGAATGAAAAATGTTCAAAACACCTTAAAAAGGTTTCTGTAAAAGAACTTTTCATTTTGGAGATGATTTGAGGGGTCAAAACCTTCTGGAAATCTCAGATCTGAAATCTGGATTTCCAGAGACTGATGAACTGACCTTTAAAAGAAAATTTGAAAAAAGGAGTTTTACTCACAAAAAAAATAAAGTAAAAATATGTATGGAAAGATCTGGATGTTGGCTACAAAAAGTATTTTGTAGTCAACACCAAATTCCAAGTTTATCTACGTCCAAAAAATTAGACCATGAACTGAGGTCTGAGAAAATTGCTACTGGACAGCAACTTCTCAAGAAAGAAAATATGATTTTAAAGGGGGTTTTGCATCCATGCTTGTCCCCATTTCCCTAGGTTTTGATTAGTGATCACTTGAAATTTTAGTGGTGAATCAACTATATCAAACCATCCTTGGGGTACATTAGGACTAAGCACTTCATTTGCTTGGAAAGGGGAATTTTATCCTTTGAAAATGAGATTTGATGTATGAAAATGATTTTTAGGGTTTTGAAAATGTGTTTTCTTTGCAAGAAAGTAAGAACACTTTGAAAATAATGTAGATCCTTGTAGAAGATCATCCATGGAGATGAACTTCCATGGTGATCTTCTTGGATCTAAAGCAAGAAGATGAATAAACTACATTTTGTAGCTTGAAAATGCATGCATGGATGAATTTTAGGGTAAGGAGAGGGAGGTTATACCTATCTTCCTTGTGTTTTGTGTTTGAAGGCTTGAATGTGAGAGTGTTTAAGGCTTGAATATGAGAGTGTTTGAGGGTGTTTAGGGTTGATGATTTGAGTTGGTTAAAGAGAAAACAAGTAGATAACAATGAAGTCCTCTATGTTTTCTCTCTAATCCTCCTCCTATAGGGTGATTTGAGCTTGCATTGGTGTATGTATGAGAGTATGTATGAGAGTGATTTGAAGTGTTTGTGAGTGAGTGAGATTTGGGAAAGATTGGAGAGAAAATGGTGGCAATCTAAGGATTCCCACTGTTTTCTCTCTATATTTCGCCAGAGTTTCGTTGTTGTGATCAAATTGTGTTGTGTAGACTGAGAGAGGAGGGTTCAATTTATAGGCCACTGGGAGATGCAAAGATGTCCGCGCGGAGGTCCTTGTAAACGTGCACAGTGCATTAAATGTCGCCTGTGCTTTGAACAGGAAGAATATTATTCAAAAATTTCCAGCAGTTTGTTTTTCAACTTGCCTAATTCGGATTTTTCCAATTTCTTTTGCTTTTTGAGATTCTTTTCTTGGTTTAACTTTAAATGGCAATGCCCACTTTACCCTTGCTTTGTTAGAAAGGTTAGGGTTTGTTAGAAATGTTAGAAATGTTAAAACTCTCATTCATTTTCTAACGAAAGTACTAACGGCTCAAATTGGAGCACTTACAGTAGCCCCTCGGCGACGGTGCTTTCGAAGGAAGCGGGGTCGTCGATAAGAGTAGTGCTCCATATTTGGCGGGATGATCAGGTGATCGAGTGGCTGGACCTAATGATAGGCTACCTACGTATCCCTAGTGGGAATCAAGCCGGCCGTAGTTCGGGTCTTTCGACTATCTTTAGTTGTCGACCACAGATGACTGTTTTAGGATGTCAACCTGGCGAGCGAGTTCTACAGTCGATTGCTGAAAGAAACTCTGCTGGGGATAAGAAATGACCCTCTTTGGTCTGATGGCTAGGGTTGTATATCCGCTCTGCTGGGGATAGGAATGACCATTTTGGTCTGGTGGCTGAACCTAATGATAGGCTACCTACGTATCCTTAAGAGGAATCAAGCCAGTCGTAGTTCGGGTCTTTCGACTATCTTTCGTCTTCGACCCTCTTTGCTTTAGGAAAGTCGCCCTAAGATTTGACTATTTTCGGGAAGTCACCCTATGATCTGACTATTTTTGGGAAGTCACCCTATGATCTGACTGTTTTTGGGAAGTCGCCCTATGACTTGACTATTTTTGGGAAGTCGCCCTATGGTTTGACTATTTTTGGGAAGTCACCCTAAGGTTTTGACTATTTTTGGGAAGTCACCCTAAGGTTTTGACTGTTTTGGGGAAGTCACCCTATGGTTTGACTATTTTTGGGAAGTCGCCCTATGGTTTGACTATTTTTTGGGAAGTCACCCTATGGTTTGACTATTTTTGGGAAGTTGCCCTGAGATCTGACTATTTTTGGGAAGTCACCCTATGGTTTGACTATTTTTGGGAAGTCACCCTATGATCTGACTGTTTTTTGGGAAGTCACCCTAAGGTTTTGACTGTTTTGGGGAAGTCGCCCTATGATCTGACTGTTTTTTTTGGGAAGTCACCCTAAGGTCTGACTATTTTTGGGAAGTCGCCCTATGGTTTGACTATTTTTGGGAAGTCGCCCTATTACTTGACTATTTTTGGGAAGTCGCCCTACGGTTTTGACTATTTTTGGGAAGTCGCCCTATGGTTTGACTATTTTTGGGAAGTCGCCCTATTACTTGACTATTTTTGGGAAGTCGCCCTACGGTTTTGACTATTTTTGGGAAGTCGCCCTATGGTTTGACTATTTTTGGGAAGTCGCCCTAAGGTTTTGACTGTTTTGGGGAAGTCACCCTATGGTTTGACTATTTTTGGGAAGTCACCCTAAGGGATGATTGCGATTTATCGCTTTCCTCGTGTTGTGTGTGATAGCGTCTTAGGTGCCTCAAACCTTGATGATGGCGTCTTAGGTGCCTCGAACCTTGATGATGGCGTCTTAGGTGCCTCGAACCTCGACGATGGCGTCTTAGGTGCCTCGAACCTTGATGATGGCGTTTTAGGTGCCTCGAACCTTGATGACGGCGTCTTAGGTGCCTCGAACCTTGATGATGGCGTCTTAGGTGCCTCGAACCTTGATGATGGCATTTTAGGTGCCTCGAACCTTGATGATGGCGTCTTAGGTGCCTCGAACCTTAATGATGGCGTTTTAGGTGCCTCGAACCTTGATTTGAAATGATTTCCTTTGATGGTTTAGGATAGATGGTCCTCTAGTGGACTTTATTTGAAGGGATCGGTTTTACGTCTGCTGCCAAAGGAAAGGATGACCGTACTGGTCGAGTGGCTGGACCTAATGATAGGCTACCTACGTATCCTTAAGAGGGAATCAAGCCGGTCGTAGTTCGAAAATAGCTGGGGATGGTCTTTGATGGTTTGACAAGATTTGAGGTTTGACTATTTTTTGGGAAGTCGCCCTAAGATTTGATGATAATGTTCTTTTAGAAAAGTAGTTGATTAAGATATGCTTTCATACTGTCTTTGTGCTTACCAGTAGCCGAGGCTACGGGCGATGTTGATGAAGAGTTGTTAGGTTGCCGTTCGTGGGACGGTTTTTGCCGACGATTTGCTTTCTTTGGAGGCATTTTGACTGAAGGAGGAGTTTGGTTGAGTCTGCGCATCTTCTTTGGTGATCGTCAAACTTGTAGAGGTTTTGAGCTTGTCTTCACATTGGGACTTCTTGCTTTTGAGAACTTGGTGTCTCTAATCGCATTGTATTTGAGAACTTGGCATCCCCGACCGATTTGTATTTGAGAACTTGGCGTCCACGACCGATTTGTATTGGAGAACTTGGCGTCTCGACCAGTACCGTATTTGAGACCTTGGTATCTTTGACCGATTTGCATTTTGAGAACTTGGCGTCTCCGACCGTACTGTATTGGAGAGCTTGGCGTCCCTGACCGATTTGTATTGGAGAGCTTGGCGTCCTTGACCGATTTGACTTGGCGTCCTTGACCTGATTTGTATTGGAGAACTTGGCGTCCTTGACCTGATTGTATTGGAGAGCTTGGCGTCTCTGACCGGATTGCATTGGAGAACTTGGCGTCCTTGACCTGATTGTATTGGAGAACTTGGCGTCTCTGACCGAATTGTATTGGAGAACTTGGCATCCTTGACCTGATTGTATTGGAGAGCTTGGCGTCTCTGACCGGATTGTATTGGAGAACTTGGCATCTCTGACCGAATTGTATTGGAGAACTTGGCATCCCTGACCGAATTGTGTTGGAGAACTTGGCGTCTCTGACCGAATTGTATTGGAGGACTTGGCGTCCTTGACCGATTTGCGTTTTGAGAACTTGGCGTCTCTGACCGATTTGTATTGGAGAACTTGGCGTCCCGACTCCGATTGTATCGGGAGAGCTTGGCGTCTCTCGACCGAATTGTATTGGAGAACTCGCATCCCCGACTCCGATTGTATTGGAGAGCTTGGCGTCTCGACGGATTGTATTGGAGAGCTTGGCGTCTCTGACCGAATTGTATTGGAGAACTTGGCATCCCTGACCGAATTGTGTTGGAGAACTTGGCGTCTCTCGACCGAATTGTATTGGAGGACTTGGCGTCCTTGACCGATTTGCGTTTGAGAGAACTTGGCGTCTCGACCGATTTGTATTGGAGAACTTGGCGTCCTTGACTCGACATTGTATTGGAGAGCTTGGCGTCTCTCGACCGACCGTATTGGAGAACTTGGCGTCCCCGACCGAATCAGATTGGAGAGCTTGGCGTCCTCGACCGATTTGTAGACACCGGAGGCGGTCTTCATATGTTTGTGGATGTTGGGACTGTTTTTCATCCATTTGCTTGGGTGAGATCATCCTTGCCGAAAAGGGATTACGTTACCAATTCCCGCATTTGTTAGTGAAGAGGAAGATGCATATATGGCATTCATGATGGCGAATGCATGCATAGAACCAAAAATGATTATGAGATGATGCGTTTATTTGCTTTCGAAGATGCACTTGGCCTAAGCTTTTGGCAGAAATTACGATTTATGATTTTCGGTCACTTAGGATTTTTCCTATTGATTCAAGTTTTGTGCATGCTACATGAGCCACAGGGAGATTTTTATGGTGATGAGAGGGGATGTATGTGTTGTTGACCGATTTGGGACAAGCTTTGAGTGGTGGGGTGATATCCTTTAGTCGCGGATTGAATTGCATGTTATTGATGAGGTCAATTTTGATCTTGGGATGAAATTGGATTTGAACCCGGGTCTCGATTGAAATTACTTTTCGAGTCTCGAGACATTTGAAGGCGACGAGGCTCTAGAATCAAAGCATGTTGACATGAATGAACCCTCTTTTTGCTTGGGTTAGTTGTGATTTGACGAAATGCCGATATGAGGAGATTCCCAATTCTCAACTTTTCGATGATGCGAGGAGTTGCCATATGCCAAGTTCTAAAGCCGAAACTCCAAGACAGCTGTTGGACCAGACCTTTCTTCGAAGATAGGTGTGACTTGATAAAGCCCCATTCCATGGAAAGACATGGCGAAAACCACGTAATCTTTCTCTGAATGATTTGATGAAGCCCCGTGAGTTTGACAAAGCGTCACTATAGAGGTCCGCTTAAAGGTTGACCGACATACCGATGAAGTACCGAGCCAATCGATCAACGTGAGAGCCTTCAAGGTGAAGTTGTCATGAAGGAGAAACCCATCTTTGATACCGAGCTATGAAACTAGAATCCTCTCTTCGAAGAGTGTCTTCCATATAGGGAACCGTTAGCCATAGTGGCACTTGGCTTGTTCGTGGCTTTAATCATATTCACACTTTTTTTAGGGAATGGATTGTTGACCGTATTGGGTCCTTGGGGTCCCCTTTTCGATCAGTTCTCACACTGTTTGCCCTTTTCGGGAGTCGTGTTGGAGGTGGAAGAAACCCGGTATCCGTAAGCGGAGTGCGACAACTCGGCTGCGATTGTAAGCCCTCTCAAATTTAGCCCCGGAATTGATCATTGCCCGTAGATCCGGATAGGGGAAATTGCTAAGTGAGGCCCTCCGATGTGTTTTCGCGTGGACTGAAAGATGTCTAGTTGTTCCTCTTCAAAAGGAGGAGTTGCCATCTTGCTTGTAAAAGTCCCCGATGTTCTCGCCGGACCGCATTGTTGTCTGTGTCAAATCTATTTGCTTCCCACTCCAAGTTAGCTAGTAATCTGGTCCCATGTAGCCACGGCCTCGGATTTTAAGCGGAAGAACCATTTTAGAGCACTGGACTTCAAAGAGAGGCTGAAATAGTCGGCCAGCTGCTGATTGGCGCCCCTTTTGACCTTCATTGCCAAGGTATACGTGTCCGAGATGGGTTTTCGGGCATGCGGTGCCATCAAAGAGATCCAAATTAGGCATCACGAATTTGTGGGGAACAAAGGAGTCCGGGTTCGTTGGTCGGAAGCGGACTTCTTAACGGTCAATTCGGCAATCTGTGCTTTCATTTCCTTGTGTCGTTCCACGAACCAAGCCAAATGAGGGTCTTATGGTGGAACCATGGCATTCAAACCAGCGGCGAGCTAGGAGAGAGGAGCTACCACCGGCGGCGAGCGGAGTGGAGGGAACGGCCGATCTGGGGACATAGGTGAAATCCTGTCCTTGGCCCGAATCACCCCGGGGAGGATCCTGGGCAAAGGGATAGAACCTCACGGCTTGTTGTTGATTTTCAACTGGCAAAGTAGGTGGAGGCAGTCTTGATGTAGCTGGGTAACTCGGATTTCCGGAGTGAGGCCCATAAGTAGGCTTAAGTGCGGGCTGCTGTCCCTGATTGTTGAATTGCATAGGCGAAGGTGCATGACCGGGGGTGCTGCGGTCCCTGGTGATTCGATGAAAGCTGGGATGGAGGCTTGGTAACCCATCGAAGCCTGAGTGAGGAATGGATTTGTGAAAGTTGTGTGAGGAGCGGGCGAGCTAGCGTCATTACGAGGAAGGGCTTCGACCTGTTGCCCTATACCGGTTTGTGGAAGCATTCAAAGCTGTTCTTTGCGGAGGCCACGATAGATTGGTTCCAAAGCGAGGTGGGATTCCAATTTGCTTTGTGGTATTCCGAGGTAACCCCAACCATGAGAAGACATTCCGTGCGATTTTGCCCCCAGCGAGGAGCCGTGAACTCGATCGGTCACGTTAGACCGCATGGGTCCAGTGAGTCCGTATTTGGGGTTTGTTGTCCCGTTGAGACGGTCATGAAGGGATCTTATGAGGCTTGTGCGGTGCCGGGGATTGGATATCTTGAGCTGGGTTCTTTGTCAAGGCATTTCAAAGCTGATGTAACCGAGAAGCTCTGGCGATGCGTACCAGCTTGTTGAGGCATACCAAAGCTCTTGTGACATACCGAGCTGACCCCCAGCGCTTTGAGGCATACCATACGGCCCAAATCGGACTGAAGTCAATTTGTTTCTCCAAACGACCGTCCCATCGGAACCGTGAATGTATATCAAACCGAGGCCGAAAGGATGGCCGATTCGCGAGTTGAGAAGAGTGTGAGGAAGGTGGTGGTAGTACGTACGGCCAAGATAGGGATGGGGATCCTTTTCCTCTTCTACCATGAAAGTTCCATCGGGGTTGAGGGCAATCGTCAAACCAAAATTCTGACATCTTCCAAGGACGAACATCGAAACCTCATTACGATTGGCACAAGGAGTTTTATGGACTCGGGTTCCAATATTAGTCATAGGAATATGATGAATTTTTGGGCTTGGTTAAAATTCCGTCCTCGTCCTTGGACGTCAAAGAACTGCACTTGACTAGCCCATGACCAACATGGCGATCAAATCTCATCTTGCTTGGTGGAGCCTTGCGAAGAGATGTATTTGCGAAGTCTTGATTCGGAAGAAGTGACTTGGCAAAGCCTCGGTCTCATGGTGTGAATCGACACAATTAGAGAGGCTTCAACAGGTAGGCAGCAGACCGATCGAACGAGAGACCCAACCCATCTTGTAGCAAAGTGAAGAACCAACGTTCTTGAATTATCATGTAGCAAAAGAGGCAACCCATCCTTCTATATTTACTTTATTATTTTCTTTATTCAATTAGTCAACCGAAAGAAAAGACAATTTAGAAATGTATACTGCGGGCGTATTTTCGAAAAGTGGGGACGAATCCCGATTTGTATTATTTGATGGCCTCATTTGACGAAGGCACAAAAGAACTCGCTTTGGGTTTGATTCTTTTGAGAGAGCATAAGAATAGAAAGGTTTGTAAAAGTGTATGGAAGCCCCTGTGACGAGAAAATTAGTGTTTAGCTCTATTTTTCCTATAATGTAGAAAAGGAAGACTTGTCGAGACATCTGAAAACATGTTTTATTCAAAATGATCACAAGATTGCTTAAAACCCTTTATTAATGTTCGGGTTATTCAACCCCTAATCTCGACATGAACAAACATTTTGATTAATTATGAGGAGAAAGTCAACTGATACCAAGAGTCGAAGTTGGCGAATGGTGAAGAGGATCGTGTATAGGAGAGGCTATTGGTGAGGCCGGATTTTAAGGATTTGAATGTGTTTATGACCGGACCATTTACGGTTGCCTACGTTCCCCTCATTGTGAGGAGCTCGGGTCGCCGTAGTTCGGGCACTGAGCTGTGTTTGGCTTTAGAAAAGGGGTATGAACATTTGTGGTACTTTTGGTGAAAAGGCTCGGATAGGAAGTTTGGGTGATGAGGTGCGGGCCTTGAGGTGATTCCTTGACAAGTCATTTTGAGCGATTCCGTTGCTTCTTGATCGTCGTCCTTCATCGGGGGAGAAAGATTTTGGATGCAGCTTAAGGGCTTATGATATGTCTTTGCCGTTGCTTTAAGCTTGCTCCCTTGTTGTCGACAACTTCCGTTCTTCGGGCTTTAATTTTGCCCATATGTCAAACCTTCTGATCGGCGGTGCTAGGTCCTTGGCCTCATTTTTTTTTTGAAGCTTTTTGTTTTTTTTTTTTGAAGCCTTTTTTGAAAATTGTTATATTTTTTTTGAAGCTTTTGTTTTTTTTTTGAAGCTTTTTTTCCTTTTTTTTTTGAAGCTTTTGTTTTTTTTTGAAGCTTTTGTTTTTTTTTTTTTGAAGCTTTTGTTTTTTTTTGAAGCTTTTGTTTTTTTTTTTTAAGCACCTGAGGACGAATGCAAGCTTCTACTTGAACTTTCTTGAGGCACGGGGCGGAGGCAAGCCCTGTTTTTCGATATGGGGTCGATCTCCCGATCTTTGAGTGACCTTTTGTTGTCCCTTGATGTTGCCGCCTTCGTTGACTTGATCAAGGTGATGATGGGGATATGTTTTGGAAAGTGTATGGCTTGATGGAGGCCTTTGTGAGGTGAGGAAAGTGTATAGGGAGGGCATTAGTTGACTTTCTCGCACCAATTAATTAAAATCTTAATCATTTCCAGAGATTATTTGTTGAGCGATGCGAGTGATCATTTAAAATAAAACCATTTCATTAAATGTAATGTAGGTGTGCAAATAATGTCTCAAGTCTAGCGAGAAAAGAAAAAGACTCTTTTATAGAAAACTTAAGATTAACTACAATGTCCAAGGAGGACTTGATTGAACGAAGAAAGTACTAGAACTACGAAGGTTGACTAAAAGACTGTTTTAATATTAAAGGATGGGTAGCCCCTAGTCTAGCTACTCTTTGTTGTTGGACTGCCAAGACAGCTTGAGCTTTCCATCTTTACGGTAACTTCGATTCCATTCTTGCAGGCGGCGGTGATCGATTACGTGCCCATGATGCGGTGGGAGTGGAGGAGTTTGAGGCCATGGAGCAGTGGGGCGAGCACAAGTTGTCCAAAGAAACGGGTCGGAAAAGTCACGGGGACGAACTTTGTCGGCCCAGCATATTGATGGAAGGAAGTGAACTGAGAGGACCTTGAGGGGTATTGGGCTCCGTTTGGGAGGATTCAGCGATGCGGCTGGTTGTTTTGAGTGAAAGGGGTGATACTAGGCGATTGTGTCTTCGGGCCTTTCTCAAGCTTGGAAGCTGGCATTAGACAAGTGTGCTGCAGGGCGAGGTTGTCCTATCGGATTCTCTCACTTCGGGCACTTGAATTTTGCGCGACGAGAATCATTTCTTTGCACAGTTCGACATCTTGGGTCAAAGGAGTGCTAGTACTTATCATAAGATCAAGCTTCTCCTGCATTTGTTTCACTTGCTCTATCAATATTGCCACATGGGGATCAACGGGAACATTCGATTCTTTGGAACTCGCAACAAGACTCTTATCGGCGAGAGGGAAACACGGCCCTTGAGGCTGGTGAAACTGACGGGTGAATTCACTAAGTCCGGTAGATGACAACGGAAAACTTGTGGCATCCGGATTTTCTTTTAGCAACTCATGATCGCATTCGGGTGGGTGTAGAGGCTTGAGAACATAGCCACATAGCTCAAGCGATTATGTGAAGGCTGGAGCATAAGCGCGGTATTGCTGAAATTGAGAGCAGGTGTGATGGAGCCCAACTCGTTACGAGGAGCGAGGGCGATGGAGCCCTAATGGCACGAGTCTTTGGAAAGGGCTGAAGAGGAATTGTCCTTGGCAAGGGATCATATGTGGATGGAGGGAGGTGTTGGCCGTGGGATGGAGAGTTATAGGATGAAGGGCCGAAATCACTTTGTTTGAAGTCTCATCTTCGACCATGACCGAGGAACCATTCGCCTCAAGCTGTTACTGAACTCCATGGCGGCGGAGAGCATTGATGAGCGAGGGTCACTGTTCTTCATGAATCTTATGGGCGTTTTCCAAAGCCAGGACTAACTCTTCCTTCCTAATCATCGGATTTCTTGTATCCTTACGCTTTACGCCAAATCGCCATCGGATCATTATCATCCCATTTAACCTTGGCGTCGATCGTGAACTTATCGGAGGACGAGAGTTCAAAGCATTTCACCAAATCCGGCTTTGCCATGGCCACATGCTTGTTGCGGTCAAACCATCCATTCTCAACATTTGTTGCGACTAAATCATCCGGCTTGTCGGAGTCTGTTGAATTCACGTGAGTTTGAATCATAAAACTCAATCATGTTTACATTCGCGTTGTTTGGGAGATAATCATTGGCGGGGTTGAGATCACCGAGGCGCTCGAGTTTGCCCTTCTTAATCAATCCACTGAATCGCCTTTCTCAAAGGCATGTACGGTTGTCGGTCATATGACCGTGATACTGGTGGAAAGCACAATGCTTAGTGGTGTCAAAAGGGATTTTGGGATCCTTGGGCGATAGTTTCTCATGGGTTCGAGGAGACCCTGCTCTAGCAAGCTATTTAAAACTTTGCTTAAGGGAACACCCAAATCCTCGGGATTCGAGATTTGGTCATTGACTTGGTCACCATTCTGAACAGGGTTTGCCGGTTTTGGTCCATTGGGGCGCTCAAGCTTGCCCGTTTCGATTAACCTTTGAACCGCTCTCTTCAAGACTATGCAGTTGTCGGTCGTGTGCCCATAATGATCATGGAAGGCGCAGTGCTTACTCATGTCGAGAGGTGCATTTGAGCTCCTTGGATGGTAGTCCTTGAGAGGCTCCAAAAGGCCTACCCTTACTAAGCCCTTGAAAATTAAGCCCATGGGCATCCCAAGATCATCAAAACGTTCTCGTTGCCTTAAAGGACCACCATTTATTGGTTGCTTTTGGGGGCCGTCAATTGTACACAATGCCTTCTTTCCTTTACCGGATGTCGGAGCCGTGTTGGAAGGGTAAGGTTTATAGCGGCGAGACATGTTCAGACTCGTAGTCTTTTCCCGTGCACGAACCCTTTTGATGTAATCATCAATGTAATCGTCGAGATTCGACCTTTTGTAAACTTCATTCGTGTGAGATACACAAGATTCATATGGTGAGATGGCCCGAGTCGAGCGATCGTCGATACTCTCGTTGCTAGGCTTTTCTTGTACCTTCTTAATTGGTTCTACCAATAATCCATTAGACGAGTCAATAGGAACATTAGGATTGCATGACCCCGCCACAAGATTGGCATTAGCAAACGAAACCACAGTAGGAAGTACTCTGGTGGGAGGAATGACAGTCGAGCATTAAAAGCGTGGCCGTAATCTTCCTCATAAGGCACAGCGGTTGCCGAAGATGAAGATATATGGCTCGTAATGGGTGGATACCGGGGAGCGGTGAGTGCGAATCCGGAAAGGCTACGAAAACATGAGGTTTGAGGCATCGTAACAGTAGGATTGAATGTGTCATGGACCGCAAGGGAAATGTGTATACTGTACTTGATGAGCGGTGGAGCGGCTTGCGTGATGGCCGGGTGGAGAATTTGATGAGGAGCATTTGACCTTGTCGGACTTCCCAGCCGGAGGGGCGGGGTAGAGCGATGAAGTGGTGATAAAAGCACTGGTGGCCCACGTGATCTTGCGGTATCATAGGGGCCGGTGTGCTTTGAGAATTGGAGGAAGCAAGCTGGCCCCCTGAACCATGGAGCTCGAGAAACGAACTGTCCCATTCCGAGATGGTGACCCGAGCCGGGCCGATGCGGTGAAGTAGTAAGCGGCCCCTTCCAAGTGATGACCCGAACCAGGGATGTTGTGAAGTAGTAAACTGACCCCTTCCAAGCCGCGGGGCGAAAGCCAACCGACTCAATCCTGGTGGTGAGACCCGAGAGGCACCGAGGGCAGTTGACCTAGATCGGACTCGTCGAGGAGTATCGAGCAAGAAGGGCCGAGATATCTTGGAACCGACTAATTCCGGATTGATGGCACAGGCCGGGCGAGGTTTTGGAGTAGCGAAGCTGGCCCATTCCAAGGCGATTGAAACCCAAAGGTGAAAACTCGGGAGGTGCCGGGGGAAGTTGACCAAGATCGATACGATGAGGCCGAGAGGCAGGCCGAGTGATAGGCTTGGGGATGCTTGGCCCATTAGTAGTTCCACACAAAAGTGGACGGGGCATTTGATGGTAGTTGGCATGCCCGGGAGGGTAATTAGCTCAATCTTCGCATCAACCGTAAAGGTTCCATTAGGGTGGTGAACAATTGCTAGCCCCTGGGTTACGATACTTTCCAATAATCGGCTGATCCCGAGCCTCTTGATCTTGTCTTATCTGTTCCAATATCTGATTCCACTGTTCGGCATTTTGCGGATTTTCGGGGTGTGGAGTTGTACGTCCCCCACCGTTCTCCTCTCCGAGTTGGTCATTGCTGAAACTTTGAGCTGAAGCGAAGGAGGAAACCGATGAAGTATCGACTTGAGCAGCGAGCTGAACAAACGATGACCCGGGGTCTCGATCCAAACTTTGTTTACTGTGGAAAGCACGAAAAGGGTGTGGTTCAGACTCGGGAAAGCGGAACAGGTTGGTGTTTGGGCTTAGGGCTCATGCGACATGCGATTATTTGTTTAAATTTACTTAAAACATGTTTTATTAAACCTAATCGGTTGGAAAAGATTGCTCTTCTTTTTCGCGAACTACTCTGATTCCTGGATCAGTGGGCCCCGTCACTACGTCTATAAGCCCCTCGTATTCCACCTGTATTTCGACCTCCCAGGGTGGACAGCCCCGGGCGAGGGTCCTATAGGGCAAGCGGGTCCCACCGACCGAAAGAAAAACGATCCTAAAAGTCTGGCGGGTAATCGAGTCTTAACGAGCATTCGATGTAAATTACGGACAAAGCTGACGTCAAAGTCAAGATCATGTCCGAGGGCTCGACAAAAAAAGTCGGCATGATTTGGACTGATAAATGTCCACAATTGATCTTGATTTGTCGTCAATTAGGCCGTAATTAGGCATGGAATAATCATTAATCCTTGAAGACTCAGTGTCATGCTGGGAGTCAGTGTATAATTTGTGCCAGTCAGAGCCGAAGTCAAGGCGCCGGTCAATATCTTGGTCAAAGTCTGCGGCGGAAAACCGCGGGAACTTCGACAGATTAGGGACCCGAAAGATATTGAGTCGGTATGCCGACAAAGGCTTGAAAGGAAAGGTCTATACACAGACAGGGCATGACACAGACCAGACTAAAAACCAACCGGGTCTCGGACAAAGTGTGTCACGGACAAGTGCATGGTCGACACGAGGCTCCATGGGATGTTTGGGTAGTCCTGTGCTCATCCGAGAGGCGTAATAAGACCAAACGGACCGCGACAAGGATTTCCCCGGGTTAGGGACGTAGTGTGCAGTGTACGGTCACGTGCGCGTAGTGTGCAAGCAGTCTATCTTCTTTTTCTGAGTAAAATAGGAATTTTTATGTGTCTTAAAAGGCATGATGCATGATTTTTTTTTGAAATTTTTTTTTTTGAAATTTTTTTTTTTGAAATGAAATGAGCACATAAGCACATAAGCACAAAAATTCCAATAATTAGGGACTTTATTTCCGACAGTCAAAATTTTGACTTTTCCGAGGCGGCCAAAACAAACACGAAAACGTGCAAAAATCAACACACACAAAGCAAAGGATTTTCAAATGTTGAGACGGAAGCTTGACCCTCAAAAAGCTTTTTTCTTTTTTTTTTGAAAACAATGATACCGGTACGTGGGATTGTTAAACCACAATTTATCCCCGACTCGTGTTAGGAGGCGATAACGGGAAGTTTAATGGTTTCCACCAATATACCAAATATCATTTTTTTTAGAAAAAGCTTATTAATCCCCAGCGGAGTCGCCACTGTGATGTACCCGATTTTTTTTTTGAAAATCAAACGGAGTCGCCACGCCATTTTAATTTTGAGGGCCAAAACTTTGAAAAATGCCCGAGATCAAGAGATTCGAGTTCGGAGGTCACGTTACGCGCCGGGAAGGACGTTAGTGTGCACCCGGAACGCCTCGTAAAAACGAGTCTTCCAAACATTCAAAATCCTTTGTTGTGTGCGTGTGTGTGTGTATGTGTTTTGGCCAAAATAAGTTGAAACTGAGGTAAGTAAAAATTGAGAACTCTTTTTAAGGCTTTAAACTGATCCCATGATTTTTTGGGTGATTTTTGGGTTGAGATTTGGAACTCAAAAGATTTTTGGAAGTTGAAAACCATTTCTGCCAGAATGAAAAAAGCATTTGACCCTTGACTTTGAAATGGACTTTAGGGCTTGAAAACTCCAGAATCTGGGAAAAGTACGGGAATGAAAAATGTTCAAAACACCTTAAAAAAGGTTTCTGTAAAAGAACTTTTCATTTTGGAGATGATTTGAGGGGTCAAAACCTTCTGGAAATCTCAGATCTGAAATCTGGATTTCCAGAGACTGATGAACTGACCTTTAAAATAAAATTTGAAAAAAGGAGTTTTACTCACACAAAAAATAAAGTAAAAATATGTATGGAAATATATGGATGTTGGCTACAAAAAGTATTTTGTAGTCAACACCAAATTCCAAGTTTATCTATGTCCAAAAAATTAGACCATGGACTGAGGTCTGAGAAAATTGCTACTGGACAGCAACTTCTCAAGAAAAAAAAATATGATTTTAAAGGGGGTTTTGCATCCATGCTTGTCCCCATTTCCCTAGGTTTTGATTAGTGATCACTTGAAATTTTAGTGGTGAATCAACTATATCAAACCATCCTTGGGGTACATTAGGACTAAGCACTTCATTTGCTTGGGAAGGGGAATTTTATCCTTTGAAAATGAGATTTGATGTATGAAAATGATTTTTAGGGTTTTGAAAATGTGTTTTCTTTGCAAGAAAGTAAGAACACTTTGAAAATAATGTAGATCCTTGTAGAAGATCATCCATGGAGATGAACTTCCATGGTGATCTTCTTGGATCTAAAGCAAGAAGATGAATAAACTACATTTTGTAGCTTGAAAATGCATGCATGGATGAATTTTAGGGTAAGGAGAGGGAGGTTATACCTATCTTTCTTGTGTTTTGTGTTTGAAGGCTTGAATGTGAGAGTGTTTAAGGCTTGAATATGAGAGTGTTTGAGGGTGTTTAGGGTTGATGATTTGAGTTGGTTAAAGAGAAAACAAGTAGATAACAATGAAGTCCTCTATGTTTTCTCTCTAATCCTCCTCCTATAGGGTGATTTGAGCTTGGATTGGTGTATGTATGAGAGTATGTATGAGAGTGATTTGAAGTGTTTGTGAGTGAGTGAGATTTGGGAAAGATTGGAGAGAAAATGGTGGCAATCTAAGGATTCCCACTGTTTTCTCTCTATATTTCGCCAGAGTTTCGTTGCTGTGATCAAATTGTGTTGTGTAGACTGAGAGAGGAGGGTTCAATTTATAGGCCACTGGGAGATGCAAAGATGTCCGCGCGGAGGTCCTTGTAAACGTGCCTGGTGCATTAAATGCTGCTCCAGGCTTTGAACAGGAAGAATATTATTCAAAAATTTCCAGCAGTTTGTTTTTCAACTTGCCTAATTCGGATTTTTCCAATTTCTTTTGCTTTTTGAGATTCTTTTCTTGGTTTAACTTTAAATGGCAATGCCCACTTTACCCTTGCTTTGTTAGAAAGGTTAGGGTTTGTTAGAAATGTTAGAAATGTTAAAACTCTCATTAATTTTCTAACGAAAGTACTAACGGCTCAAATTGGAGCACTTACAGTACCCACGTTGAGTTATGTCGTAATTTCGTCATGAAGAAGGAGAGTATGCCAAGACTTTGGGGATGAAGTATGACTCGGACTTTGTGAGAAAATTTTGAAAACCGAGTTTGAAAAATGTTTTGAAGAGTATTTTGCCAAAAACCAACCGGTCACGGTAGAAAGTGTGTCACGGACAAGTGTTGGCTCCTACTCTATAGGCTAGGAGGACTTTAGGTGCTCAAGCGTAAGCGAAACACGTCACTGTCCGCGATGTCGTCCGTACACTCCCGGGTTCTAACTCTATGTGCGGGTTGCGTGCGAGTAGTGTGAAGGTACATTCTAGGAAAATATTTTTTGCTTTTCTTGTTTTTTCTTTTTTTTTTGTAAAAAGATTTTCTTTCTCTTTTTTTTTTATTTTAAATGCAATAAGTATGCAAAAAGGAGAAAGAACGAGTCCAAAGCACGACAAAAGGGGACTGCCCCAAATGTCAAGAAATCACCAGCAACTGTATCTTCAGAATCGATCTGCCCTGTCCAACTGATCAACTGAAATTGCTTCTGCACTTCCTTCCTATGCCGTCCGACACAGGACTTCCCAGGAAAGGGATGTCGTAAGACATAGGAATTCTCACCAACAGAACCAAGCAAGCAGCAAAGGGAAGAGCCCCAATACCAGAAATACCATCAAGGCATATAAAGCATGTAGGCACAGAAGCATGGCATGGCACATAGGAGCACACACAATGACACAAATTACACACAAGGAGAATGAAGAAATTGTCCAAGTTTGATTTAAAGAAAGTTAGACCCTCTTAGGAAAAGCTTTTCTTTTTCAAAAAAGCGGAATGGTACCGGTACGTGGGATTGTTAGACCACAATTTATCCCAAGCCCAGAGTTAGGGAGCGATACAGGAAATTTAGTGGTTTCCACCTATATACCAAACATCACTCCTTTTTTTTTCTTTTTTAAAAGAAAAACTTTTCAATGTTTTGTCCCCAGCAGAGTCGCCAATGAATGAACGCCCTCTAAAAAAACAACTTTATTTTTTATCTTTTTATTTTGGGAGTCGCCACGCCGTTTTTAAAGAAAAATATTGAAAAACCTTCAGAAATGAGAAAATGGGTTCGGGGGTCATGTTACGATGTGGGAAGAGAATAATGAACTTACCCACATCGCCTCTTTCGAGACTTTCAATCAAACATTGGACAATTATAATCATTCAAAGTGTGTGCAATTTGTGTCAATCAAACAAGGCATGCAAACTTGGATTTCATTAATGGCATCTAAACTGGATATAACTTGTGAGCTATGACAGGAGGCCACACCCTTACAAACGATGACTTGCATTACAAGGCAGGAGATGAGACAATCTGTCCAGGGAACTTGGATGTCGTCCGACACAGGACTTCCTCAGAGAGGGATGTCGGACGACATAAGACCTCCTGGTCAGGTTGTCTCTTACAACACCAAAGCTACTCTGGAATTAAAACAATGTTATTTTAACTAAGAAGAGACACTATTCAGGATCTAAGACCAGTTTGGGGTTGATTGGAGTGAGCAAAGTCAAGATTGACTTTTAATGATACGGATGTCGTATGACATAGGACATCCAAGGCTGTCCATGTCACACGACAAACCGCCTCCATCAGTGGATCGCACCCAAACAGATCTTAGGCTTCCCAAATAGTGTTAAATGAACTAAGACTTACTTAAACACAGCTTTAGATCACAAAGGAGATCAATCTTGGTAGATCTAAAGTCACTGAAAGCCATATAGCTTTCTGGGAGCTCTATGTCGTATGACACATGACTCCATAAGGAATCTCCTGTTGTCCGACATTGGCGGCCTATTTCAGAGCCCTTCAGCAGATTGATCCCACCTTGCTTTCTAATACAAAACTAAGCTACAATATTAACTAAAAGTAGTAGAATAATAACACTACGTGAGTATTATGGGAGGATCACATGGCTTTAATGGCCAAATGTGATGAATCACATATTTATGACCATTATCATGTAGCCATCACCTCCTAACTCAAACAAAACCAACCAAGATGCAAACTTTAATGCAACTAAAGCTACTAAATGTCCAGATCTGAGGTAAGGAGATGTGAATATGGAAGATTCACATCTCCACCACCGTTGTCATGCAAAAATCCCAAATATTCACATATTATTGAGAAATATAAGCATTCAATGTAAATAAATGAAGATGTAAGATGTAATCAGAGAGAGAGAGGGAGTTTAGGGACTACCTATTGTAGTCCACAAGGTAAAAGCACCAGTAGTATGGTGTTTACCCCTTCGAAACACCAACAAAGGAGGTCTTTCTTTGGATCTTGACTTGGATGTGTGTATGTATGAGGAGGGAGGTAAGTGTGTGTGAGAGAGAGAGAGAGGGTGAGCCTCTATTTTGACAGAGTTTACTTACTTGCCAAAGTCCCCCCTAAAATGATCAGTCATGCCCTTTATTTATAGGCATGCTGATGGGAGGTCCTATGTCATCCGACATGGAGCTTCCACCGCCTTGGGGGAGTCCTGTATCGGACGACACCGATCAACTTTATGACCAGTTGGTCCGCAGGAAGGCAGGCCCAATGGATCAAGCATGGCTTTGGATAATTCAGGCTCAAAATGCACTTTAGCAAATAAATGAGCCCAAAATTAATGCCAACCGTGGAAAGCGGTCCCAAAAACACGAGTTTGGGTCAGGGTACTCACAACGACGCAGGAAATGGCATGGCCAAGTCTGTCGCGTGACACATCTAGCCAACTTGCAGAGCTTTACAAAGTTGATTTGCAGGAATAACCAAAGAATAACAATATCAAATTACATCATGAATTGATCTCAGAGAGCACAAAAGTCAACAAACAACATTCAAGAGGGTGTGGATATGAGAGATCCACACTCACCTTGAATGAACATGCACCATTACATCAATATTATCTTATAAACCAAGCAATAACATGGAACACGATATGAACTACAGAATTAGGGATTTAAACAGAGAGATTGCGGTCAGAATTTGATACTCATCATATCAGATTAAGCATTATTAGCAGCTTGTGCATGGAGATTATACGTAGATTGCATAAATGAGCAATGAATATAGAGATGTAGGGAGAGAGAATCGTTACCCTTGTAGATCCTCAACCCTTATACCAAGTTAGGTATAAGGACCTTCAATTCAGCTTCAGGAGCTGGATTTGAACTCAGAAACTATGGAGGATTGGATCCTCAATATGTGTGTAAGTGTATGAAGAAGAGCTTGAGTTGTTTGTGAGGATGTGTCAACTAAGAGAGAATTTGGTGTGTGTTTTATGAGTATGAGGAGAGGGATGGTATTCTGGGCATATTTTGGCAGAGTGATGCTAAGGAGTGGAAAAGGGATCCAGAAATGAGAGGGGAAGGGTCCATTTTATAGCTGCATGGGAGCTGGCTAGATGTGTCGCGCGACTTTGCGTTGTGATTTTCCGTGGCTCGTTTCGTCACACGACAAAGGGAGCCATAACCGCTTTCCTTCTAGAAACATGCAAGGTGGCGAATTATGGACCCTTCCTGGATAATTCCTTATAGGTCCAACCTGTATAATTCCCCGTAGGTCCTTTTGTAGGGAATAAAGGCCTATAGGTCCTTCCTTAGCAAAAAACTTATAAAAAGCTCCCGGAAGTCTCGGAATGGACCGGAAATTTACCAAAATGCCCCCTAGTGTACTTTTATTGTGTAAAAGACACTTTTATTGGGTCGCGAGTTGGATTGGGGTACTCACAAAATCTCAAATAGTGAAGATGACTTTAACTTTTTACATTGTATGTTGTCTGGTATATATAGTGGTCATATGGGATGTTTACGAATCCCTTAGATCATGAAGATGATTGAGGCGTAACAGCCTTCGCAAATGAGATGGTTATGGATATGACGTGGATAGACACACATATTGTTTGGTCGAGGTCGCCCATGTATTCGAGGTCGACCAGAATTTATGTCTTGGCTAGACAAAAATTGTTCAATTAGGAGATCGTATGTCGGACAAAGCTAGGTCAGGACAAATGGGGGTAGGATAATGAGCATGGTCAACTGATCTATACAGTTGGGCCGTTAGGATTGCCACAATTGGGTAGGCCTATTTATTTGTTGTATCTTTGTAATGATCAAAATGTTGGGATTTATACGTTGAGCCTGACCCGTCACTTTTATTCCGTTTAGTGGCCCCCAACTTTCTGGGTTCACTTTGTCCACCAGGAAGTTAGTAGAAAAATTTGTGACGAATTACGTAGTGCACCAGTGGAGGGTCGAATTGATAGATGTAGGTCGCTCTCGAAGATTGACTTTTAGCGGTTGGATATACTATTTAATTTGCCGTAATTTTCGCTTTAATGGGACAGTTTTGGCGATTGGACAACTGCATTGGGAACTGGCGTTGAGCCTTTACTCTGACATTCGAACGTTTGTGTCTCCAACCCTTTCCAATTCAGGCAAGGAAAAAGAGTGGTATATAAGGAAGGATTCCAAACCTTTCCAAACTTTACAAACTCCAAGCATTCATAAATCCAGCAAGAACAATCAGCAAGGAATTTGATTAATCAAGTTTCTCGTTCCATCGTTGAGCTCTCATTTTCCAAAATTAACAAGGTACCCTTCAATTTCTTTGTTCTAGGTTTACTTTCAAACTTTCCCTTTTTATTCCGCCATGGTTAGGACCTTCGGCTCTGAGCTAGTGGCTAGGTATGGGTATAATTGTGTTAACCTTAGGATTTACAAACGATTAGATGGCCCATGAAGAGAACTGACCAGAGAGGAGTGTATCAACATTTTGTATAGGTGGAATTTATTTTATGTTGAAATAGGGTTTCCCACAGGTGAAAGCATGGGAGACTTGGAGGTGGATGATCCACGGATTATTCTCTTCCTTCTCTTCAATAAGTTAATAGATCACCTTATTATCGTCTACATTAAGTCCAACAAACTACCTTTCCCTCGTGAGAGGTTAGAAATCCCAGGGGAATGAATCTAGGTCACCATTAGATAGCTCGGAACATACTTCAACTAGGTCTGATCCCCCTGTTTCTGTGTCTTCTTTAGATATGGCAGATCAACAACCTTCAAACTCTGTCGCGTCGAGATCCTCCGGGAATATCGTAGACAAATTTTGCTCGACCGTGGTGCCAAGCAGCAATGAAGGGGGTATGTGGCCCCCAAGTCGGCCATATGGAGGAAGAATGCTGAGTCCTACATTAAGATCCTTCATGATTCTTTGAGGTGGCCCTTGATGATTTCCATCTAACCTATTTTACTGAAAGGCAGATGAAGGCCCAATCTTGGATCCATTGGGGCCTGAGTGCAACCAAGGTAGCCTTCTTCTACGACCAATTTGAGGCTGGCCTACGCCTACCCCTTGACCCCTTCATCTGTGAATTTCTTGAGTGTTTGGCTGCAGTCCCCATGCAATTGGGCACCAAGACAGTTATGGTACTGGTATGCTTTTCCATGGTGAGCAGGTTCATAGGGTACGAGCCGTGTATGCACGTCTTCGGGAGATTTTTAAGGTAGTTATAAACGAGTAGACTTTTGGTTTTAGTACCCCCGCAAAGGCCAAGGCCCCTAAACTATTTATCAACTTGCCCGGTAAGGTTTCTGGGTGGAACAATCACATGATACTTGTTGAGCGTAGAAAGCGATGGGAGTTTCCTTTGCTCGAGGCTGATACGGTGCCTATGAAGGAGGAATATTACTGGGTCTCAGAGTGGAGCGATGAGCTCACTCATAGGTTGACGTTGGTGGCTCGGAGGAGCACCATAAGCTGGGCCATATTAGGGTCGGATAAGGACTTCTTCATCTAGGACGGGATGATGCTGGGTGGAGATGGAGAAGTAGCCCCTCTTATCCCAATAATTAGAAGCCTTAGATACCCGGACTGGGTAATTCATGAGAGGGAAAGGTTTGAATCCTAGTGTCACTTCTACAAAGAGAAACCAGACCACTGCAGAGGCCTATTCCATTATGGTGGTTAAGTACTTGTATCATAATTTTTGTAATTTTTCGTCACTTTGCTCGCATACTTCTTTGCTAACCATCTTATTTTTTATCGTGGAGTTATTACCCCACAACAAGAAGCGCAAATGAATAGGATCGTGGACCTGGGTGGGTGAGAGAATGAGGAACAAGAAGGCCCACAGGGCGGCCAATGCTAGGGCCAGCAGAGAGAAGAAGACTATGGATAGAAACGTCTTGCTCCCCAAAGCAGGAGTGGGGATGATCCCCGTGGATGGGATTGGGCAAGTTGAGCCCATTGAGCATCAACCTCAAGTGGAGGTGTATAGAGGTGAGAGGGAGGTCGACGTGTCGACTGAAAATGAGTCGGGCACTGAGCCCAGACAAGGATCAACGAGGGTAGATCCCCACAACATTGTTGACCTGGAGCTCGATGTCGATGAGCCATAAGAGATTGAGGTCGACCCACCCTTTATCCGGCTTAGGAAGAGGTCCCGTGTCGATCTTGGACTTGAGCAAGCCGGCACTTCCGGAGCAGCATGCTCTGCTTCAAGCCATCCTCCCCCCCCCCAAGCTCCTTCTGCCATAAGCTCTAAAGAGGTGCAGGCAGTTGTTGAGAAGCTGAGTGATGTTCCTCCCCTCACGGGCATCAATTCATTAAGCCGCCAATACCTATAGCTGGTTTTGGGGTAAATTATTGTGAGAAGTGCGGCTGACAGGGATCTGCTAGCCCAGTTCAATGAGGAGGGGCTTACTCCTGAAGAATACAATGATAGGTCTGGCCTACTCGCTTCTGAGGTACAACTTGTGCTTTTGTTTCACACTCTTTTCCTTTTTGCTTGCTATATATTTGATCGACATGTCTTTAATCGCTTTCTCTTTTCAATTTACAGTCCCTTGCTCTGATTGAACAGACCAAGTGCTGCTGGAGGGCCGCCCTGGAGAAAGAACAAATAGCCTCTGCCAACTACTACAGAAAGGCAAGGGAGGCTACTGAGCTTAGGCAAAAGCTGAGGGACTCTGACTCCCAATTCTGAGCTCTGTAGGCCGTCCACTTTATCACAGAGAAGGAGAGAGATGAGGCTTTGGCAGCCCTGAAGATTGCTAAGGAACAGCCCGTTCCTCTTCAAGCTCAAGTGGATTCCTGGGCTCGGATTAAGGCTGGTTTGGAGGAATAAGCAGCTCTGGCTAAGTAGGAGAAGACAAATCTTGAAGTGGAGGTAGGAGAGCTCTGTGAGATGGTCCAAGATTGCAACGATTGAATGATCAAAATGATCGAGGAACAACGGGCAGCCCGGGCTAAATGGGAGGAAGAGGCTCTGGCTAGGGAGAAGGTTGTCGTTAAGCAGTTCAAGAATAGTGAAGAGTGCTACAACATCATAGTGACCCGAGCTAAGGACTTCTTTGATGTTGGGCGCCAACACATGGCTCGACGGGCCCTTATTGATCCCTTAGTCGAGCTATCAGTTGAAAAGCTAGACCAATTGGCTTTTGTAGATCAATATGATAAGGCTGCTCGCACTGGCCATTCCCTGGTGCCTTACAATGATAACGATTTGGTTGTCATACCCAAACAAGATGCGGAGGACGGTCTAGAGCCTTGGGTTGCCCCTTCAGTTGAGCCAAGGAACTTCAATTCTATACTCCAAGAGCTTGAGGAGGCTGATGAGGCCGATGAATAAGATGAGGTCACCCAAGATCAAGTGTTTCAATAGGTTGAGCACCAGGAGTAGCAGCAACCAGGGCAAGGGCAGGAGCATCATGCTGATGACCATCAAGATTGATCTTTTAATCTTTGTTTCTGTAATCGAACAAGTTCTAAAACAATTTTTTTATTGTCTTTAAATTATTTAAGCCTTGGCCCAGTTTGGGAGGCATTTTAACTTATGATATTTTGTTACTTATGTTAGTCTTATCCCATTTTTTGGGAGACTAACTTTTTAATGCTAGTTGACTTCGAACCATCTTTGCTTGATTTGTGTTCTTTTATGTTTTATCGAACTAGCATGAGTAAGGGATCAACTAAAGTCTTAGTCAGATCAATTTGCAAAATGAGATCGACCAAGGCTTAGGTTGAACCAACTTTAAGAACGAAGTTGACTAAGGTTTTAGTCGAGCTTGTTTAAGAATGAAGCTGACTCAAGACTTCAGTCGAACATGTTTAAGAACGAGGTTGACTTAAGACTTTATTCGAGCCTGTTCAGGAACGAAACTGACGTAAGACTTCAGTCAAACTTGTTTAAGAATGAGGTTGACTTAAGGCTTTAGTCGAGCCTGTTTAAGATTCGAGATCGACTAAGAGTCGAACCTGATTTGATGAAGTAAGTCGTTACATAGAGAGTCCAATCAGAAATAATATCTAATTAAGTGGCTAGCATGCCAAGGATGTTTTAGCTCGACGCCCCTGGATGGCCAATCATGTAGGTCCCCTATTTAACAACCCTTGTAATAATGTCGGGGCCTTCCCAATTTGGAGATAACTTGTTCTGTTCAGTTTTCCTTCCAGTTACCTCAATCTTCTGTAATACATAGTCCCCCATTGAGTGACCTCCTCTTGGCTTTCTTGTCGTGATACCCCTTAGTTTTATGCTTGTAATTAACCATTCTGAGTTGGGCGGTCATTCATTTTTCTTCCAGTAGGTATAGGTCGATCAACCTGTTGGAGTCATTTCGATTCTGATCAAACAAAGCTACCCTTGATGTAGGAATTCGTAGCTCGGTGGGTGTCATGGCATTTGAACCAAAAGTGAGAGCAAATGGTGTTTCCCCAGTGGGCCCCCGGGTGGTTGTGCTGACTGCCCAAAGAGCAAGGAGTAGTTCGTCCAACTATCTGCATGCACGTCCAATGAGGCCCTTGCTTAGGGTTGCCAAACTAACTTGTTGGCCACTTCTGTTTGCCCATTACCTTGGGGATAGGCAACTGATGACTTCCAGTGTTTGACCCCCCAATCTCTTCATCTCTATTTCAAATGCGGTTGAAAATTGTAGTCCGTTATTAGAAACAATTGAGTGTGGCACCCCCAAAGTGACACCAAATATAATCATGGATGAAGTTGATGGTGTTTTACTCTCTTATCTTTGCCAAAGGTTTTGCCTCGATCCACTTGGTGAAGTAATCAATAGCCATGATCACGTACTTGCAATTTCCACGGGTGGATGGGAAGGGTCCGATCAAATCCACCCCCCCCCCACATGTCGAACGGCCAAGCTGTGACCACAAGTGTTTGCTCGGTTGTTGGGAGCCTTGGTAGATCGGCATATCTTTGGCACTTGTCTCACTTCTACACAAATTCACGAGCGTCCTCCCTCAGATGAGACCAATAATATACCATGTAAGTATCTTGTTCGCCAAAGTTCTGACCCCCGGTTGTCCTCCAACGATCCCACTATGTACTTCGGATAAAAGTTGAGAAACCTCTTGAGGATGAACACACCTCAACAATGGTTTGACAAAGGATCTTCTGAACAAGGCGTCCCCATATATAGTAAACCTAGGGGATTTCTTCCTTATCATTCTAGCTTTCTACTCGTCTTCCGGTAGCTCACCCATTCCGATGTAGGTCCTTATCTCATCAATCCAACACTTAGAGTTGTTGACTGAGCATAGAACCTGCACTCTTTCGTATCCTGATTGCTCTAAGTATGAGATTGGTTGACCATGCTACTCGTCTGAAGTGGCCAACTTGGATAGTAGATCGGCTAACTCATTCTCTTCACATCCTATTCTCTGAATTTCCCAAAACTCTAAGTCTTGGATTAGCTTTTTGACCAGCTCGCAATATTTGATCAGAATTAGATTGAGTACCCCATAATCTCCTTTGAATTGATTCACAATCAGTTGGGAGTCACAATAAACCACGGTCTTAGTCACCCTAAAGCACTTGGCATACTCAATTACTGCGATCAAGGCCTCATACTCGACCTGGTTGTTGGAGGCTTGAAATTTGAACTTCAATGCTTTCTCGAACACTTTACCACTCTCTGGCTCGACCAAGACAATTCCAGCTCCACCAACATTTTTTGTAGCATATCCGTCCGAGTAAACCTTCCAGCAATCATCGCGCAATTGCTGACTGTTTAGCCATCAGGACTTGACCTGATGGCCAGAGCACTGGGACACCAACACGGAGGTCCTGGGTTTGACTCCCTCCAGGAGTTAGAGTGGATGTTTATCCCTCCCTAGTTTATATTAGGCGCTTCTGGGGTGGGGACTTTAAGGGAATTTTCAGTGAATTGATGGACTTATATGTGAATTGACTTAAAAAAAGGCTTGCCTTGAGGTGGGCAAGCCTAAAAAAAAAAAATTGTTGATTGTTTGCTTGATGGCTCTTCCCTTTCAAGCTCTTTTTGGAGTAGTCTCTGTATTATCATCTTTGGTGAACGTAAGCTCGACCAGAAAATCCACCAGAGGTTGGGCTTGCAAGGTCTTTTGAGGCCTATACTCGATGTCGAACTCTATCAACTCTACGGACCAGTTGAGTAGTGATGGATAAAAATTCACTTGTAATAAAATACCTTGCAAGTGTACAAGTTACCGATGTAGTAGTATGCACAAGCAAGGGTCGAATCCACAGAGATTTGAGTGTTGAGCAAATTGATTTAATTAGTGTAAAAAAAACAAAAAGAAAAAGGAGTTTTTGATTTGATTGAATTATTAAACTAAGAAAGCAAAATAAAATAAATAAATTAATGATATCAAGAGACAAGGGATTCATGGATTGGGGATCATAACAATTATCACTTTATGCTTTTTATTTCATGTAAAAATAATTCAATCTCATTCTTGGGTTCGTTCACAAAAATCTAGGGTTAAGATGTTCATATATTCCGCAAGGTCAATAAGAACATTAGAACCCTACTAATTCTATCTTGTTTATATATTCCGCAAGGTTAATATAAACATTCAAGAATTCAATTAAAAACTTAAGAACAATGGAACCTAGATTCGTTTGATTTCCGCAAGGTCCTCAATTGAATCTATTCTTCTCAACAATGGTCAAATTATAAATCATCCACGCAAGTGCAATGATTCATACCCAAATAAATTCATGAGGTCAAAAGTATATTCCGCAAGGTCAATACAATTCATCTCAAGACAATAATTAAAAACGTTGAGAAGAACAAGAACGAAAAAGAGATAGGAAGAATTAAAACCTTAGCATAAAGATCAAATTGTTACTCACCTCAATCCATGAATAAAATAAATTAGTCTTGAATGGCCATTAAAATAAATAATGCAAAATCTTGTTCTTTCATCTTCATAAATAAATAAAACCTAAACTAAAAATATAGAGAGAAAATAAAAGAATAAAAGATCAAAGATAAAGGATAATCAAAAACTAGTATAGGGTTGTTTTTATAGGAGGAGGGAGGTGGAAATCCTTTTTGGAAACAAATTAGGGTCAAAATCCTTGTCAAACTAAAAAATCTCCCGAAATCCGTGGCTGATTTTGTGCAAATTTGTGGAAAATCACATTTTCCTTATTTGTGACGGAATTAATTCTGTTGCTGAAAACCTTGTGGGCAGTCGCCCACATATGCCCACTGACCGCCCAAGAGTACAGAAACTTCATGGCCAATATTGCTTGATTTGTGCGGCAGCCCTTTACTGCCTTGGCCCCAAACAGCCCCTTGCTTAGCGCCTTGTTTGCCTTGAGTCTTGCCTAGGATCAATTGCTTGGCCCAAGCCTTGGCCCCATTTGGCCAGCCAACCTTGTGCATTGGCCCCAATTTTGGTGCAGCAAAAGTGTGGCCTTGTTTTGTTTTAGTACCATTTGTAGTATTCGTTCCGTCTCGCAATTTTATCGTCGCACTTTGGCCACTATAATAAATTATTTTGCACCTCGCTCTTTGAGATTTTATTTTTCATTTTAGCCCATGAATTTTTATAAATCAAATTCCTCCAAAATTTCCATATTTTCAATTTAGTCCCTGAATTTCCAAGATTTCCAATTTGGCTCTTGAACTTTCAAATGTCAGTTTTGTCCCATATTTTCTAAAATTGCAATTTGATCCAAAAGCTTCCAAAGTACGCTCCAATCCTCCGTTTTCTCAATAATTGCACTTCAACCCCTGTACTTTCAAAATACTAGAAAATACATTAAATTCTCAAGGTTTCGAGCACCAAATAAGCTAGGAAATATATCTTTTGGATGGGTAAAACCACATCCATCAAATACCCCCAAACTTATATTTTGCTCGTCCTCGAGTAAAACAAAACTAAAACAAAATAAAAACTAACTAACTAAATAAAACAAAAGAAAATATTTTTGGGATTTGTTCAATTCATATACTAGGCCGTTGGCACAACAAGTCTCAGATCTCACCACACACATAATCTACAAGCATTATCATGAACATGGGACTATAATTACATGGATGCATCTAACTTACAATTCACCACCACATAATGAAAGATGAATGAAATATGGGAGATCGTTGTCACCAAAGTAAGATATTTTATAGGGTCACTAACCACATGCTCTAAATCAATGATAATAAGATGAAATTTCACAAGGACACTCATATGCATGTTTAGACACAACTGTCAACCCGGCTACTCTTTAGGGATCAAATATGACTTAACGGCTTGTAATGTATTGCGATAAACGCGGGCAAGGTTCACGGTTACAAAAGAAGGTAAGGACATACGAAGTCAAGCAAGTGAAACTAAAAAGTCTTCATCATACATCCTCACATTGAAATTATCACTCCGCTCCAAGCCAACCCATTGATTTAACCCCCAAACTTGTAATTTAGCATACTTTCACACTCGGGACTGATCACCTTTCTTTCTTTTTGATCACTTTCCTCTTCAACATTAGAGAGGGCAAGGCAATTTTTTTTTTTCTTCTTTTCTTTTCTTTTCTCTTTTTTTCTTTTTTTTTCATTTTTTTTTCTTTGCACAAATATATCACGAAGATTGTGCATTCAATATTTTGCTCAAGCCCCTCTTTTTTTTTCAATACAATTCATAACCCTTTTCTTTCTTTTCTTTACCACTTTCCACTCCACCCTTTGATTTTTCAAACATCCCCCAAACATTCCCATCCATTCCCTAGTTTCACTTTCTTGAAAAGGTGAGAAAAATATTGTATAGGTTAAAAGGGTAGGATAATGAGGGTACAAAAGAAGGCGAATGGTGGTCTAAAATAACCTCCCACTTTGTGAGATATTCCATTCTTTTTCAAGCTCAAAAGGGGTTCTAGCGGAAATTTTTATATAAGTGACGAGAAAGTTAAAGGCTCACAAATAGGGTTCAATGAGAATAGCCACATATCACTTTCCGAATAGCCTAATTGATGTGTTATTGACAGTCATGCAAACATGTTCTAGGGACCCCGAGAATGCCAAAGTGATCCTATAAAGGTCTCCTAAGTTGGTAACAATGGTCAAGAAAAATAGCATGGAAGTGAAAGGTGGAGAAATCATACTTTACATGTTTCAATGCAATTATATCCCCATATTGACAATAATACTCAAGATTTTAAAATTAAATCACTCTCAAATCATCATGGACTCTTGCCAACTTTCCAAAATATGAAATGAACAAAATTTTTTAAAATTTTCTATATACACTCCCCTATAAACCCACAAATTCGGAGAGATATCTACCCCCCAAACTCAAAACATGCTATGTCCTCATAGCAAAGAGAACAAAAACATGCCTTGGGTTCAAAGGACGATATGACATAACAAAACAAATAAATAAAGCGAATAAAAACGTACCTACTTGGGTTGCCTCCCAATTAGTGCATTTGGTTAAGGTCGTTAGCCCGACCGTTGCTCGCGTTTGGACTTCACTTTCCGTCCTTTGGCCCACTTCATGGTTTCGCGGGTCCTTATGTTCAGTTCATGCCCCATGTAAAATCCTTGAGCTTTGATATTGTTTGGTGCCCAATGGAATTTTTGACGTTTAAGCTTCTTGGGCTTCTTCTCTTTCAAACTCTCGCCACTTTCTTCACCCTCAAAAACAGGAGGAGGTACAAGAATGATGGAGAAAAAATCTTTCACACTTTCAATGGGATGGAGAAGGTCTTCTTTGAGGCATTGTTCGTCAATTTGGTTGGGTCCAACCTCATCAACATTCACGCCCTCATCATCTTTTAATTTCTCTTCAACCCCATCTTCTTCACAATCAACATCTTCATCAACAACCACAACGTCACTAGCGTGAGACAGAGAGAGAATCGATAGTTCATCATTAATGGAAGCGTCCTCCCATTCATAACGTTCAAGTTGGATAGAACTAGTATCTCGCTCATAACCCCTCAAGGACTCTACTAGTGTAATGACTTGTGCTTTCAACCTACCTATGGTTGCACCTACTTGTTGTTGTTATTGACGATTTTTCTCCTTCAATTGATGATTTTCCTCCCTCAAACTTGTTAGAGCCTCTTCCCATGATCGATTTTTAGGTTGCGGTGGATCATAAGAATGTGGCTCATAATTATTCCATGCCCGGCTTGAGTGGTTTTCCCACCATTGTGTATAACAATTGGGGAAAAAATCATATTGTTGTTGCCATGGGTGGAACGAACTCTTTTCTTGCATCTGTGGAGAATACTCATGAAATATGTCCTAGACGGACAATCATTAGTAGCATGACAGTATAATCCACAACAGGAACATGCATCTTGTATTATATTGGCACTAGGCGAAGCACTTTTCGCATTGAACAAAGCAATTAATTCTTTTACTTGCCCGGCCAACTTCTCATTAGAATGTGATTCTTGCATGACCTTTAATTTAAACAACTAGAAAAAGAAGGAAAATTATTTACACTAAAAAGAAACTAATAAAAGAAAATATTTACAATACATTAAAAAAATAAACTTGTTCAAATCACAACAAATCCCCGGCAACGGCGCCAAAAACTTGATGGATAAAAATCCACTTGTAATAAAATACCTTGCAAGTGTACAAGTTACCGATGTAGTAGTATGCACAAGCAAGGGTCGAATCCACAGAGATTTGAGTGTTGAACAAATTGATTTAATTAGTGTAAAAAAAAACAAAAGAAAAAGGAGTTTTTGATTTGATTGAATTATTAAACTAAGAAAGCAAAATAAAATATATAAATTAAAGATATCAAGAGACAAGGGATTCATGGATTGGGGATCATAACAATTATCACTTTATGCTTTTTTATTTCATGTAAAAATAATTCAATCTCATTCTTGGGTTCGTTCACAAAAACCTAGGGTTAAGATGTTAATATATTCCGCAAGGTCAATAAGAACATTAGAACCCTACTAATTCTATCTTGTTTATATATTCTGCAAGGTCAATATAAACATTCAAGAATTCAATTAAAAACTTAAGAACAATGGAACCTAGATTCGTTTGATTTCCGCAAGGTCCTCAATTGAATCTATTCTTCTCAACAATGGTCAAATTATAAATCATCCACGCAAGTGCAATGATTCATACCCAAATAAATTCAAGAGGTCAAAAGTATATTTCGCAAGGTCAATACAATTCATCTCAAGACAATAATTAAAAACGTTGAGAAGAACAAGAACGAAAAAGAGATAGGAAGAATTAACACCTTAGCATAAAAATCAAATTGTTACTCACCTCAATCCATGAATAAAATAAATTAGTCTTGAATGGCCATTAAAATAAATAATGCAAAACCTTGTTCTTTCATCTTCATAAATAAATAAAACCTAAACTAAAAATATAGAGAGAAAATAAAAGAATAAAAGATCAAAGATAAAGGATAATCAAAAACTAGTCTAGGGTTGTTTTTATAGGAGGGAGGTGGAAATCCTTTTTGGAAACAAATTAGGGTCAAAATCCTTGTCAAACTAGAAAATCTCTCGAAATTCGTGGCTGATTATGTGCAAATCTGTGGAAAATCACATTTTCCTTATTTGTGACGGAATTAATTCTGTTGCTGAAAACCTTGTGAGCAGTCGCCCACATATGCCCACTGACCGCCCAAGAGTACAGAAACTTCACGGCCAATTTTGCTTTATTTGTGCGCGGCCCTTTTTATCCTTGGCCCCAAACCTTGACCCACTTAGCGCCTTGTTTGCCTTGTGTCTTGCCTAGGATCAATTGCTTGGCCCAAGCCTTGGCCCCATTTGGCCGGCCAACCTTGTGCATTGGCCCCAATTTTGGTGCAGCAAAAGTGTGGCCTTGTTTTGTTTTAGTACCATTTGTAGTATTCGTTCCGTCTCGCAATTTTATCGTCGCACTTTGGCCACTATAATAAATTCTTTTGCACCTCGCTCTTTGAGATTTTATTTTTCATTTTAGCCCATAAATTTTTATAAATCAAATTCCTCCAAAATTTCCATATTTTCAATTTAGTCCCTGAATTTCCAAGATTTCCAATTTGGCCCTTGAACTTCCAAATGTCAGTTTTGTCCCATATTTTCCAAAATTGCAATTTGATCCAAAAGCTTCCAAAGTACGCTCCAATCTTCCGTTTTCTCAATAATTGCACTTCAACCCCTGTACTTTCAAAACACTAGAAAATACATTAAGGTTTCGAGCACCAAATAAGCTAGGAAATATATCTTTTGGATGGGTAAAACCACATCCATCAAGTAGTCGACCTGAATTTTCAGGTTTATGTAGTATCTTCCTCAATGGAGCATTAGTCAACATGACAATTGGGTAAGTGGAGAAATATGCTCGTAGCTTTCTCACTGCTATCACTAAGGCATAGGCCACCTTTTCTGCGTTGAAGTATCTACCTTCTACGTCGGACAAAGATTTGATGACATAATAACCTGGTTTTTAAACACCTCTGACCAAAACGGCAGCTACTGCTCGATCTCCAGCTGATATGTAGACATACAAGTTTTACCCTTGAACTGGGTTACTAAGAAATGGAGTAGTGGTGAGGTATTCCTTGATCTGTTGGAATTACAAGGAACATTCTCCCGTCCACTCAACGCTTTCGGTAGGTCGAATACGTCTTTGGCAACGCTTCCGCTAGGTCGAATACATCTTCGGCAACGCTTCAGCTAGGTCGAATACGTCTTCGGCAAACGCTTCCTCTGGGTCGAATACGTCTTCGGCATCGCTTCCACTGGGTTGAATACGTCTTCGGCAATGCTTCTGCTAGGTCGAATACGTCTTCGACAACGCTTTCGCTAGGTCGAGTTAGTCTTCGGCAAGGCTTCTGCTAGGCCAAGTCTTCCTTCAGCAATGCCTTCGTTAGTCAAGTCTACCTTCGATAACGAAAATGCGGTGGGAGGTCCATTCGTTTGACTGCTCTTTTCCCCTACAAGACCTGAACTACGACCGGCTTTATTCCCACTTTGGGATACGTAGGAATCCTTTCATTTAAGGGTCTAGCCATCCGACCGCTTCGGTCGCCTCCGCACCCATCTAGGTAAAAATTTTGCCAGATTGGGATCCTCATTTTATCGACGACCCCACTTACCCTGGAAGTACCGTCGCCGAGGGGCTACTATAAGTACCCCAATCTGGGTCATTAATGTTTCGTCAGCCCAAATTAATGATTTATGATCATTTAGGGGTATTTTGGACATTATTTTGACAATTTGAATGAAGGAGGACCTCTTAGGAATAAAAAAAATAGACAAATAGCTCGCTGGAAACCTGTCATTTCCAAGGAAAAGGAATATTGACCATTTAGAAACAGCCAAAACTGCCAAAACAACTTTCTACAAAAAACAGGCACGCTGCTTGGGTCATCCGCGCAGACAAGATTGCACCTACAATCTTGTCCACGCGGATAAGATTATCGCTCCAGACAACTTATAAATTTAGCCTTTTTCCTTCAGTTTTAACAACAACAAACACCTTTCCCTACTGTTAATATGTCGAAATCCCTCTTCAAAACAGCCTTAAACACTCCCACAACTCCAATTTAACACCAAATCCAACCTCAAATCCGCTACCAAACCACTTCTAAGCCTTGAAATCTCTCAAACCATAAACACAAACCCAAGAAAGATTGGTAAAACCCTTATTTTCCCTACTTAAATCTCCTTTGTTCATGCATCAATTTCATATCTCTATGATGTGATTTTAATTGTTTACTTACTTGTTCATCCCCTTCCCCCTTTTGTCCTTGATCCATGAGGATCTCCATGGAATCCATTTCCATGGATGATCTTCTAAAGAGATCTACATCCTCTTTTATTTTCATGTCATCCCCCATGTCCCCTTTACATTAACTAGTCTTTACTTGTTATTTTCTCTAGTTTACTTCACCTAGAAGATGGTCATCTTGGAGTTCATCTCCATCGATGATCACTTCAAATGGTCCATATTTTTTACTTTAATGCCTCTTTACATTTTTAGTCTTTACTTGCTTTCTTGACAAAAATATGGTCATCTTGGAGTCAATCTCCATAGATGATCATTTCAAATGGTCCACATTATTTACTTTCTTGCAAATCCCTCTCCCTAGTCTAAGATGCTCACTTTGGAACTCTTTCCTTGGATGAATATCATCTAGACTTAAACAATTAGGTCACACAAGATGTATGAGATACACTTGAGTTTAGGTCTCAAGGATGGTCTTCTTATGACCACCTTAGAGATTTTCCTCTAAAGTTGATACATCTTGACCTAACTCTCTTGATAATTTACTTTTTATGTCAAATCCCCTTCCCTTTTGCAAATGATATGTTTTTCAAGTCCTAATGTACCCCCGGGATGACTTGATTAAGTGGATTCATCACTTATGACCACTAATTAAAGTCTAGGGAAAGAGAGGACAAGCATGGATGTCAAAATCCAAATCCCCATTTACTTTCTGCCTTTCAGTTACAATTCCAGTTAAGTCCTGTAAATCCAGTTAACTTTCTGGAAATTACAGTGACTAAACTGGAAACTGTAAAATATGGAGACTGCAGCCCTATTCGCGCGGATAAGATTGCACTGCAGTCTTGTCCACACGGATGACATTGTCATCTGCAAACAGTCCCTCATTTTTCTGTTATTTTCAGTTTAATCCCTGTTTCAAACTATTTTTCAGTTCAGTCCTTATAATTTCAGTTATTTTCAAAAAAGTCCCTTTAAGTATACACACACACACACACAAAGTTTCAAGTGAAGAAGACTCATCGTACGAGGCATTCCGGGTGAACACCAACGTTCTTCCCGGAGTGTAACGTGACCTCCGAACCCATTTTCTCTAATTTTTGGTTTTTTTCAAAGTTTTGACCCTTAAACAAAAAATGGCGTGGCGACTCCGTAAAAGATTTTCTTTTAAGTCCGATAAAGTTTTTTTTTTAAAACAAACAAAATGGTCTTGTCGGGCGACTCAAAAGTTTTTTTTATTTAAAATCGGCGCGATCGGATACACATCATCACACCTAGTCAAACAGTTATTGGAAAAGACTCGAAAGTATGTACATGCAGGGGCACATTTTTTTGAAAAGTGGGAATGAATTCCGATTTTGTGTATCAAACTCGCTTTGGGTTTGACTCTTTTGGGAGAGCATATGCATAACATGGTGTGAAAAAGTGTATGGAAGCCCCTGCTGACAGAAAGACGGTGTTTGGCTCTATACTCCTAGAATGTAGAAAGAGAAGACTTGTCGAGACATTTGAAAACTTATTTCATTCATGATGATCACAAGACTGCTTAAAATCCTTTATTGATGTTCGGGTTATTCAACCACTAATCCTCACATGTTGCTCTACCTCGGATTAAAAGAATACGAACGGGTTATTACGAATTCATGAGGCGTTTCATTATCCACCGGTTAATTTGGCAATGATGGGCACGGATATCGAGGTCTGACATTCGTCTTGGAACTCTCAAGAACATTAATTGCACGGAAGAGACGGCGCCCCTTTACCCAGAATTTGACCCATACCCATTTCAGATCTGAGTATAAAAGCCAAAATCTTTTCATTTTCTACTCTTTTTTCACTATTCGATTTAGAGAGGAGTGTTGGGTATGCATACTTTAAGCCTCTTAGCTTTAGCTTTAATTTGATTGATACCATAACCTCTTCTTTATTTTCTGAACTTTAGGCCCATATGTAATGAAGCTTAGACTTCAATATTTTAGTATAAGTCCATTTTATAGAATAGGTTTATTTAGGCTTGAAGAGTGGCACAAGACTCATTGGACATGAGGTTTCAATTCAGAAAGTTTCAAATCGCACGTATGAAACTGCACCAGCAAACCGCTTTGTGGAATTCTTACATTGAAACCGCCTTTGAAGACCAACGTGAAACCTCACTGGTGAAACCGCACTGCTTAAACCGCATCCACACCAAACCGCATCAATTGATTGAAGACTTGAAGTTTGACCACTTATGACTGTTGGAATCCACATCAGCAATATTATAAGTCAACCACAAAATCTTGTCATGTGACTAACTGTCAGAGACAGGATCTGCAAGGATTCTGAAAAGGTGACAGATGTCCTTCATTCCTTAAATATAGCTTAGGTCTGATCAGCCTTATCTCCATCTTCTGAACAAAGGGACAAAAGTGGATTTGTGGACCAATCAGACTGCACCAGTACAGTACTTGTACAGCTGTATCATAACAACTACTTTTCTGGTGCTTGGGTATAAATATCCCCATTCTTCAACATTTGACGATTGCTTGAGAAATTGATTTTACAGTGAGTTCATAAGAAGTTTGAAGCTATTCTCAGAAATATTCAACCCTTTAAATCTTCATCTTCTTCCTTCAAGAAAATATCTCCAGCCCAGAAATTAAGCCTTTAACACCAAGATTTTTTGAGCTCTATATCATACAGATTCAAAGAGCCTTGATTCTTATTTATCACACACACACCTCACTTGATTAATCACATAGATTAATTCATTTGAGATACACTGGTTATAGTCTAGAATTTGATTTTCATATAATAGATTTTAGATCTGAGTATTGATTCTTGTACTTTGTAATCTCTCTCATACTCTAATATAAAATCTAGCATTAGAAAATCCAAGACTAACCATCTTGGTAGTGGATGTAGATCATTTACGATTGAACCACTCCAAATATTGTGTTCTTACATTTCTGCATTTTTACTTACTGTTTATTACTGATTATTTTGTCCTTATCTGTTTGATCTTCATATAGATTATCCATTGTTGTGAATTGTGTTTCTGGTTAATCATTGTCAAACCTCACTTTACTGTTTGTGAAAACCGCACAAAAAACCACACCTCCAAACCGCACTCAAATACTTAAGAAATTCCGTTGTGCATTTTGCAATCCTTCTTGCGGTTTTGATACACTGCAAGCGGTTTTGCAAGCAAGAGGTTTAGTTTTCAAAAAGAGGGTGAAAGTTTTATAACAGCTATTCTGACGCGCCCCAACCCGTAGACTTACTTGGCCACGTGCCGAGACACGTAATGAAGATGCCCTTTTTAGAAAAAAAATTTCAACATGTACTTTCAAAATGTTTCACTTTGTAAACCTGTTTAACATTTAAAAACTTTACTAACTTACTAACCAAAATGTAACCATTTAACTTCAACCTAACTCACTCCACATTTACACCATTTACAAATCACACACTTATTTACAAACCAAGGAACCTAGTTCCCAAAGAAAAATATTTACAAACCATTTTTAAGTTGCAAAAGAAGGATACATTTAAAACTATGAATACTACCCAAGGTCATACATTTACATAATGTATCCTTACCAAACTTTACTCAAACCAACTTGGCATCCTCTCAATACTCAACGCGTCCTAGCCCCTGACCCAGCTTGATCTAAGAAAACAATGAAAGGACGGGGTGAGAAAAATCTCAGCAAGTCATTATATATGCTACAAGATGCTAAGAAATCACATTTAGAAGCATATAACATTATGTCATGTATATCACCTTCATATAACACAAGAAAAGATATATCCATACAACTAAAAATTAAGTGCGATAATATAACACTTAGAAGGATACTGAGCCAAGGTTTCATCCTCAAAGGAATCCCGATCCAAGCAGCAACAGTTGTTGAAGAAGCGATTCTGGAACCAATCAAAGTAACCATAAACAGGGGGTATGTCACAAAATCAACCCAAATGTGCAACTAGACATCACCTATAAAAGGGGAGCTAGCCCACTACCCAAACCATGGTCAATGGATGGGCAACTTGGAAACCCAGTGTATAGATTATAACGAATTTGGCTCGGTGCCATTATAATCCCATACACTGCCCAACCAGCAAATAAGTACCAGCTGGACTTTAAAGCAAAAGCACATTACAACATACTTGCTTACTATAAACAGGGATTCCAAAGTAGGGAATCAAACAAGCAGCGCATATCAAAATGCTAGCAATGGATAACAAGTATCAATTAAGGATATCACGAAGGCTAAATCAATTCAATAAACTTAGGATTCCAAAGTAGGGAACCCTAAGCAACACCTCATCATAAAGATGTCCAACCAATGTAGAAAGTGCAACACATAAGGCATACACATCTATAATCACCATTCGAGAATGTAACTTCTGTCATAGTATAATGGTAAACAAGTTAATTTCAATACTTCCCACTTACTTTAGCCAAACATTTAAACACCTTCCACTTATCACAATTGAGTTGTAGAGACATCATGGTGTTGTTCATAAGTTGTATTTTAATCCTAATGTTCACTTGGTTGAATTCTAGGTGCTAAAATTTGGCTTACCTTGCCTTGAAAACAGTTCAGCAAAACAGGGTAGGGCACGACTCGTGACCCATAACACCCTCCAGATTCAGCTGTCCCTATTGAAATACAACAAGGTACGACTGATAGGCACGACTCGTGCCATAGGGTACGACTCGTGCCATCAGCAGAAACTTCAGAACAGAGTTGCAACTTCAGCAATTGCAAGTACACCAACTTAATTCCCCTTTCTCTAGTTCAACAACAGTCCCAAACTCATACTTCAGTACCATGTATACAAATATGACTCCAAACTCTTTTACACAACCAAAACCATTATTTTACCCATTCCTTACACACTCAAAACCATTTTCTATCTACCAAAAACAACTCACTAGTTCAACCTACACCCAAAATCTTTCCTTCCAACAAAACCATTTTTCTTCCATTTCCAACTTTTATAATTTAATCCAAAAATCCCATTTGGTAAATAAACAACAACAAAACTAAATCTACACTAATTGAACATAATTTCCAAATAAATATAACAACTTACATGAAAATTAATGTCACAATTTCTGAATTTTAATCGGATAGAACTATGATCCTTCTCCTCACGAACACCCTGAAGCAAACGGATCGCCGATTGGATTTTTTCTAGGATTTTAGGGAGATTATAATGTAAAATGGGTTAGGGTTTGGTTAAAGACCATCGATGAGCTGAAGGAACTTGGGATTTTGTTAAAATGAATAAATTCTTTCTCATTTTCCATGGATAGTCAACACATTAGCACTTAACCTCCTTCACTTATCAATTACTCCCAACTACTAAAACCTTTACAATACACTAATTACACTCAAGCACCTTGAACATGAAGATGATTTACTACTTATTTAAAAAGTTACATTTTAACTACTTACTCCTAATCTTTTCATTAAAACATTATATAATGATTTTTATTTTATTCATATGTTTAAAGTGGCATGTAACTCCTAAAATACCAACTTACACAAAATTTCTAAAATTAAAATGCAAACATAATATTATGAAATGCACTTATTTATAAGATTAATATGACTCAAAATAGAACCGAGAATTAGGGTCGTGACATTCACTCCCCCTAAAATAAAATTTGACCCAAATTTTAAAGGGACTTACCACAATTATCGAATAACCCAGGATATTTCCACTCCATCTCTTCCCGGAGCTCCCAAGTAGACTCTTCTACATCATGGTTTCTCCAAACAACTCGCAAAAGAGGAATACTCTTATTTCTCAGTTCTTGCACCTTGGTATCAATAACTTGGACTGGTTGCTCTACATAAGACATGTCCGGCTCTATATCCTCGAGAATCCTAGGCAATACATGATAAGGATCATACACATACTTCCTAAGCATGGAAACATGGAATACACTATGCATCTTCCCGAGAGATGAAGGTAAAGCAAGGCGATACGCAAGGTTTCCCACTTTTTCTAAGATTTCAAAAGGACCTACGAACCTTGGAGCTAACTTCCCTTTCTTTCCATATCTCCTAATCCCTACCTTAGGTGACACTAGCAAGAACAACAAATCTCCCTTCTGAAATTCAAGGTCTCGCCTCCTCTGATCCGCATAACTTTTCTGTCTACTTTAGGCTGTAATCAATCGGTTCCGAATGATCTTAACCTTCTCAGCTGAATCCCGAACCATATCAATACACCAAATCTTAGCTTCCCCAACTCCATCCCAATAAATCGGAGACCTACACTTCCTCCCGTATAATGCTTCATAAGGTGCCATCTCTATGCTAGATTGGTAACTATTGATGTAAGAAAAATCGACAAGAGGTAAGTGATCATCCCAAGAATCCGAGAAGTCAATTGAGCAAGCCCGTAACATGTCTTCAAGAATTTGAATTGTCCTCTCGGATTGGCCATCCGTTTGAGGATGGAATGCTATACTGAACCTCAATTCTGACCCCAAAGCCTTTTGTAACACTTGCCAAAATTGGGAAGTAAACCGAGGATCACGATCGGACACAATGCTAACTGGAACCCCGTGCAATCTCACTATCTCTTAGATATACAACCTCGCAAGCTTCTCCATCGAATAGCAAATCTCACTAGGTAGGAAATGAGCAAACTTAGTCAACCTATCCACAATCACCCAAACTGCGTCATGCTTCCTTCTCGTCCGGGGCAATCCCGTAACAAAATCCATTGTAATATGCTCCCACTTCCACTCCGGAATCTCCAATGGCTGAAGCAATCCGGCGGGTCTTTGATGTTCCGCTTTCACTTGTTGACATGTCAAGCACTTGGACACATAATCTGCTATTTCCCTCTTCATGTTATTCCACCAAAAATGTTGTTTCAAATTTTGATACATCTTAGTACTTCTGGGGTGAATGGTATACTTGGACTTATGACCTTCATCTAACACTTGACGCTTAGCTTCTTCAATATTTGGTACACACAATTGACCTCTAAATGTCAATACTCCCTTGGGGCTAAGGGAGAACTCCTTGAATTTCCCATCCATCATCTGATCCACCACCTTCTTCAACTCTAAATCACCCTTTTGACCCTCCTTTATGTGTGGAATCAAACTTGGTAAGGCATTCATGCTTGCAAAGATAGCTCCATGTCTTGACTCTCTAGGACACCAATCACGAGCATCTTTCAACATCTTCCACTCCCGAACCATCAATGAAGCCACATATGATTTCCTACTTATAGCATCCGCCACAACATTAGCTTTGCCCGGGTGATAAGAAATGGCACAATCGTAATCCTTTAACAACTCCATCCATCTCCGCTGCCTATTGTTCAACTCCTTTTATGAGAACAGGTATTTCAAACTTTTGTGGTTCGTGAAAATCTCAAACTTTGCTCCGTAGAGATAGTGCTTCCATTTGTGTAAGGCGAAGACTATGGCTGCAAGCTCCATTTCATGCGTTGGGTAGTTCTGTTCACACGGAGTCAACTTCCTCGAAGCATATGCTATAACCTCCCATTTTGCATCAATACACAACCTAAACCCTCCTTTGAAGCGTCACAATAAATAACCAACCCGTCGTTCCCATTGGGTAGAACAAGAACAGGTGTTGATGTCAACTTCTTCTTCAATTCCTCGAAACTCGCTTGACACTTTTCATTCCATACAAACGGGATATTCTTTCGAGTCAGTTGAGTCAAGGGAGTGGCAATTTTTGAAAACCCCTTTATGAATCTCCGATAATACCCGGCTAACCTCAAAAAACTCCGAATCTCGGTGACTGATTTCGGTCTTTTCCAACTAACCACAGCTTCAATCTTGGAAGGATCAACTGAAATTCCGCCCTTTGACACAATATGGCCTAGGAAAGAAACCTCCTCCAGCCAAAATGCGCACTTACCAAATTTGGCAAATAACTGCTTCTCCCGGAGTACTGTCAAAACCATTCTCAAATGTTGTTCACGCTCTTCCCGAGACTTGGAGTAGACTAAGATATCATCAATGAACACCACCACAAAAGTATCAAGATAGGGTTTGAAAACACGGTTCATCAAATCCATGAAAATAGCTGGAGCATTTGTTAACCCGAAAGGCATGACAAGGAACTCATAATGTCCATACCGAGTATGAAAAACTGTCTTAGATACGTCGTCAGGACGAACTTTCAGCTGATGGTACCCGCTTCTCAAATCAATCTTAGAAAAAAATGTTGCACCTTGCAATTGATCAAATAGGTCGTCTATTTGAGGTAGAGGGTATTTGTTCTTCACCGTCACTTGGTTCAACTGTCGATAGTCAATACAAAGTCTCAACGACCCATCCTTCTTTCTTATAAACAACACCGGAGCTCCCCACGGCGAAACACTTGGTCGGATGAATCCCCGATCAAACAACTCCTGCAACTGAGCCTTCAAATCTTTCAATTCCGCTGGGGCCATTCTATAAGGTGCCTTAGAGATTGGAGTTGTACCCGGAAGCAAATCAATTCCAAACTCGATCTCCCTATCCGGAGGCATCACATATTCGGAAGAGAAAACATTCGGAAACTCCTTAACTATAGGAACATCCCCCAATTCCGGCAACACCTTGGTAGTATCTAGGACACAAGCTAAGTATCCCGTACACCCTCGAAGCAATAACTTTTTAGCTTTAACATAAGAAATGATAAGAATATTCCCCACGGAAGGAATAGCCTCAAATACAAACTTAGGCATATTAGGGACTGAAAAAGTGACAACATTCTTATGACAATCAACTAAGGCATCATATTTTTTTAGCCAATCCATACCCAAAATGACACCAAAATCATGCAAAGGCAAAACTACCAAGTCAGCAGGTAACACATGATCACATATAAGCACATCACAAGCACGTAACACCTCATCGATTACCAAACATTCTCCCATCGGAGTTGACACTTCTAGCACGTAAGGCATAGACTCCACAGAAACAGGCAAATACGATGCAAAATGCATGGACACATAGGAATGAGATGAGCCAGGGTCTATTAGTGCACATGCTCTCCTATTTGCTATAAAAATAGTACCTCTGATAACATTGGAGGAATTGACCGCCTGTTGTTGATTTATCGCGAAGACCTGACCTTGAATCTTAGGCTTTCCCAAAGAATCTCTCTTCTGACCCTGAGAAGTCCCGGCGCCACTCACAGATGGTTGCTTCGGTTGTTTTGGACAATCCCTTTGAAAATGCCCCAACTGCCCACATCCCATGCATCTTCCTTGTTTCTTCCAACACTTTTCTTCTATGTGTCCCTCCTTCTTACAATAAGAACAAGTTATCCTTGGTACATTCACTGGAATAGAACCCGGCCTTCTCACACTTGATTGACCTTACAACTACCCTCCAAATTGAGATGTTTCTCTTTGGCCGCCTCGTTATCTCGACCCTGATATTGTGGTCTACCTTATCATCCTTGCCTTCCCATATTAACCCCCTTTGTTTTCCTCTTATGCTCTTCAATGTCGTGCTCCACGTGATATGCTCTATCCACGGCATCTTGAAAACTTTGAAACTTGTGAGCCACCAATGACGTCCGAATGACCGTCTTCAAACCCCAAACAAACCTCGTAGCTTTCCTCTCTTCCGTTGCCACCAAGTGAGTATAGTACCTTGACAATTCCATGAACTTTGCCACATATTGTGCCACGGTCATCGCATTCTGCTCCAAGTGAAGAAATTCTGTTTCCTTTCTGTCAAGATCCACGGTTGGAATAAAGTGTTCCTTGAATTTTCTTACAAAGTTCTCCCAAGTATAAGGAACGTGTGCCTCGTCCCAACTTGTCTTGAGAGCTCTCCACCAATGCTCAGCTGCACCCGAGAACTTATAAGATGCAAACCTGACTTGCTCCTCCTCCTTACACCTCAGCACCTCAAAAATCTTTTCCATTGACTCAATCGACCTTTCCGCCTTTGCTACATCCGGCTCCTCATCATAACCGATAGGCTTCAATTTCAAAAACTGCTCTAATCCCACTCTTGGTACTGCTTGTTCTCCCTAATGACGTTGATCATTCATGGCCTTCATAGCCGCTTCCAACATCCCTTGGAACATATCTCGGGTCTCCTCTCAAACATTTCCCCGGCCTAAAGGTCCGATCGGATCTCCCCCTACTCCTGCCATAGCAATAGAGTACCTGCATAAAACATTTAACGTTACTCACTCTGTCCATTCTACCCCCCACCCTTAAGTTAGGTAGTCACTCTAGACTATCTACACCTAAGGCTCTGATACCAACTGACGCACCCCGACCCGTAGACCTACTTGGCCACGTGCCGAGACACATACTGAAGATGCCCTTTTTATAAAAAAAAATCAACATGTACTTTCAAAATGTTTCACTTTGTAAACCTGTATAACATTTAAAAACTTTACTAACTTACTCACCAAAATGTAACCATTTAACTTCAACCTAACTCACTCCACATTTACACCATTTACAAATCACACACTTATTTACAAACCAAGGAACCTAGTTCCCAAAGAAAAATATTTACAAACCATTTTTAAGTTGCAAAAGAAGGATACATTTAAAACTATGAATACTACCCAAGGTCATAAATTTACATAATGTATCCTTACCAAACTTTACTCAAACCAACTTGGCGTCCTCTCAATACTCAACGCGTCCTAGCCCCTGGCCCAGCTTGATCTAAGAAAACAATGAAAGGATGGGGTGAGAAAAATCTCAGTAAGCCATTATATATGCTACAAGATGCTAAGAAATCACATTTAGAAGCATATAATAATACGTCATGTATATCACCTTCATATAACATAAGAAAAGATATATCCATACAACTAACAATTAAGTGCGATAATATAACACTTAGAAGGATACTGAGCCAAGGTTTCATCCTCAAAGGACATCTCGATCCAAGCAGGAACAGTTGTTGAAGAAGCGGTTCTGGAACCAATCAAAGTAACCATAAATAGGGGGTATGACACAAAGTCAACCCAAATGTGCAACTAGACATCACCCATAAAAGGGGAGCTAGCCCACTACCCAAACCATGGCCAATGGATGGGCAACTTGGGAACCTAGTGTATAGATTATAACAAACTCGGCTCGGTGCCATTATAATCCCATACACTGCCCAACCAACAAATAAGTACCAGCTGGACTTTAAAGCAAAAGCACAGTACAACATACTTGCTTACTATAAACAGGGATTCCAAAGTAGGGAACCAAACAAGCAGCGCATATCAAAATGCTAGCAACGGATAACAAGTATCAATTGAAGATAGCACGAAGGCTAAATTAATTCAATGAACTTAGGATTCCAAAGTAGGGAACCCTAAGCAACCACATCATAAAGATGTCCAACCAATGTAGAAAGTGCAACACATAAAGTATACACATCTATAATCACCATTCAAGAATGTAACTTCTGTCATAGTATAATGATAAACAAGTTAATTTCAATACTTCCCACTTATTTTAGCCAAACATTTAAACACCTTCCACTTATCACAATTGAGATGTAGAGACATCATGGTGTTGTTCATAAGTTGTATTTTAATTCTAATGTTCACTTGGTTGAATTCTAGGTGCTAAAATTTGGCTTACCTTGCCTTGAAAATAGTTCAGCAAAACAGGGTAGGGCACGACTCGTGCCCTAAGGCACGACTCTTGACCCATAACACCCTCTAGATTCAGTCGTCCCTATTGAGGCACGACAAGGCACGACTGATAGGCACGACTTGTGCCATAGGGCATGACTCATGCCATCAGCAGAAACTTCAGAACAGAGTTGCAACTTCAGCAATTGCAAGTACGCTAACTTAATTCCCCTTTCTCTAGTTCAACAACAGTCCCAAACCCATACTTTAGTACCATGCATACAAATATGACTACAAACTCTTTTACACAACCAAAACCATTATTTTACCCATTCCATACACACTCAAAACCATTTTCTATCTACCAAAAACAACTCACTAGTTCAACCTACACCCAAAATCTTTCCTTCCAACAAAACCATTTTTCTTCCATTTCCAACTTTTATAATTTAATCCAAAAATCCCATTTGGTAAATAAACAACAACAAAACTAAATCTAAATTAATTGAACATAATTTCCAAATAAATATAACAACTTACATGAAAATTAATGTCACAATTTCTGAACTTTAATAGGATAGAACTGTGCTCCTTCTCCTCACGAACACCCCGAAGCAAACGGATCGCCGATTGGATTTTTCTAGGATTTTAGGGAGATTATAATGTAAAATGGGTTAGGGTTTGGTTAAAGACCATCGATGAGCTGAAGGAACTTGGGATTTTGTTAAAATGAATAAATTCTTTCTCATTTTCCATGGATAGTCAACACATTAGCACTTAACCTCCTTCACTTATCAATTACTCCCAACTACTAAAACCTTTACAATACACTAATTACACTCAAGCACCTTGAACATGAAGATGATTTACTACTTATAAAAAAAGTTACATTTTAACTACTTACTCCTAATCTTTTCATTAAAACCTTATATAATGATTTTTATTTTATTCATATGTTTAAAGTAGCATGTAACTCCTAAAATACCAACTTACACAAAATTTCTAAAATTAAAATGCAATACAAAATATTATGAAATGCAGTTATTTATAAGATTAATATGACTCAAAATAGAACCGAGAATTAGGGTCGTGACATATTCACCCCCCCTCTAGCTGTTTTTCACTTTGTTGCCACCTTTGGGACCAACAAGGAGGCTATAAGGTTAAAATCGCAAGAAAACCCTTGACTCAGTTCTGGTATTTCTGAGATCCACGCTTGATTTTCCCATGATTTTTCTTGATTTCGTACGTGTTTTCTTCATCAAACTTATGATTAAGGTATAATTTCTTCTTTCTTTCTATTTTCTGCATTTTTACTTGGCAGTATCTGGGTTCTTGGTGGGTTTTGTTCATACCGCCATTGTTGGTGTTCTTGAAGCTTTTCTTGAACAATCTTGTGTCTTCCTCATATTTAGAAATGGCAAGAACATGGAGATGTAATCCCAACGCCTTGTATTGTTACCACATCCAAAACCTTAGGATTTATCAAAAAATTTATGTACCGTGGATGATGTTGAGTTTGAACGAGCTAGGGGAGATTCTGACGAGGTACCGGTCTCCTAGAACCGATGTACACTACCCAAGTCTGTTTAGGATTGATAGATTAAATGTTGAATCCCCAAACCTTGTGTTGTCCAAGGTTGGACTGAGATTCTTGACCATATCAACCTCTACTACTTGAAGTCTGACCATTTGGAGCGTCCTCCATTGTTGGGTAAGGATCCCTCCTCATTTATAGTTTATAGGACGAGGAGGGATACTTTTCCTCTTCCTCGCCCTCCATTTTTCATTGGTCAAGTTTTAACCCTTGTTATTTCATTTGTGTAGCTATAACTATAAGAGGAAGTGGTGTTGCTTGTTCTACTGGTCCCTCAATTTCAGGGAGGATTGTAGATGCTTTTGTCGAGGGAGCCCAATCTGGAGGCCGAGGTAGATGCCAAGGTAGATCAGGCCGAGGTAGGACTTACACCCCTAGGCCCAAACCGATTAGAGTCGGGGAATCCATACTAGAGGAACTCCATTCTAGATATGGGGTGTCGAGGGAAGAGTACCGACTTAGTTACTTCCCCGGTGTCCCACTCAAGACCGAGAAAGCTGTGACTGACTTTTACTATAGGTTGAACCATGTCCATTTTTTTATAAACAGTTCCAACTGGGCCTTCATCATCCCTTAGACCCCTTTATAAATGAATTCCTTGAGGATATGCAAGCCGTTCTGGCCATGCTAGGTTCCAACGCCGTGAGGTTTGTGAGGGTCTCCCCAACTCCAGGACCTATAAACTCGTGTTCCAAGCTGGAGGGTCCCCAAAATGCACATTTCAAAAAAACTTTAATTTAGTTTAACTTGAAAAGTATAACACCTTTTTTTTAAAATCAAATTCAAAATAACCTCTCTACGTGGAGGTGATATATAAACCTGCTTTAACCAGTTATAACCTGTTTAAGTACAAACAGTACAAATGTAAAGGCTTACACAAGCCAACTTTGAAACAAAACCAACTCCTGGGTTTAATTACAACACAACATACTGAAAACATGTTTATAAAAGTTTTATACAACTTTCCCCAAAAAGAATAACATCAACTACGACCCCAACTCCCAAACTACAACATACCCTGACAACCCAAAAGATGTCCAAACTCCTCTCCGGCCTCACCGGTCCGGTCCGGTCCTCCTGTCTCAGCGGGATCTAAAACAATAAAGGGATAAGGGGTGAGAATAAATCTCAGCAAGCTTTTATGGATGCAACAATATGCCATATAACATGCAACACATAAACAGGTTGCTCATAATCACATTGGGAAAGCAGTAAACACCTTACGTTACCTTTCCCGCCTGACCAGTAAGTCATACAAAACATATAAGTCTCCCAGCTATCTGTAAGGCGGTTGGCAGAATACAGAAGTGGTCAATACCACGTCTGTAACCACAGACGGGCCCAGTCACAATATAATATAATACTCCCAGCTATTTGTAAGGCTTCTGGCATGATACAGTAGTGGCCAATTATAATATAATAACTCCCAGCTATCTGTAAGGCTTTTTGCACGATACAGCAGTGGCCAATCCCACATCTATGGCCAACAGACAGGCCTAAGTCACAGGTATAATGTAATACAATCACTTATAGAACAAATCTATACTTGATTGTATCTCACTATACCCATAACAATAGTTCATATAACCACATTCAATTACATAAACAGTTACTTGAAAATACATCCACACATTGGGATATCAATATATAAAATGTTAATATTAATCATGTCAAACCATTTCCACAGTGCTACTTACATTGGAAACACTGTTGAATAATGCCAAACCAATAACATGGTATAACACTCATGTTTCAACCAACAAAATAGTGCAACACGTATTTAAACACAATGTGCACAACCAACCATGAATATGCAATCACATTTGGGCACAATGAATAACAAGTCAGCCCTACATATCCATGTCGTATTATTACATACATTCTATAAAGGTTCCATATCAATTTACCAAGTTTTTTTTTTATCAACTTTGGTTAAGTTGCACAATTGACTTTCAAGCATTTTCAGGACAATATTTAAAGCCCTTCCCAATATCAATTTGGACCATTTAAGGTTCCATTGTATAGTACTAAAGTTTTACTAGAAGTATAGTTAAAGAGGGACTAAATCCATACCCATTTGATTAGGTTTAAAGGGCCTAGAAAATGCTGCCCTAAACCTGAACTGGGCACGACGCGTGCCCCTTGGCACGACTCGTGCCCTATTCCCGTATGAGTGATTCCATTTACACGACTCGTGACCATGATGGCTGAAGCTGTCGCACGACTAAACAAGTGAGGGTCACGACTCGTGCTTCAGGGCACGAGTCGTGCCCTTCACCAGTTTTCACTATCATTTGTTGGACAACATCAGCAACAGCCAGAACAACTGCAAGCTCTCATTTCCAGCTACTACAAAGTGATCCAACATCAGTATACCTGAGTTCTAAACCCATAGATATACTCCCTCCCTGCCATATAGCATATGTAACAACAACTCTTTCATTTTCATACCAATTCCTAAGGCCAAGACATCAAAGTATTCAAATTCAACCCAACTTATTTCTTTCCATTTCAAACACCCAAGTAGATGTTCCAATAATACCAAATACCATTTATAACACATATTATCATCATTTACTTGGTATGAACAATTATTCGAACAAAATCATAATAACTTACCAAAAATAGGTCAAAATAAAAAGAAGATTTGATCGTCTATTTTTGCTCTACTCGACTCCGTGATCACTAATATGAAGTCAGAATTTGAAACGGATCAACGGTTGATTTGTTGTGATTTTCTGAAAGTAACCCTAGATTTAGGATGAAACGTAGGGAGAAAGGAACTGAGGGAGAAGAATGAACCTTCTGGGAGAAGAAGTTGATTTTTATATAAAACCATTTACGGTTAAGCTCCTCCAAGTTCTAACTTCTACAAATAAACACCTTATATTTATATTTACACATAAGCTCCTCATTACTTTTTATAACATTTCATTTAAAATTTCAAATAATGTAACTTCACTACATTAATTCCCATTTGATCCATTTAGACATTATATACTTTAAATTAATTTAATAACATCTAAAATCACGTAATTCATCAAAATTATTAAAATAAACACGTAATCACATCAAATAATGTCTAACATGAGATGCAATGCACCCCACCCCCCACATGCTTCACGTGTGCCCAAAATGGTGCCTAGGTTTAGGGTCGTGACACTCACTCCCCCTTAAATAAAATTTGTCCCGAATTTGGACTTTACTTACCTGAAGGATCAAGTAAACCAGGATATTTCTGCCTCATCTCATATTTCAATTCCCAAGTAGCTTCCTCAATGGTGTGATTCTTCCACAGAATTTTCACCACAGGAATACTCATGGTACGCAATTCCAGGACCTGCCACTTCAGAATCCGCAATGGTACCTCCACGTAGGACATATCTACCTGGACATCCTCGGGAGAAGAACTCAAGACATGAGAAGAATCATAACAGTACTTCCTCAACATGGAAACATGAAATACATCATGGAGAGAAGAAAGAGATGGAGGTAGAGCCAATCGATAGGCTAACTCACCCACTTTCTCTAAAACCTCAAATGGACCAACAAATCTAGGAGCCAACTTTCCTTTGTTGCCAAACCTTTTAATCCCAGTTCTTGGTGAAATCTTCAAAAATACAGAATCACCAACCTGAAATGATAGCTCCCTTCTTCTGTTGTCGGCATAGCTTTTTTGGTGACTCTGGGATGTCTTTAATCTGTCACTGATCACTTTGATCTTCTCAGTTGAGTCTCTAACCAAGTCTGGACCCCAAAGTCTAGCTTCACCAACCTCGTCCCAACAGATTGGGGACCTACATTTTCTCCCATATAATGCCTCGTATGGTGCCATCTCAATACTGGACTGGTAACTGTTATTATAAGCAAATTCCACTAAAGGCAAATGGTCTTCCCAAGATGAGTGGAAGTCCATCACACAAGCCTGTAGCATGTCCTCAAGAATCTGAATGGTCCTCTCAGTCTGCCCATTGGTCTGAGGATGAAATGTTGTACTAAAACTCAACTTGGACCCCAAGGCTTCATGCAAAGCCTTCCAAAACCGCGAGGTAAATCTCGGATCCCTATCAGAAACAAGTTGACAGGAACTCCATGCAATCTCACAATCTCGCGAATATACAACTGGGCTAATCTCTCCAATGAATACTTGGTTGAAACTTGTGGCGGCCTCCCCAACTCCAGGACCTATAAACTCGTGTCCCAAGCTAGAGGGTCCCCAAATTACCCTTTTAAAAAAAAACTTTTCTTTATATTAACTTGAAAAGTATAACAACCCTTTTTCAAAAAAAAATTCAAAATAACCTCTCTACTTGGAGGTGAAATATAAACCTGCTTTAACCATTTATAACCTGTATAAGTTACAAGTACTACAGCTGCAAAGGCTTACACAAGCCCACTTTAAAACAAACCAATCCCAGGTTTAATTACAACACCACACAATTGAAACATGTTTATAAAAGTTTTATATACAAAACTTTTCCCCAAAAGAATAACAACCACAATCTATCCCCAACTCCCTAAACCAATACATACCCTGACAACCCAAAAGATGTCCAAACTCCTTTTCGGCCTCACCGGTCCGGTCCTCCTGTCTCAGCAGGATCTAAAACAATAAAGGGAGAAGGGGTGAGAATAAATCTCAGTAAGCTATTATGTATGCAACAATATGACATACAATATGTAACACATAAACAGGTTGCTCAATATCACATATGAAACACATAAACAGGTTGCTCATAATCATATTGGTAAAGTGGTAAACACATTCTGTTACCTTCTCTTTACCTTTCCCATCTGAATCATATGTAGTACAACAGTGGGAGTAATACTCCGTTCATTTGTGAACTGCTGGTGCATATTCACGTCTTATACGATCCCTTTCAGAGAAACATATAAGATATCAGCTATCTTATGAACTATTCAGACATATCCACAGAAGCTGTACCCCAATCTGTGGCCACAGAGGGGAGAGAGGTCACAGGTATAAGGAAATCTAAGCACTTTATGAAATATTTTCTCATAAGTGATAGTATTCCATATACCCCCAAGGATCAGCTGATATAACCACATTCAAGCACATAATAGATACTTGAAAATATATCCACCCCATGTGATATCAATACATAACATGGTACTATTACACATGCTAAACCAATCACAATAGTGCAACATATATTTAAACACTATTGCATAATAACAATCTAATGACATGGTATTAATACTCATGCGCAAACATATGAAACAGTTCAACACGTATTTAAACATTATGTGCACAACCAATAATGAATATGTAATCACATATGGCCACAATGAATATCAAGTAAGCCCTACATATTCATTACACAATATATATCCAGTAACAGGGTATTAGCACTCCTGCCCAAACCAATGAAGTATTGCAATATACATTTCACGCACTATATGAACCAATAACCCTATACAGGCAACCACGTAGGGGTACCATATAATATAAGTAGCCCTACGCATTCATAATATAACATTAAACACTTTCTATAAAGGTTCCGTATTCAAATACCAAGTTTTTATCAACTTTGGTTAACTATTTACATTGCCTTCCAACCATTTTCAGGACAATATTAAAAGCCTTTCCCAATATCAATTTGGACCATTTAAAGTTCCATTGTATAGTACTAAAGTTGTACTAGAAGTATAGTTAAAGAGAGACTAAATCCATACCCATTTAATTAGGTTTAAAGGGCCTAGAAAATGATACCCTGAACCTGAACTGGGCACGACTCGTGCCCCTTGGCATGACTCGTGCCCTAATCCCACACGAGTGATTCCATTTACACGACTCGTGACCATACTTGCCACATCAGTCACACGAATGGGAATGACAGGGTCACGACTCGTGCTCCAGGCCACGGGTCGTGTCCAACACCAGTTTTCACTATTTCTTGCTGAACAACGGCAGCAAGGCAAGAACAACCACTTTTTCCCATTCCCAGCAACTATAAAGTGACCCAACATCAGTATACCTGAGTTCTAAACCCATAAATATACTCCCTCCATGCCATATAACATGTATACAACATATTCCAAATCAACCCAAATCATAATATCATCCTTTGCCATGTTGATTCAACCCAACTTACTTCCTTTCCATTTCAAACACCAAGTAAATGGTTCAACCTTTACAAAACTCATTCATAACATCATAAAAGCATCTTTATACTTATTATAAACAGTTATAGAAGGAAAGCATAATAACTTACTAAAATAGGCCAAAATAAAAGGAAGATTTAATCGGCTATAATTGCTCTAATCGACTCCCTGATCACAAATATGAAATCAGAATTGAAAACGGATCAACGGTTGATTTTCTACGAATTTCTGAAGGTAACCCTAGGTTATAGGATGATACGTAGTACTGAGAGAGAGAAAGGGAAGAACTGAGAGGCTTCTGGGAGAAGTTTAATATTTATATAAGGTAACTTACAATTAAGCTCCTCCAAGATTGAAATTCCACAAACAACCACCTTATAGTTACATTTACACATAAGCCCCTCAACTTTTTATACCTTCTCACTAAATATTTCAAATATTATAACATCACTACATTAAATCCCAATTATTCTAATTAGACATTATATAATTAAAATTAATTTAAAAACATCTAAAATCACGTAATTCACCAAAATTGTAAATATGAACACGTACTCAATTCAAATAGCATATAATGCATAAGATGAGATACAAAGCAACCCAACCCCACGTGCTCCATGTGTGACCAAAATGATGCCTAGGTTTAGGGTCGTGACAATCACCCATATAGCATCCATCTTCCTCGAAGTAGAAGGTAATCCATTCACAAAATCCATAAAAATGCCTTCCCACTTCCACTCCGGAATATCCAGTGGTTGAAGTAATCCTGCTGGCCTCTGATGTTCAACTTTAATTTGTTGGCAATTCAGACACTTTGATACGAACTCTGCAATCTCCTTTTTCATACCATTCCCCCAATACCCTCTCTTCAAGTCCTGATACATTTGGTGCTTCCAGGATGAATAGCAAACCTGGACTTGTGGCCTTCCTCTAATACTTGTCTTTTGATTTCGGGTGAAGAAGGTACGCAGATTCTGCCCCTGTATGTCAAAATCCCATCCTTGTTCAACCCAAACTCCCTGGTCTTTCCATCTTGTAATTTCTCCAAAATTGTCTTCAATTCCATATCATTCTGCTGAGCTTCCAAAAGATCTCCATATATAGTAGGAACTTCTCTGACATTCACAAATAACATATCACCTCTCAATTCCCGAGATACCAAAGATGATAGATGAGCCTTGCGGCTAATAGCATCATCCACCACGTTAGCCTTCCCGGGATGATAGGAAATAACACAATCATAGTCCTTCAGAAGCTCCAACCAATGCCTCTGTCTGTTGTTCAATTCCTTTTGGGTAAACAAGTATTTCAGGCTCTTATGATCAGTGAATATCTCAAATTTGGCTCCATATAAATAATGTTTCCACTTATGCAACGCAAAAACAATAGCAGCTAACTCTATGTCGTGGGTAGGATAATTCTACTCCGCTGGTGATAACTTCCTCGAAGCATACGCAATTACCTTCCCATTTTGCATAAGGACACAACCCAATCCTTCTTTAGAGGCATCACTGAAAATAACAAAATTCTTGCACCCCTCTGAAGTGTAAGAATAGGAGCTGAAATCAATCTCTTTTTCAACTCAGTAAAGCCAGCTCTGTGAATTTTGCTGAATACTGGGCCACTGTCATTGCCCCCTGCTTGAGCCTCAGAAACTCTACCTCTCTCTTGTCTCTGGTAATCACTGGAATAAAATGTTCTTTAAACCTTCTAGTGAAGTTGTCCCAAGTTTGGGGTGTGTGGTCTCGCTCCCAACTCTCCTTAAGTATTTGCCACTAGTGTTCTGCAGGACCTTCCAGTTTGAACACTGCACATCTGACTTTCTCCTCGTCTGAACTTTCCATTGCAACAAAGATTTTATTCATATCTTCCAACCACCTTTCTGCCATCACTGGATCTGGATCCCCGTTGTAGCTTGGTAGAGCCATTTTAACAAACTTTTCTAACCCATGTGCTGGCCTTCCCTCAGGTTGTTGTTGTGCCTGTCCCTGAGCTGCCATATTTTGAAGGAACATCCTGAACATATTCATTATTTCATCATTTTGTTTTCCCCCAGCTCCTATATCACCAATGTTTTCCTGATCCCTCTGCTGGTCATCACCAGTTCCAGCCATTACACAAATCCCTGCATTAAACACTCGGCGTCAGATATCACACACTCCCCCTTAGACTAGACTTCTACACTTGACTTCTAGCCAAAGCTTTGATACCAACTGTGAGGGCCTCCCCAACTCCAGGACCTATAAACTCGTGTCCCAAGCTGGAGGGTCCCCAAAATGCACCTTTCAAAAAAACTTTTCTTTAGTTTAACTTGAAAAGTATAACACCTCTTTTTTAAAATCAAAATCAAAATAACCTCTCTATGTGGAGGTGATATATAAACCTGCTTTAACCAGTTATAACCTGTTTAAGTACAAATAGTACAAATGTAAAGGCTTACACAAGCCAACTTTGAAACAAAACCAACTCCTAGGTTTAATTACAACACAACATACTGAAAACATGTTTATAAAAATTTTATACAACTTTCCCCAAAAAGAATAACATCAACTACGACCCCCAACTCCCAAACCACAACATACCCTGACAACCCAAAAGATGTCCAAACTCCTCTCTGGCCTCACCGGTCCGATCCTCCTGTCTCAGCGGGATCTAAAATAATAAAGGGAGAAGGGGTGAGAATAAATCTCAGTAAGCTATTAGGGATGCAAAAATATGCCATATAACATGCAATACATAAACAAGTTGCTCATAATCACATTGGGAAATCAGTAAACACCTTATGTTACCTTTCCCGCCTGACCGGTAAACACGGTTAACCGGATCGGTTAAACCGAAACCGGATTTTTTAAGGTTCGGTTACGGTTGGAGTTTTTTGAAAATCGGTCAACCGCCGGTTAACCGTCGGTTAAAACCGATGGTTAAACATGCCATTTGAATTAAATTTCCAACGGTCATATGACCATTGGACTTGACCGTTGTGGGCTTGATCGATGGCCTTGGCCGTTGGACTTGACCGTTGGGCTAGCCGATGGGCCTTCCTTGACCGTTGGCGCCTGACCGACCGCCTGTCCCCTTCCAGTTCCATGCCTGGCGCCTGTCCCCCCCCCCTTTCCAGTTAGTAATGGTCCTTTAACTAAAAAAAACATTTTGACTAACTATAAATATCACCTCCCTCCTCCCATTTTATTTCCACATTATTTCTCTCTATTCTTTCTCTTCTACTCTCAAATATTCACTCTCTTACTCTCATCCAATTTCCAGTTAAATATTACCTCATTTTCAGTTAATTTTCTAACGAAATTAGTGATTTTCTTCATTTTTATCAATTTTAAGCTCCATTTTGTTTCTAAACTTCATTTTATCTTATACAAATGGCTGGAAATCAAAGAAGAACCAATTTAGGCAAGTCAAATGTTGGTTCTTTCTCCCCCAACGATGATTTTGATTATCAAAATCCAAATACTACCCAACAAAGTGAGGAAGAAGAAGCTTTTGAAATTGAAAGTGGTGGTAGTAGGAGGGGCAGGGGGGCGAGCTACTAGGGGAGGTGGTCGGGGTCGGGGACAACCTAGAGAGCCTACATTCTATACTTTCGCCATCCATTTCACGAAAAGAAAAATTACTCCCGATGATGATTATAATCTTAAAGCACATTGCAACTATTGTGACAAAGTTTGCTCAATAAAAAGATGCGGAGGGCATGGGACTCTCAACAGGAATACGGCGTCAAAACATCCCGAGAAACTTGGCATTTCCACTACCCAAACTCAATTACAATATCAACATAGTTCGGATTCGGGTGCACAAGGTTCGTCTTCCCCTTCTGTCCTTTTTAAATTTGATAAGTGGGTTTATAGGGATGAACTAGCCAAATTAGTTTGCGTTAAAAGCCTTTCTTTTAATTATGCGGATGACGATTTTTATGAAAATTTTGTTCGACTTTCATTAAATCCCGCCGCCACGAGAGTACCACGTACGAATCTCGTACGTGATATTACTAGAGTGGTGAAAAAATATAAAAAAAATTTAATTGGTGTTTTATCAAATTTAGAAAATAAAGTTTCAATTTGTGCCGATGGTTGGAGTGATCATTGGCAAAGAAATACTTATTCGGGCGTTAATTGCCATTGGATAGATAATTCGTGGACTATCCAAAAAAGATTAATTGCTTACAAAGATTTTGAGCCAACGCATTCCGCAGAAATATTTGTGCAAAATTACATGAGATTTTTGTTGAGTATGGTATTTTAAATAAAATATTTACTATTTCATTTGACAACGCAAGTGCTAATACGGCTAGTTTACCCGACTTAATTACCGTTTGTCAAGCATCACTTGGGAGTAAGTTTTTTCATATTAGATGTTTATGTCATATTATTAACTTATGTGTTAGAGATGGTTTGGATGCATTAGAGGTTTTTGTTAAGGCAATTAGACAATGTATTCAATTTATTTCAAAAAAAAAATCTAATACAAAAAAATGGATAAGATTTTTAAGAAGTAAAGGTGTGGCGGACAAATATTTTACTTACGATGTTTCAACTAGGTGGAATTCCACCTACAAAATACTAACCGATGGTTTTACTTATAAAGATATCCTAATGCAATTTTTTATGTCAATTGGCTATAATGAACCTCTACTTGTTTATCAATGGAATGCATGCACTAATTTATGTGAATTGTTAATGATTTTCAATACCGCTACTTTGGCTTTTTCAGGAGTTTATTATTCAACTTCCGTTTTGGTGCTTGAGCATTGTGTTGCAATTTTTACTTGTTTTGACAATTTAAGACAATACCATGTTTTAAAAGAATGCATTGTTTTCATGAGATAAAAGTGGTTTAAATATTTTGACACTATTTCGTCTCTCTTCTTGGTTGCAAAATTATTAGATCCCCGAGTTAAATTAGATGACTTAGAGTGCATTATAACTTATTATTATTTGAAATTATATCCTGATGGTGACGGTGATAATGAACTTCCGTCAATCATTGTTCAAAATACAAAAAATGATTTGATTAACCTTTTTAATGAGTATAATGTCTTATATAGAAACACTTCTCAAAGCCAACAACATGAAGATGTTTCCTCTACTTCTCAACAAAATTTTACTAGTGGAGATCCATATAGTTTTTTTGCAAACTTGTATAGTAAAAATGTGGTCCTTCTCGAGGTTCATCTTCAACATCATCAAACATTCCCATGGAGTTAGAAACATACTTCACTACCAACTTTGAATTAAATCAAGACCCAAATTCAAATGAATTTGATGTTTTACAATGGTGGTCAAGAAGGAAAGAAATTTATCATATTCTTTCAATAGTTGCGAAAGAAGTCTTAGCCTCTCCCGCTTCAACGGTGGCATTTGAATCGGCATTTAGCATTGAAGGAAATGTTTTGGATGAAAGACGTTCCCAAATAACTAGTGAAAATTTAGAACATCAACTCTTACTTGGCGATTGGGTAAGAGCGGAAAAAAGACAACAAGACTTGCCTTATGAAGAGGATCTTTTATCATCGGATCCAAAATATCAATACGATGTCGAGGACTCCACGGAAAGTAGTGATGAATAAATGATGTTTTAGATTAGGTTTATTTTTATTTAATTGTAATAGTTAGGTTGAGATAAAGGCTCCTAAATGTCCCTCCTTATTTATAAAAGGGTAAGGTTGGTTGTCCCCCTCTTTGTAATTTTATTTTAATTAATAAAATTTAAGGGTATTGTCCCTTTTTTTCTTTTATATACTTTTGTTTCTTTTAAAAAAGTTAAGTTTTATTTCTTTCAAAATTTATAACTTTTTTTATATAACTTTTTACAAAAAATGTATGTAGTAAACAAAAGTCTAAAATAGTCTTCTTTATCCAAAAAAATTGAAAAAAAAAAGTTCAAAAACAGTATAAAACTTAACAGAAACTGTTAAAAAGTTAACTATTTTTTCAAAAAACTGTTAAAAAGTTAACTTTTTTTTCAAAAAATGTTAGAAATTAACTTTTTTCATAACTGTATTTAAGTCTGTTAAAATTTTCTTTTAAAAACCTAATTTGAAAAAGAAAAAAAAATTAAAACGGTTAGCCGGTTAGCCAGAAAATCGGTCTAACCGGTAAACTGAAAAACAGTAACCGGTTAAGGCGGTTAATCGGTTCGGTTTCGGTTGGGATTTTTGGAGGTTAGAATCGCCGGTTCGGTAACCGTGAACCGCCGGTTAATCGAACCGGCCACGTCTAGAAAAGACTAACAAAGACTTAATCTATTACATAAAAGACAGACTATAAAGTAGTGATAATATTTTCGTATATAATCAAAATACTAAGGATGTTTCAACTCTTGTACATATGGGGTCTTCATTCTGTAGGTCACTTTTCTGATAACTTTAGTGATGATGTAGGGGCCTTCCCAGTTTGGGGAGAGCTTGTTTTGTTCTGCCTTTCCTCCAGTTGCTTCAATTTTTTTAAGTATCCAATCTCCGACTTGGAATACTCTCTTGTTGACCCTTTTGTCATGATAGGCTTTGGTTTTTTGCTTGTAGTTCACCATCCTCAGCTAAGCAGCTAGTCTTCTTTCATCTAATAGATCCAGGTATAGGATCTTCTTGACCTTGTTGATTTGCTAATCATAGTTTGAATTTCTTGTCGTAGGGATAGCCATATCAAATGGTGCCATGGCCTCAGAAACGAAGGTCAATGCGAATGGACTTTCCCCGGTTGGACCCTGGGTGGTTGTGCGAACTGCCCACAAGGATAAGGGAAGTTTGTCCAATCATCTACCATCACTTCCCTATAGGTTATTAGTCTGGGATCTTAGCACCAACTTGTTGGCTGCTTCCGCTTTTCCGTTACATTGAGGCCTTCTTACTGATTACTTGATGTGTCGGACTTCAAGTCTGTTCAGCTCTGCTGAAAATGCCTTTGAAAACTGAAGACCGTGATCTGATATAATAGTGTGTGGAACCCCAAAGTGACACCAAATGAAGTCATGGGTGAAATTGATTGCATTCTCCTTTGTTATTTTGGCTAAGGTCTTTGCCTCTATCCACTTGGAGAAGTAGTCAACTGTCACGATCACATATTTGCAATTACCTCGGGCGGGGGGAGGGGGGAAGGGTCTGATGATGTCGATCCCCCACATGTCAAATGGCCACGTAGGTATTATGAGAGTTTGTTCCATTGCTGGAAGTATAGGAATGTTAGAGTATCTCAGGCACTTGTCACACTTTCTTACGTAGGCTTGGGCGTCATCTCTCGGGTTTGGCCAATAGTAACCTAACGTGATGATTTTGTCAGCTAAGGTTCTGGCCCCCGGGTGACCACGACAAATGCCTTCGTGGACTTCTGCCAAGAGATTTTCTGTTTCATTGGGGTAGACGCACCTCAACAGGGGCTTTGTGAATGATCTTCTATGGAGAATTTCATTCATCACTGTGAACCTTACTGACTTGTTCTTGAAAAGTCTAGCACGTGCTTCATGATTTGGAAGTTGATTTTTTTATGAAGTCTATGTAGTCATCTATCCAACACTTCTCCTCCCCATCTAGGAGCATTACTTGTAGTCTTTCGTAGGTAGGTTCTTCAGCAAATACTATGAGTGGGTTAGAGTCGGGATCTGCCACATCAATAGTTTCCAGTTTAAATAGAACATCTGCTACTTGATTATCCTTCCTTCCTATTTGGCTTATTTCAAAAAATTCTAGCTTTTTCATCATATCTAGAACGAGGTCTTTTTACTTCGTAAGTGTGGGATGTTGAGCGTTATACTCCCCCATTATCTGTTTCAATACGAGTTGGGAGTCACAGAAGGCGGCGACTTTAGTTGCTTCATAGAAGAATGCCAACTCTATGCCAAATATCATGGCCTCGTACTCAGCTTGATTATTGGATGCAGGAAACTTGAATCTGATTATGTCTTGGATGGTGTGCTCTCCATCAAGACTTGCCAGTACAATTACAGCTCCGCTTCTTTCCTTGGTGGCTGAACCATCCGTGTATAAGATCCAACGGTTGTATGGGAGCTCGATGGTCGATTCTTCCCCCGCATGTTTTTTTCACTTACGGGAGGTGGGGTCATGATCACCTATAAAGGTGGTTTCAACCATAAAATCGACCAGAGGCTGTGCTAGAAGTGACTTCCTAGGTTGGTATCTGATATCAAACTCAGTGAGCTCGATAGACCAATTAAGGAAACATCCTGAGCAATCCAACTTATGTAAGATTTTCTTCAAGGGTGCATTACTATACATAGTGATGGGATGCTGTGATGTACCCAACTTTTTTTGTGAGAGTGAAAAAATGGAGTCGCCACGCCATTTTAGGTTTAAGGGCCAAAACTTTGAAAAATGTCTGAAAGTAGAGAAAAGGGTTCGGAGGTCACATTACACTCCGGGAAGAACGTTTGGCATTCACCCGAAATGCCTCTTATAATGAGTCTTTCATACTTGAAACTTTGTGTGTGTGTGTGTATGTGTGTGTGTGTGTGTGTTTTGAAAAGGTTTGACTAAAAAGGATTTTCTGGAAATAAACTGAATCTGAGGGACTGGACTGGACTGGAAAATAGTTTTAAAACCAGGCTGAAACTGAAAAATAACAAAAATTGGAAAATGTATGCAGATGACAATGTCATTCGCGTGGATGATTCTGGCATGATGAATTCATCCGCGCGGACAACCTTGCACCCTAACTTGATTTTTACAGTTTCTCAGTTTGACTCTGTAACTTCCAGAAACTTAACTGGATTTACAGGACTTAACTGGAATGTAACTGTTAATGTTAGATCATGTGTTACCATGAATGTTGTCCCAAGTGTTGCAAACCAGTGTTGCCACTGGTGTTGCCACAAGTGTTGCCATTTGGATTTGGCAACATTGAAATAGTTACTATATTTTTCACAAATAATAATGTGTAAATTAATGTTTTAATATCAGTTGTTAGTCTGCTTAAAATGAGCTTGAATAGGTCATCAGAAACTGCCCAGGCATGATTCACGGAGAAGGAGAAGGCAATTAATATATAAACATGTTTTTATATGATTAATTAATGACCAAGCAAAAAGAGATATTATTTAGCTATTCAGGGGGAGATCAAGTCTGAGTACAAGGCATTTACAGCTGAGACGTACAAGCAAGAGAAGCCAAAGAAAACTAAGTCTCCTACAAATGAGGCGAGAAGGCTAAAATGGAGGAAACAAACTCAAGGCTGTTAGCTGATCATTTTGAGTAGGCTTCAAGTTTTGGAGGCCTATAAATAGTGCAGTGGATCTTCATTGAAGATCATCCAATTCAGAAAAAAAATCTACACAAGAAATAGAATTCTGCTCTTCGGTGTTGCCATTTAGTGTTGGCAACACTTTGTCCGACACTCGAGAATTTCATATAGATTTTCATATTTTTGTGAGGTTTTGAGTGTTCATTTTCAGAGAGAGTTATTTATATATTGTTCCTTGAGTTAATGATGATTTATCATTAAGGGAACTTCTTTGACCTTGTATTGAATTCATATTATTAATAGAAAGGTCTTGCCCTCCTGGCACCCATCAAGTTATATATTTATATAACTTGATAAAAATTATATTCTTGTGTATTGTTTTTATTCTTCTACTGCAAAATAGATTTATTTCTATTTATTTGTGTTTTTCTAGAATTGGTGTTTGTTGTTGTTAGTGTTGCCAACACTAAGGACAACACTTGTGAGTTTCGTCTCACTTTCTGAGTTTTGTCTCACTTGTTCTAAGCCATAGACAATTTCAATTGGTATCAGAGCCTAGCACTTGATATACTAAGTGTTTAGATCCTTTTGTCATGGCTTATGATCCTGCCAACCCTAGTCAAAAGAGATTATCGGTTTTAGACGGATCAAATTATGCTTATTGGAAGATTCGCCTACGCTCGCATATCAAATCAATTGATCTTCGAGCTTGGCGATCTATTTTAAATGGTTATTCTCTTCCATTACTCCTTCCGGATGAAGATGGTGACGTTCAAGTCAAGCCTGAATTCGAATGGACACTTGAAGAAAACAATCTTGCTAGTTTCAATGAAAAGACACTAAATGCCATCTATGAATGGTTTGACATGCATATGTTCAAGCTCATTCAAAATAGTCCCTCTGCAAAAGATGCTTGGGATACTTTACAAAGATTTTGTGAAGGAGATGGTAGTGTCCGAGAAACAAAGTTTAGAGGTCTCACTAGTAAATTTGAAAGATTAAGAATGGGTCAAAACGAAGATATTACTTCTTATTTTGAAAAGTTGATTGATATTTCAAATGCTTGTCAAGTATTATGGGAACCTTTTACAAATAAACAACTTGTTTCAAAAGTTATTCGTACTCTTCCCGAATGTTTTAATATTAAAGTTTCAGCTATTGAAGAGGCCCATAATCTGTCAACTATGGACATTAACTCCTTAATGAGCATTTTGAAAGACTTTGAGATGAATCTCAATGAACAAACCGAGACTTCTAAAGGCAAAAATATTGCCTTAAAAGTTGAATCTTCGGACACATGTGTGGATGATGAAGATGAAGCCTTCGAGGAGTTAGATGAAAATACTAGTGTAGCTTTACTTGCAAAGAAATATAATTCCATGCTTAGGAAATTTAACAGTGTGCAGGTAAAAGCTAAAGACCAATCGGCCAAAACACCTAGTTTTGTGCCAAGGAGAGGTCCTCCTCCAAATCAAAAGGATACCCCACCTAAGTGTGCATCCTCGGAAAAGATCTGGTCTGATCCTAAATACATTGAATCTATTCAATGTCATGCTTGTTCCGGTTGGGGTCACTATGCCAATGAATGTGCTAATACATTGAGAAAGGCGGGTAAAAATTTGTGGGTGTCTCTTAGTGATGGAGAGGAGGAAGGAACGGAGAAAGATGAAAAGACGGAGCAAGTGGTCATGATAGCCACGGTAGAGGAGCTGCCATCGACAGAAAGTGTTACCTCAACTGTTGTCCCAAATTTGACAACACCTGACACAACACTTGTAACTTCTTCAAAAAGTGTTGCCCCAAGTTTCGTCCAGGAAATGGCAACACTTGACACAACACTCAGCAGGTATGATTCTTTAAATGATATTTGCTTGCATGACTTCGTTGGTTTAAATTCAGAGGAGTCTATAGAGGATGATCTTTGTAAAGATGAGCTCATTCATGAATTAAAAAACCTCTATAAGTCTCTCCTCATATAATGGAAAAAGGAGAATAAGATGGTGGTTTTCTTGAAAAAGGAAAATTATGATCTTAAAAACTCCTTGACTAGGCTAGAGGTTCAACTCAGTAGGAGAGATTTGGATCTTGATAAACTCAAGGCCAAACTCAACCTAGCCGAATCCACCTTCAAAAAACTCAACGTGAGTTCATCCAAATTGGATGAGATACTCAACTTGAGTAAGCCTCTTAAAGCTGGTCTTGGGTTCCAAGAATCTCTAGAAAATATTACCTCTTCCTTGTTTGATGTTGAAACTGAAAATTGTTTTGTAAAAGAGCGTGTCAAGGAAAAGGGTAATACTTCTAGTGATACTTCTGATCAATCCAATGAATGTGAATACTGTCACAGACCTGGACATAAAAAATATGATTGCTTTATTATTTTAAAGAAAATGTCCAGTCTTCAAGTGTTGCCTCAAGTGTCGCCAAATTCTCAAGGCAACACTGGTGAACAGAAATTCAAATTTTCAAAAAGGGCTTGGTTACCCAAGGAAAAACTGAAATGCTATGTTGTTTACACAGCTTTAAGGACTAACGTTTCAGGAGCTTGGTACTTTGATAGTGGTTGTTCACGTCATATGACGGAAACAAGATCATTCCTAACTGAGTACCAACCTATTCAAGGTGGCTCAGTGACCTATGGTGTTGGAGGCAAGAGTGAAATAGTTGGAAAAGGAACACTGGATATTGTTGGTTTTCCTCCTTTAAAAAATGTCTTGCATGTAGATGGTCTACTTGCTAATCTAATTAGCATTAGCCAATTATGTGATGACAATTTGGAGGTAAAATTCAATAAAAATACCTGTGAAGTGTTGGTAATACTAACTTTTGTGTAATGACTGGGATAAGATCAAGTGATAATTGCTATCTCGTTGATAATAAACCAGTGTGCAATTTGACAAAAACTTGATGATATAAGGTTATGGCATCAAAAGTTAGGTCATTCTCATTATAGGAATCTTGAGAAGATTATCAAACACAATGCCGTCAAAGGTGTTCCTAAACTAAACCTCAAAGACACCGTGATTTGTGGTGACTGTCAAAAGGGTAAGCAGACTCGTGTTGCTCACAGTGTTGGACAACACAATGAGCAACACTCAGGAACAACACATTGTTTTCAGCTTTTATATATGGACTCTATGGGTCCTATTGAGGTAGAAAGCTTGGGAGGTTAGAAGTATATTTATGTTATAGTTGATGATTTTTCTAGGTTTACGTGGGTCTATTTCTTAAGGGAAAAATCTGAAACTTTTGATAAATTTACTCACTTAGTCTCTAAAATCAAAAACATGTTTTGTTCTCCTATTTTTCGAATAAGGTCAGATCATGGTAGAGAGTTTGAAAACCTCTTCTTCTCTACATTTTATAGTAAAAAGGGGATACACTATGAATTTTCAGCACCTAAAACACCACAACAAAATGGTATTGCTGAAAGGAAAAATAGGACTTTATTGGAGATGGCTCGTGTTATGCTAATTGCTAGAAATATTTTCAAAGATTTTTGGGCCGAAGCATTAAACACAGCATGTCACACCACGAATAGAGTTTTCTTAAGACCCGATACAACTATGACACCCTATGAGATTTTAAATGGAAAGAAACCTACGGTTCACTATTTTCATGTGTTAGGGTGTTTGTGCTACATTTTAAATGATCGGGAATACTTAGGAAAACTAGATTCCAAGAGTGACAAATCCATCTTTCTTGGCTACTCTCAAAACAGTCATGCTTATCGAGTCTATAATTTGAGGTTAAAAGTGATTCAAGAATCGGTAAATATTGAATTTAACGATTACTTGAGTGCCACAGGAGAACCAGCTGAAGATATACCTCTGACCTTGCTGGAAGAAGTCAAACAGAAGGCTGAAACTGAAACTGGTTTGACCAATACAGCCACAGATTTGAGTGTTGCCCCTGAAACGGCAACACCTAAGGTAACACAGAAGAACAGAACAGTGGCTGGAAATTCTGAGAGCAGTGACTCAGAAGATGAAGATGGATTGGTGTACCATCAAGGTAGGAGAGATCCCCCTGCTCGAAGTAGAAATTATCATCACATTACTCAGGTAATTGGTGATGTTAATGAAGGGTTCGAACAAGAAATAAGGAGCCAGTTGACTACAGAGATATGGTTAGGTATGTGTGTATGTCCTCCATATACTCCAAGGTAAAACACTCATGTTTCATTTCTTCTCTTGAACCAAAGAATGTGATTGAAGCCTTAAATGATAATTTCTGGATACAAGCTATGTAAGAAGAGCTTGAACAATTTACACGTAACGAGGTTTGGTGTTTAGTTCTACGTCCTTTACATATAAATACTATTGGAACTAAATAGATTTACAAAAACAAATCTGATGAATTGGGTAATATTGTTCGTAATAAAGCTCGTCTTGTGGCTCAAGGATATACACAAGTGGAAGGAATCAACTTTGACGAGACCTTTGTACCTGTGGCTAGAATTGAGTCAATAAGACTTCTTCTTGCTATAGCCTGCTACCTTAAAATCACATTGCACCAAATGGATGTTAAAGCGGCTTTCTTGAATGGTACCTAGATAAAGAGATCTATGTTGAGCAACCTAAATGGTTTGAAGATCCATTCCACCCAGATCATGTATACAGACTTGATAAAGCCTTATATGACTTGAAATAAGCTCCTCGTGCATGGTATGGGCGTCTAACAAGTTTCATTCTTGAATATGGATTTGTTAGAGGAGAATCCGATAGGACATTATTTATTCTTAGGGAAAATAAAGAGCTTGTCATTGCTCAGATCTATGTTGATGACATAGTTTATGGCTCCACATCTAAATCGTGTTTACAAATTTTGTGGAAGCTATGACATCAACTTTCGAGATGAGCATGATAGGTGAACTTAATTATTTCCTAGGATTGCAGGTGAAACAGTCAGATGATGGAATCTTTATCTCTCAGAGCAAGTATGCTAAGAGTCTGGTGAAAAGGTTTGGATTGGAGAGTGCAAATAATACCTATGGGATCATCTCTTAAAGTAACCAAAGATCAGGCAGGGGAGGATGTTGACCCAACTCTGTATAGATCCATGATAGGTAGCCTTCTTTATCTTACTGCCAGTCGTCCCGATATTATGCTTAGCGTAGGTGTATGTGCTAGATATCAGTTTGCTCCTAAAATTTCTCACCTAAATGCTGTCAAGAAAATCATTAAGTATGTGTCCGAAACAAGTGAATTAGGGATCTGGTTCACCAAAGACACTAATACCAACTTAGGCAGGAGATATAGATGATAGAAAGAGCACTAGTGGGGGTTGTTTTTTCTTGGGTAATAATCTTGTGTCATGGTATAGTCGCAAGCAAAATTGTGTCTCTCTCTCGACTGCTGAATCTGAGTATGTAGAAGCCGGGAGTTGTTGTTCACAATTGATATGGTTGAAACATATGCTTGATGACTATGGTCTTGATAGTAATATCTTGACCATGTATTGTGACAATTTGAGCGCTATAAACATTTCCAAAAACCCTGTACAACACTCACGCACTAAACACATTAATATCCGCCATCACTTTTTGAGAGATTTAGTAGAAAATGACTTGATCCAAATAGAGCATATTGATACTAAACATCAACTTGCTGATATTTTGACCAAAGCCCTGGACCATGAGAGATTTTCAAGTTTGAAAAAATCTCTTGATTTATGTTTTCTATAAATCTGCTGTTTCAAGTGTTGTCGTCAGTGTTGCCAACACTGACAACAACACTGTGTACTTGTTGTATATGTTTTATTATTTAAAAAAAAATTAGTTTAATCCCAAATGGGGGCATTTACTGACCTTTTTGTTCTAGTATGTGTATACACTTAAAGTTAACATTTTTCATAAAATATCCCTTTGTGCTTAAAGTGACAAAGGCAGTTATGTTGTTGTTGATATTTAATAGGCAAAGCTTGTTAATACTCCCAAAGTAACTCGGGGCATGACGTTCGCTGCGACGATGCTTTCTTGCCAAAACGGGAGTATAATGTAGTTGTTTCATTCTAAGTATTAGGGACATGGAGCTCGCTACTACAGTGTACCCTACTTGAAAGGTATGAAACTTACTAAATATAGCTTTACACTTTAATAAAAAACTCGGGGCACGGAGCTCGCTACTACGATGCTTCCTTTTAAATAAAGAAAGTGTAAAATTTGCTTAAAATTGCCTAAGGAATGATAAGTTATATATATGTTGAAAAAAATATCAAGGGGATTTTATTCAAAATGTTGCCTTGTGTGTCACGCAACATTGCTAGTAACACATTAGTAGATGCTACATTATTTTTTTATTTCTTATTTTTGTTTTTGTTAATTAAATTTTGAATTTCCAAAAGTCTATTTCCTTATATTTAGAGTTGTGAAATTTAAAAGGTTTTTAGCAAAAATATTTAATTTGTGTCTAACTAAATGTAATTTAGAAATGTCTATTTTTTAAAATTCATTATTTGAATTTTGAAAAACACAATTTTATGGATATTGCTAAAATTATTTTTAGTTATTATATATTTAAAAATGAAAAAAAAATTATTAAAAAAAATCAGTTTTTTTTTTTTTTAAAAATGGCGGATTAACAGTGCTAAGTTTGTTGGGTTTGTTAGGGATAAAAGGGATTTAATTTGATTTGAACTTGTCAAATCAAATTAAAACCCTCTCTATTCATCATTTAAAACCCTCCTCTCTAAACCCTCTCTCTCTCTCTCTCTCTCTCTTCGTGTCTCTCTCTCTAGGCGGAAAAAACCCTCTCCCCTATTCCCAGTTCTTCGTCTTCTTCCTTCGAAAATTCATGGCAAGCCCTTCAAATTCTCCAAAATCTTCATCCCCCATGGAAATCTCACCTTTATCCCCTTCAAGTGTCGCCTCCAATGTCGCCGTCCCTATAGAGACATCTCCTGCGACATTTTCGATCACACCCTCAACCTCACCAATCTTGGACATTATTGTGTACAATTCTCCTCAAATTCCCATTCCTATAAGTCTTCCAGAAGCTACCCCTTCCGTTGAACTCATCTTTGCTCCACAAAAGAAAACCAAGAAACGAAAAGCATTAGATGCTTCTTCGTCATTTCGAGGTGGAGTTCGACGTCAATCAGAGAGGATCAAGACGTTGTCAGGTCTAAAATCCCATCTAATACTGCTGATGATCCAGTCAATGTGGAGGATAGCTCAAGCTCCTCGCTCAACATTTCGTCCGATGAAGGATCGGACCCAATCTTCAAGGAAACTAAGGAGCTCTCATCGACGTCTGATGAGGATGAGGAAGCTTGGATGGAGGATGAAGAAACACTAGCCCAAGCCCAGTCCCGAATTTCCAAGAGACAGAAAGTTCAGTCCAGTGTTGCCCCAAGTGTTGCCAATCCAATGGCAACACCTGAGACAACACCTGCTACCAAGACCAAAGCCCAGTCAAGTTCACCTTCATATTCTCCCATCTCCTGGCCAGAGGTAACCACTCCTACTCCCTCTCAAGATTCAAAATCTGATTACGAGTCTTTTGGGTACTATGAACGCCCTTTCCTTTCCGAAGAGTTTTATAGTGAATCCAACTAGATAAGTGGGTTCAAGATTCTGATAAAAAGATTTTGAATGAAAGGAACATGTTTGTGACTCAGTTCAAGGAGTTAGGAGTGTACCAATTCTTGGAGGACAGAAAGTTTTTTCCTACGGTTTCTAAAGTTTCATCTTATGTCGAAAGTGTGGTTAGAAATTTCTTTGCTCATCTTAGGGAGGATATTGATGATAGGAACACCCCTCATTATGGAAAGATTTTTGTTAGGGGCAAAATATATGATTTTAATCCTTTGATCATCAACAAAACCTTCGGCCTCCCTAGTATTGATGACGTGAGCTTAGATGTCGAGTCTAACACACTTGCCAACTTTCTGACTGGAGGGAGAATATCAGTTTGGAGTGACCATTTTAAATCTACCCACCTTACTTCTCTGTTTAGTGTGCTTCACAAAATTTGTATAACAAATTGGCTACCTACGGCTAATGAAAACACGGTGACATTTGAGCAAGCCACTTTGTTGTACAAATTAGGTAAGAAACAGAGAGTCAACTTTGGAAGGTTGGTATTTGTTCACCTAGCTGCATGTGCTAAGAAAAAAAAAACCTCCTTCTTCATTTTTCCTTCCCTCATTTACAATGTCCTTTTGTACCAAAATTTCAAACCTTGGAATGCGGACAATATCTCTAAAAAGCCTGTCTATTATAGAATTAGCAAACATTTTACAGAAGGTGATAGGCACAGAGATTTGCCATGGGTTATGGTTTCAGTTGCTCCTCCATTGGCTGCCCCTACTTCAAGTGTCGCCCCAAGTGTTACCCCTGAATGTGCGCTCGCCCGAAAAATTTTGTTTTTCAATGAAGAAAAAAAAGGAGTCTCCACGCCATGTTTAAAGGTACATTTTGAAAAATCTTTGAGATAAAATGGGTATGGGGGTCAGGTTACGTGTTGGGAAGAACCGAGAGTTCACCCAACACGCCTCGTCCGTGGACGAGTCTTTCTAATTAAACATCCAACTAATCCAAAAACATGTGCAAGCAATGATAATGAACAAATGTGATAAACATGAATTTTATTGATTTGAACTGAGATCTACAACTTGTGAGCCATTTATTTAGGGAGGCCACATCCCAATTACAACAGATCAGAACAGATTACAAAGGAAATGGATCCCTGCAAATGGACAAGATGTGTCGCGTGACACATAGCATACCTGGCTAGATGTGTCGCGTGACACAAGATCTAACCAGACACGATGTGTCGCGTGACACATAGTGTCCATCAGCAGAGACTTACAGATTTGAACACAGCAACACCAACAATCAAAATAGATCCAATTGTTTAATCAGTTAAGCTTCGAAATGAACAATTAACAGCAATTCAACCAAGGGGGTATGGATATGGAGAGATACACACTCCCTTGGGATCTAAACACCAATTTCAAAACAATAAGCACTCAATTATTCAAAGCAACAATGTTAAATAGAGAGATTGCGATTGGGGTTCAGTAATCAAGACGGATGGAGTCTGATTACTGAACCCAAGGATGATAAAATGATGGAATTATCAAAGTAGCAAGGTAGGAGAGAGAGAGAGAATTGAGAGTGTTACCCTTGTTGATTCCACAAATTCTATACCAAGGTTGGAATAGAACCCTTCTACAGCTGCTTCTGGAGGTGCCTGAACTGGATTGGGTTGATGGATGAAGGATATAAGAGGTGATGGATAAATTGGGTTGAATTGGGGGGAATTGAAGATGAACTTGGATGAGAGAGATAGAGAGGGGTCTTTGCAATGTGTGTGTTTATGCTCTAATTTTGGCAGAGTAACAGTATGTGAAAGTTGGGATCCATTTCTGAGAGGGGTAGGGTCTTATTTATACGCTGCAGTTGATGATCACATTGTGCCGCACGACCTTCTGTAACCAATTTTCATGCCTCGACTTGTCGCGTGACACAAGGTGTCACCAACTGCTTTTGGCGCCAAAACCAGTTTCTGGAATATTCTGAGTAAATACCCAAAAGGTCCTAAAAGGTTTATTCCCTGTAGGTCCTTTAGCATGAGCAAAGTACCAAAAGGTACTTCCTTCGTGAGAAACTTATGGAATGTTTCCGGGAGTCTTGAAACAGACCGGGAATTTACCAAAACGCCCCTTAATGCAATTTTATCATATTAAAATGCACCTAAAAGGATAGCGAATTGGATTGGCGTACTTACAGCCCCTGAAATTGGCAACACTTCAGGCAATACTGCACCTGTGATGATCGATGCTGCTATGGTTCTTAATTTTTTCAATAGTCAGGTGAAGCACATCGACTCAGTGATACAGGGGTGGCTGGACATGCGTACAGATATGATGAAAATGGTGGAATTGATTTCTTCCAAAATAGGGGAAGATCAATCAAGGCCAAGGCGTGATGATGGAGCGGATGGAGCTGGAGCTGGACCAAGTGGCACAGCTGAGGGAGGTGAAGGAGCTGGAAATGTAGAAGGTTGAAGGTGGTTCAAATGGTTACTTGATTTGGTGGTTTGGTAACAAAAACAATTTTATTTGTTTTTATTTGGTTTGTGATGTTTAAACAAGTTTAATTTCTATTTTTTTTTCTTTGTTTCGGCTGGAATTATCTTCAAACTTTGGTGGATGGTTTTGTCTAAATGGTTGGATGGTTGTTTTTAAGATTTTAATAATTATTTTGTTTAGTTATTAATTTCGTGTTAAGGGGGAGATAAATTCGAAATTATGTGACTTTATTTGCCTGAAGGTTGATGTTTCCACTCGTGTGAGTGTGATACTTTGATGGAAAATATTTTCAACATTGCCTGAAGGTTGATGTTGCCACTATTTATCACATGGCATTTTCGTTTTTTGTTAAGTATGACTAACTGGATTGTAAAGATCATCACATTGGTATTTTGTGAAGAAATCAGTAACTAAGGGGGAGATTGTTAATGTTAGATCATGTGTTGCCATGAATATTGTCCCAAGTGTTGCAAACCAGTGTTGCCACTGGTGTTGCCACAAGTGTTGCCATTTGGATTTGGCAACACTGAAATAGTTACTATATTTTTCACAAATAATAATGTGTAAATTAATGTTTTAATATCAGTTGTTAGTCTGCTTAAAATGAGCTTGAATAGGTCATCAGAAACTGCCCAGGCGTGATTCACGAAGAAGGAGAAGGAAATTAATAAATAAACATGTGTTTATATGATTAATTAATGACCAAGCAAAAAGAGATATTATTTAGCTATTCAGGGGAGATCAAGTCTGAGTACAAGGCATCTACAACTGAGAGGTACAAGCAAGAGAAGCCAAAGAAGACTAAGTCTCCTACAAATACGGCGAGAAGGCTAAAATGGAGGAAACAAACTCAAGGCTGTTAGCTGATCATTTTGAGTAGGCTCCAAGTTTTGGAGGCCTATAAATAGTGCAGTGGATCTTCATTGAAGATCATCCAATTCAGAAAATGCAAATATGCACAAGAAATAGAATTCTGCTCTTCAGTGTTGCCATTCAGTGTTGGCAACACTCTATCCGACACTCGAGAATTTCATATAGATTTTCATATTTTTGTGAGGTTTTAAGTGTTCATTTTCAAAGAGAGTTCTTTATATATTGTTCCTTGAGTTAATGATGATTTATCATTAAGGGAACTTCTTTGACCTTGTATTGAATTCATATTATTAATAGAAAGGTCTTGCCCTCCTGGCACCCATCAAGTTATATATTTATATAACTTTATATAAAAGTTATATTCTTGTTTATTGTTTTTATTCTTCCGCTGCAAATTAGATTTATTTCTATTTATTTGTCTTTTTCTAGAATTGGTGTGTGTTGTTGTTAGTGTTGCCAACACTAAGGACAACACTTGTGAGTTTCATCTCACTTTGTGAGTTCGTCTCACTTTTTATAAGCCATAGACAATTTCAGTAACTATAAAGCAAAAAATCAAAGGACATTTGATTTTTTGGGCATCCATGTTTGTCCTCTCTTTCCCTAGACTTTGATTTAGTGATCATCTACTAAATGTGTTTAGTGAAGCCATCTCGGGGGTACATTATGACTTGAAAACATGTCATTTGCAAGGGAAAGGGGGATTTGACATAAAAGTAAATTGATAAACAAGGAATAGGTCAAGATGAATCAACTTTAGAGGAAGATCTCTAAGGTGGTCACAAGAAGGACCATCCTTGAGATCTATAATCAAATGTATCTCTTACATCTTTTTTGTGACCTAAGTGTGCAAGGTTTAAGGATGTTCATCTATGGAAATGGTTCCAAGGTGAACATCTTAGACAAAGGGGGGGACATTTGCAAGAAAATAAAGACTATGGACCATTTGAAGTGTTTATCTATGGATATGAACTCCAAGATGACCACGTTTCAGGTCAATTGAGCAAGTAACAACTAGTAATGTAAAAGGGTACATGGGGAATAACATGAAAGTAAAGGGGAGTGTAGATCACTTTTAGAAGATCATCCATGGAAATGGATTCCATGGAGATCCTCATGGATCCAAGAACAAAAGGGGAAGGGGATGAGCAAGTAAATAAATAAAATCACATCATGGAGACATGAAATTGATGCATGAACAAAAGAGGTTTGAGTAGGGAGAACAAGGTGTTTACCAATGTTTTTTGGGTTTGTGTTTAGGAAGATTTCAAGGCTTAGGAATGGTTTTAGAGTAGATTTGTGTTTGGTTTTGGTGTTGGATTTGTAGAATATGAGTGTTTGGGGATGTTTTGAGAGTGAATTTCAGCAGAATAACAGTAGGAAATGTGCTTGTTGCCCTATGAAACTGAAGGAGAAGGGGCTGAATTTATAGGTTGGTTGGGGGTACAAACTCATCCGCGTGGATGATTTCGTAGGTACAAATTCATCCGCGTGGATGAGTTCATCTCTACAAAGTCATCCACGAGGATGAGATCGTCAGCGTGCCTGAACTGCAGAAAAGCAGTTTTGGTTGTTTCTACTTGGTCAAAAAAGCATTTTTTACTTGGAAATGATGATTTCCAGCGAATTCATAGGAATGGTTTTGGAGTAGATTTGTGTTTGGTTTTGGTGTTGGATTTGTAGAAGATGAGTGTTTGGGGATGTTTTGAGAGTGAATTTCAGCAGAATAACAGTAGGAAATGTGCTTGTTGCCCTATGAAACTGAAGGAGAAGGGGCTGAATTTATAGGTTGGTTGGGGGTACAAACTCATCCGTGTGGATGATTTCGTAGGTACAAAGTCATCCGCGTGGATGAGTTCATCTCTACAAAGTCATCCACGAGGATGAGATCGTCAGCGTGCCTGAACTGCAGAAAAGCAGTTTTGGCTGTTTCTACTTGGTCAAAAAAGCATTTTTTACTTGGAAATGATGATTTCCAGCGAATTCATATGCCATTTTCTTATTCCTAAGAGGTCCTTCCTCATTTAAATTGTCTAAATAATGTCCAAAATTCCCCTAAATGATTATAAATCATTAAATTGGGCTGACGGAACACTAACGACCTAGATTGAGGCACTTACAGTAGCCCCTCGGTGACGGTACTTCCAGGGGAAGTGGGGTCATCGTCAGAAGTGAGGATCCCAATATGGTATGCTTTACCTAGATGGGCAAGGAGGTGACCAAAGCGGTCGGATGACTGGACCCTTTTAAAGATTTTCTACGTATCCCGAGTGGGAATCAAGCCGATCGTTGTTCGGATCTTGCGGGGGAAAGGAGTGACCAAGGTGGTCAAATGAATGGACCTCCCCACCGCATTTTTCATTGCCAAATATAGACTCAACTAACGAAGGTATTGCCGAAGATGGACTCGACTAACAAAGGTGTTGCCGAAGATAGATTCGACTAACGAAGGTGTTGCCGAAGATAGACGTGACTAACAAAGGTGTTGCCGAAGGTAGACTCGATTAGCGAAGGTGTTTCCGAAGATGGACTCGACTAACGAAGGTGCTGCCGAAGATAGACTTGACAAATGAAGGTGCTGTCGAAGATGGAATCGACTAACGAAGGTGTTGCCGAAGATGGACTCGACTAACGAAGGTGTTGCTGAAGATGGACTCGACTAACGAAGGCGCTTCCGAAGATGGACTCGACTAATGAATGTGCTACCGAAGATAGACTCGACTAACGAAGGTGTTGCCGAAGATGGACTTGACTAACGAAGGTAGTGCCAAAGATGGACTCGACTAACGAAGATGTTGTCGAAGATGGACTCGACTAACGAAGGTGTTTTCGAAGATGGACTCGACTAACGAAGGTGTTGCCGAAGATAGACTCGACTAACGAAGGTGTTGCCGAAGGTCGACTTTACTAACGAAGGTGCTGCCGAAGATGGACTCGACTAACGAAGGTGCTGCCGAAGATAGACTCTACTAACGAAGGTGTTGCTGATGATATACTCGACTAATGAAGGTGTTGCCGAAGGTAGACTTGACTAACGAAGTTGTTGCCGAAGAAAGACTCGACTAACGAAGGCGTCTATACCTAAGGGAGACTATTTAAAGGCGTCTATACCTAAGGGAGACTATTTGAAGGTGTCTATACCTAAGGGAGACTGTTTGAAGGCGTCTATATGTAGCGATGCATGAATTTTTAACATCTAGGAGTCGCCACTTATTATTTATTTAGGAAAACAATAAGAAAAACCTTTTTGATTTAAAAGAGATTTGAGGGTTCAGGGGTTAAGTTATGGAATGGGAAGTGTGAATGTGGTGCCCAAGATAGCGGCTCTCTTTTGTTTTTTTTATTTTTGGAACCGCTTTCTCGTGTAAGGGGATCACCGCCTCACATCATTTTGGAAACATCCGGTTTAAATTGAAAAATGGAGTAGCCACGCCATTTTGATTTCCTCAAAACTTTGAAAAAAAGGATTTGGGTCCGGAGGTTAAGTTACCCTTTGGGAAGAATGGATCGTCGTTCACCCAAAGAGCCTTGCCGGAGCAAGTCTTCCAAAATCCGCTTTTCATACTTGCCTTTGTGTTTTCGTGTGTGGGATGTGTGTTTTGAAAAGGAGGGAATGTACCAAGTGGTCTTTCGGACGTATAAACCATGAGTTGGTTATCGCTCGGGATTCCTTGAATTTTTATGTGTTAGGGACTTTGGTCCCATTCTCATCTTGGACTTATGATTATCATGATGAGACCTTGGGTCACATGTGATCAAGATAGGGACACCATTTTTATAGTCCGAGGATGAGACTCTTTAGAAAGGAATGACCTTTGCCCATCAATCCTACATCTTGAGACGATTTGAGCTCTTTCAGGACATTTATGCTCGTCTCAAGTGATGATCGAAGATGTGAGGCTCAAGTTCATCCTTTTCTAAAGGAGAATTCGTCTATGGAATCTTTAAGTGGAGGAAATGATGTAAAGATAGAACCTTTACACCATTACGCTCCAAGAGATTCTCCAAGTACCAAAGGGGACTAGGGGAGGGGTATAAAGATTGGATCTTTATGCTCGTCCTATGCCTTTTTGTGCCTTATAAAGTCACTAGGCAATCCTCGGAGAGAGATCCAACCATGAGGGACATAGGTAATGCATTTAAAGTAAAGATGACATTTTTATGTACATAGTAAGGGGACATCACATCATCACGCGATGGATCTTCCCTAGAACAAGCCACGTGTGGATCTTTGTTCATCCTTGGGAAAGGATCCCCGGTGAATCCTTTGTGTGAGGGAAAAACAATATTTAAAGTGCAGATTGATATGAGATTACAACTTGGAAAAGGTTAAAATCATATTACAGCTGAAAAGATGAAGTCTCTGCATACTGGCCTGTTGTGTCGCGTGACACAGGACTTGCATGGCAAGTTGTGTCGCGTGACACAATTAGCCATTTGCAGAAACTTTTACAACTGAGATTTACAGACACAGCAAGGCAATAATGTAGTCAAGTTGCATCACAAATGGATCTCAGAGAGCATGCATGTCAATAATGAACACTTTGAGAGGGCATGGATATGTGGGATCCACACTCTTCTCTAGTGTTTATGCAAAACTATGTCAAAATGATTCGATTACATTTGCAAAACAACAATTGATCTATGAGATCTGAGACTAAAATAGATAGGCAATGATTAGATCTCAGCTATTACATCACATTTAAGACTATCTAGTTGATTAAACCATACATGCTTAAAAGAGAGAGAAATAGAGAGGAATAGAGTGTTACCCTTGAAGATCCACAACTCCTATATCAAGTTAGATATAGGAGCCTTCAAACATCAGCTTCTGGAACTGATATCAAGCTTTGATCCAGGGAGAATCGTTGGTTCTATGTAGGTATATGAAATGAGTGTTGGATTGATTGAATGGTGAGTGTATTGTGAGAATTAGTGTTTGTTTTAGGGGGGTATGTGAGGAGAGATACTAGTTCCTGAGATTATTTTGGCTGAGTGACGCCAAGGAGTGGAAAAAAGGGTCCCCAAAATGAGAGGTGTAGGCCTCTATTTATAGTTGCATGGGATTGGCTTGTTGTGTCGCACGGCTGAACAAGCCATAACCGTTTTCCTTCTAGAAACATGCAAGGTGGCAGATTCTAGAATTTGTCATGGCAAGTTGTGTCGCACGACCTGACAAGCCTTATCCATTTTCCTTCTAGAAGCCTGCAAGGTGGCAGATTCTAGAATGCCCTTTTCCAGCGAGGTCCTGCATGGAATTTTAATTCCTAGCAGGTCCTTCCTTGCTTGGAAAGCTTGAAAAAGTTCCCGAATCCCCCCGAACTTTATGAAAGTTCGGGGAATCGCCGGGAAATTTAACCGGAAGGCATGAGCCAGATTTGGGTACTTACAGGAAGGTCGAGGAGCACCCATTCCACCCAATCCGAAGATCGATCTTGCCAATTGAGTATTATCAATCTTTTTTAATTACTTATTAAATAAAAGAACAAGAAAACCCTAATCAATTTCTTGATTAGGAATGTCGGATAGTATTCTTCGAGATCGCCTCCATGGATTGAAGGGACTCTAGGCTAATCCTTTTGATGGGATTACACTACTCTAAAAGTCAATAAAGAGATTGAGTAGAAGAATAAAAGTATAGGAATTTACCTAGAGTTTAGGGAGTATTTGGTTTTGAACGTGGTTCTAAGATGGATTCTTGGTCGAGAAGTGATTCGGGCAGAGTTTCGACTCAATATGAGAGTCAAATCTTGATCGGACAGAGCTTTGCCTCAATCCTTGATTCGGGCTTTGATGTTTGTTGATCAAAAAGGTTGATAAACAAACTTTAGGTGATTTTAGGGTGATTTTGTAGGAATCTTTCAGGGAGAGAAACCAACAAAATGTGTGTGTTGTGTGTTTTCGATCGTGGATCGGGGACCTCTGAAATACTGAAAGCCTTCAGGTATTTATAGGGGTTTAAGAGGTGGATGGATGACTTGGTCACCAAGTTTAGGAGACTCAAGGAAGGTTCCAGAACTCAATTATCATTGGATGATCGGATGGGATAAGTTTTATCAAGAAAAGAGGTTGAAACGGAGAAGGAGAGTGATTCTGCATATCCTGCAGAGGGGTTGCCTCACGCGAGACACGTATGTCCCGTGCGAGATAACTAGTCGATTGACTATTTTGTCCTCTTCAGTTTATTTCGTTAGTCAGTTAGGTCCAAAACTAACGAGGTTAGTTAGAAACTTAACGAAACATGACGAAACTGATATGCTTTCAGCAAAACATAAAAGAGAGATGAAGAGTAGTGTAATCATGGATTATTGGTTCAGAATGGGGTGTCTACAGAGTCCCTCGGTGACAAGACTTATGGAATAAGTCATGTCGTCGATATTAAAGACATCATTCTTAACATTGGGATGGTCGTGCCGCACGACTGCCTACGTATCTCTAAGAGAGAATCAGACCAAACGTAGTTCGACTCCAAAACACTAAAAAAGCTATTTTAGGTATTTTAAAAAGTATTTTTTAATATCGAAGAGGGATTTTTTTTTTTGAAAAGGTAAAATCATACTGAGGAATCAAGGACTTGACCCAATTCTGATGATACCCGTTGCTGATGACGCGCTGCCCGAGGTTACTGACGTTGCCATTGTTGCCGAGGCCACAGACTTTGTTGTCGTTGCTGTAGTCACAGACTTTGCTGTGGTTGCCGAGGTCACGGACTTTGTTGTGGTTGCCGAGGTCACGGACTTGAAGTTTGCTGTCGTCACAGACTTTGAATGTTGTTGCCGAGGTCACGAACTTGAAGTTTGCTGCCGTCACAGACTTTGTTGATGTTGCCGAGGTCACGGACTTAAAGTTTGCTGACTTCACAGACTTTGAAGTTTTCGATTGAGGTGGAGGTTCTGTCGGCCCCTGTAATGCAAGGATATATGCATGCTAGTCTCGGATAGACCCGAATGATTCTTACCTTTCTGCACCTGTCAGCACATAAAGGTTCCAAATAGATTTTCAGATTTTAGTTGTTTAATTGGACTTACATGGTGGTGCTCACGTCTGTTCGTGTAAATGGTCGGTCGGTCATTTTGGTGGTGAGTTTATGTATGAGTATATGGTATATGGAAATGTAGGGACATTGGTATGGATTTATATTTGAGATGGGTGAACTGTATGAGTGAACTCGTATTTGACAAGTTGGGACCAAATCAGGTTTATGCAGAATCTGTTGCTAGTCAGCAAGGCTGAATTTCAATGAGTAACCTTGTGTGAACACATCTAGGCATGTTGCAAATCTTCGTTCTTAATTCTCCCTTGAGTCGTGTCTCTAGGAGGCAAGCGACTACAAATCTGTCGACTGTCGTATGGCTCTATGTCCAAGGACCTTTGGTGTCTCAAGCCCCAAGATGCTTGCAAGTGGTAGATGACTTTGTGAACAGGCTTGTGAAGATGCTCTCTTGATTTGAAGATGATCGAAGAAGGCTCTCCTTGTTGATTTGATTTGAAGATAATCGAATGATGTTTGATGAAGAAGGTTGAAGGATACTCTCCCTTTGTCCTTGATTTTTTTTCTTAGTGACGCACCCTGATTTTTGCCTAGACCGCCCTTTCGGGTTTTCAATCTAGCGGGCATCTCTTTTGCGCCTTTTTCTTTCCTCTTTTTTTTTTGAAAGTAGTATGTTAACTCGAAGAGAACTCAGAGGAGAGAATCTTATTGAGGAGAGAGAGATGGGATCTCAAGTTAGTTGAGGAGAGACGGACTCTATTCTTTGGAAGGTGATCCAAGCATTGACTCTTTGAAGAAGTGTATTCTCTAATGATAAGAGTGAGAAGCAAAGAGGAAAGCTCCTAATGTAGATTTGGTTATTTTGAAGAGTTGCAGTAGAGATTAACTGGGGGAGGAAAGGTTAGGAAGCCCCAGTTTTGATGCTTGGATTTCAAGAGTGTGTATGAGAGTGGCTAACAGGAAGCCCCTAGACTCAACAAGAAATGTTACTTGGCTCAAGGATCTAGAAAAGTTGTTCTACCTTTTAATGAATCGTGCATCATCTAGAAATTTCTAACTAAGTTTGAGAAGAAAGCCAATCATTATTGTGACTTAAGGGTAAACATTTTTCTTGATACTGAAAGTCTTCTTCACTTGTTCTTGGAGGATGTTGAGTAATCCTCTTTTCTTTTGTTGTTATCACTTGACTCTCCTTCTTTTTGGGAGAGTCCTTTATACATTTGAATTTTCACCTTTGTTGTGGGGGTGATGAAAGCTTGAGAGTTTTTTTTTGTTTTTGTACTCTCAGAGCTTTGAATTGAGAACCCCCACTCTTCTTGGAATGGAGGTTGACAGCAACACCTTTGGCTTTCTTCGTTTGTTGACTTTTGACTTTCAGTAGGGGTAACGTTTAGCCCTTAAGCCTCCTAAGGATATATTTCTTCTTAAACTCGCTTAGAAGTCTCTATTTTTTGCGATGATTAGGGAATGGAGGTTCCATTATTAAATGATATTCATGAGGTAGAACAACCTTAGGGAAAGTGTTTAGGAAAAATGACTTTGATTAATTGAGAAATTTAAGAACATACTCGATAGTTTAGATGACACAAACTAGAGGAGGTAAGGAGTACTAGAAAGACAGAATGACTCTTCGAGTTCATGCTTGGAAATTTAAAACCTAATCTACTTTTATCAAAGGAGAAAGGGAGAGGATAGTTGCAGACCCAAAGTGTAGATTTGTTCTTGGAGCTTCATCTTCTTCATGGATTGCGAGGGAGAGGATTGGTGATGACGTTGGGATGTTCTAACTCTTCGTTTTCAAAGAGGTCTTGGATGATGTCCTTCAAGTGGTAGCAAGAGTTGGTGTCATGGCTGGTGAAGTTGTGGTAGTTACAGAATAAGTGATGAACATGATTAGGGCTCATATCCATTGGGGGACCACCTTCTCTTGGTTTGATCTTTTCATTCTTGACAAGCACATCGAAGAGTTCTTCTTGAGTGATTCCTTCAATTTTGTCATAGTGTCTCTTTTTCTTTTCAGGAGGAGGAACAGCAGAATACTTGCTGGTGTTGGAGCGGTTGAATGCAATAGCATTGACTGAAGCATCCTTACTTGTAGTGGGCTTGTTGTAGCGGAAAGTACTTTCCTTCTTTTTGCTTTTTAGGAAGTCATCAATCCTAATTCCGGACTCATAGGGTTCATTGAAACTAGGAAAGTAGTTGCCGGTGAGCTTCTCTTGAAATTCATCACGAAGGCATTGGAGGAAGATGTGGATTTGCTCTTTGAGAGTAGGTCTTTCGACAATTTCAGTAAGTTTGAGTCTCCATCTTCTAGCAAATTCAGCAAAAGACTCATTGGCATGTTGCTTGGTTTGTTCAAGATCCCTCCTAGTAGGGCGGTAAGTGGAGTTGTCTTCAAACTGCCTTTGGAAGACTAAACATGCAGACGACCAGTCAAGCCTTGTAGTCATAGGAAGAGACATGTACCAATTCCTTGAAGCACCCTCCAAAGTTTGAGGAAAGCATTGGGCCAAGATTGTGTTATCAATGCACGTTGGAAGCATATCCCAAGTGTAGGTCTCAACATGAGCTCGAGGACAAGTAGTGCCATTAAACTTGGCAATGTCGGGTGTCTTGTACTTGCGAGGAAACTTGGTGATGGATTGTTGAAGAGCATCGGGATCAAATGGAACGAATGACCCTTTTGAAGTGTCAAGAGTTGCAAGTTTCTTCTCAAGATAGTTCTTAGTAACATGGTCACCAAGTTTAGTAGTTTCGTCGCTACCTTCCTTCTAAGTCTTAGTATCTTTGAAGGTATGCTCCTCATCATCGGAGGAGGATGAGGAGGAGGAAGAATCGGATTCTTCCTTTTTCTTGCTTGAATTCTTAGTTTTCTTATTCATTTTGGTGTAGGATTCCTCTTCATCGGAGAAGGATTCCACTTTCTGCTTTTGTTTTCTTCCTTTCTTGACTTTCATGTCATGGAGTTCTTGCATGAGGGCGCCCATTTGGGCATTTTGCACATCAATTTTCTTACTTTATTCATCCAACCTAAGCATGGCTTCGATGAGTTGGGCCTTAGCTTCGTTGATTTCGGCCTCGGTGGTAGAAGAGAAGCAGACATCGTGTCGAGCTTTGGCGAAGGACCTAGATGTGTAGCAACCGTGTTAAACCATGATCGAGTCCCAATAAGTCGGCTGAATAGGGTGAATGAAGGCTTGAAGGTTTTGGCCAAAACACGAAAATACCGAACACTTGTCTCTCACTGGACAAGTAGGTTCGCGCGAGACAACACCACGGGAAGTCACATTTTTTTTTAATCCTAATTTTGGTCGGACGAAAAATCAGTTTTGGGGGTTTCTAACATTCAGAATACAAACCTAAGGACCTAGGGGTCGAAGTTATCTCAAGTAACATCAAGTTTTGTGCAATAATTTTGGTGAGAAATTTTTCTCTTTTAGGGGCAAATTCGAAGGGACAATTATAGGGACATTTTCGAAGGGACAATTCCAAAGCGACAATTTTTTGATTTCTTTTCCATGGATTATTGCACAAAACAAGATCTTGACAAGGGGTTACCAAGACTCCAGGAAAATCGATCGGTCACGGAGTGTTTTAAAAAGTCAATCTACATGATATGTGGCGATGCAGGGCTAGAAGGCTAGGCTCCCCACGATATGACAATCTAGATGGATTGAATACGCGGAGTGTAGAGATGCCCAACCGGGTCCGAATCGGCGGTTTGAACCGGAACCGGACCGGCCCAAAACCGGAGGGAAACCGGATCAGCTGAACCGTGAACCGACTGAACCGGTGAATCGGCGGTTTTCCGATCCGATTACGGTTCGTATATTCAAAAATCGGTGAACCGCCGGTTCAGGAACCAGAACCGTGAACCGGAACCGCCGGTTCACGAACCGGAACCGTACGGCTAACAGCTAGTTGATCTGGGCCGTTGATTTCTTGATCCGATGGTGCCTGTTTAATGACCGTTAGCTAACGATCATTTTGACTGTTTAGTGACCAAAATGTAAAAAAAAAATATTTTTTTAACCGTTTTGGTCCCTAAAACGGTTTTTTTTTATTTTGGTCCCTAAAACGTTTTTTTTTTCTCTCCAACCTATAAATACCCTCCCCCTCCCTTCATTTTTTTCACTACTCATTCTCTCAATCTCTCTCTCAATCTCTCATTCTCTCCTCTCTCAATCTCTCAAATCTCTCTCTCAGTCTCAATCTCTCAAATCTCTCTCTCAATTAATCTCTATATTATCTCAAACTTGCAAAGTCTCAAACTCAAAGTCTCCATAATTTTATTTTTTTCACATAATTTCATCTTTTCACCAAAAAAATATGTCTTCATCTCGTGGCGGCCGTGGCGATAAGGGAAAGAATGTATCAACTACGCATCCAATTTTTCCTCCCGATGATTCCATTTGGGATAATCTTAATGTACAAGCACTACCACAAGAAACGCTTGATTTGAGCGATGACGAAGTTGATGCAACATTTCCAATGGGTGGTCATGGTCATACCGAAGGGAGTAACACTCAAACCACTCAAACCTAAAGTGAAGCGTGAGGGGGTGGTCAAACTCAAATCCGAGGTCGAGGTCGAGGTCGAGGAGGTCGAACCACGGGAAGGTCGGACATCATGACCGTGCACTTTTCAAAAGTGCCAATTGAAGGTACCAACCAATACACCGTTTCTTGCAATCATTGCACTAAAAAAATTGCCTTTACCCATGGAGGCGGTTATGGGACATTTAAAAGACACTTGACGTCAAGGCACCCCGACCAAGTTGGAGATGCCCAAGATCAAACACAACTACAAGGATTTACGGGATCATCACAAGGTATGTCTTCGCAATTATTTAAATTTGATAATTCAACATATAGAAGAGAAATGGCAAAATATACTGCTGCTAAAGGATTACCCTTTAATTTTACTAATGATAGATTATGGTCTAATATGGCACAACTTTGTTTAAATCCCGCGGCTAAAGAAATTAATAAAAATACAAGTACTCGTGATACTAAAACCCAATATCTACAAGGGAAATTAACTTTAATTAATATATTTAAAGATTTACCCCAAAAAGTCAATATGTGCCGATATATGGAGTGACCATTGGCAAACTCATAGCTATATAGGAATTACATGTCATTGGGTTGATAGTAGTTGAAAATTACAAAAACGATTAATTGCATATAAATCTTTTGATACTGTTCATAATGCTCAAAATATTTGTAACAAAATTGCTAAAGTTTTACAAGAATATGGATTAGTTCACAAAAAAATTTCAATTGGATTTGATAATGCTGCTAATAATACTGCTAGTCTACCATCACTCATTGATATTTGCCAACCATTCATTGGGGGTAAATTTTTTCATGTTAGCTGCATATGTCATATTTTAAATTTGTGTGTGCAAGATGGTTTATCAACTTTAAAGGAACATAAAGCCCCAATTAAGGAAGTTCTTGCTTATATAATGAGAAATCATAGCATAACAAAATTGTGAATTAGATTTTGTAAAATAAATAATATCCCACCTAAAAGATTTTCCCTAGATGTTCCAAACCGATGGAATTCCACTTATAAAATGTTATCTGACTCTTATGATTTTCGTGAACTATTGTGTCAGTTTATTCAACAAATAGAGTATTCAACTATAATATTGCCTCATCAATGGGATGTTTGTAATAATTTAAAGAAACTTTTGAAAGTTTTTAAAGATACTACCGTACAATTATCCGGTTCTTACTATCCCACTTCACCGTTAGTTATAGAACACGCCGCTAAAATTAGTTATATATTTATGCATTTTAAAGATTGTCCAATTTTAGGTGAATGTATTAGCAAGATGAGAACAAAATGGCTTAAATATTTTTTGAACATTTCCCCATTATTTTTAGTAGCTAAACTATTAGATCCTATGATAAGAGAAGATGATTTAGAACAAATACTTGATTATTATTATAAGAATCTATTTTCCACCGGCTTTGATTTGTTTTCAGATAGACCTATCCCAAAGGCAAAAGACGTTGTAACTGAGACTAAAAATATTTTATATGCACTTTATAGAGAATATTATGATCTTTTTGGTAATATTGTTTATCCTAGTAGTGAAAATATAGGTGGTAGTTCTCACGAAGAGAGCGATCCCTTTAACCTCTGTTCTAAAAGACCCCGCCTAAGGGCGCCTAGGCCCCGCCTAGGCGCTAGGCCCCTCTCCAACGCCTAGTTTTAAGCCCCGCCTAGGTCCTGACTAATTCCGACTAATCCCGATTAGTCCCCGACTAGTCCCCGCCTAGGCGCTAGGCCCGGCTCCGCCGCCTAGCATCCGCCTAGCGCTTTTTAGAACCTTGCCTTTAACTTTATAGATAATTTAATTAGTTCTAGAACTCAAAAACGTCAACGAGGGGGCTCCACTTATGTTGAACTTGAAAATTATTTAACCACTTCTTTTGAGCCTATAGAAGAATTTGATATTGCAAAGTGGTGGGCGCGAAGGGCAAATAACTATCCTATTCTATCATTGATAGCAAAGGAGATCCTAGCCGCTCCCGCCTCAACCGTCGCCGTAGAAGAAGTATTTAGTGTAGGAGGAAATGTCTTGTCCGATCGAAGGTCAAGGTTGTCTCCATATAATTTAGAATATCAAATGGTGCTCGGCGATTGGCATAGAGCCGAACTACGACTTCAAGATAAAAGAAGTAGTTCCAAGGAGGAGGAGGCCTTTGATGAAGATACATCGGGGATCGAAGCCGAATGAACTACGCCGCTCTTTAGATTTTAGATTAGGTTAATTATAATTTTATAGTTTAGATTAGGTTTATTTTTATTTAATTGTAATAGTTAGGTTGAGGTAAAGGCTCCTAAATGTCCCCCCTTATTTATAAAAGGGTAAGGTTGATTGTCCCCCTCATTTGTAATTTTATTTTAATTAATAAAATTTAAGGGTACCGTCCCTTTTTCTTTTATATACTTTCGTTTATTTTTAAAAAAGTTAAGTTTTTATATGACTTTTAGCAAAAAGTAAACTTTATTATAAAACTTAACAGAAATTGTTAAAAATTTAACTGTTTTTTTTTTTGGAAAATATGTACACTTGGGCGACCGCCCATAACATTCGGCTCTCTTGGGCGGCCGCCCAAACCAAGTAATTTTTTTTTGAAAAACTGTACACTTGGGCGACCGCCCACATCATTCGGCCCATCTTGGGCGGCCGCCCAAACCAATTTTTCTTTTCTTTTTTGAAATTGCCGGTTTAAAATCGGAACCGGAATCGTACGGCCGGTTCGAACCGGGAACCGGAACCGTGACTAAACCGGGCCGGTTTCGGTTCAATGGCTGGCTGAACCGTGAACCGCCGGTTCGGAACCGAAATCGGCGGTTTGAACCGGATGGTCACCTCTAGCGGAGTGGGATGATCCAACTTCGGAGAGACCGGCGACTAGGTGGTTACCGTCATCCGTCCTTAGTGTGGGTCCCGGGTTAATCAAGGGTATGTTGTGCAATGACAGTTATAATATGAGTGCGCGTGTGTGAGAGTCAATCTAGGTGATAGAGAAAAATAGAAAGTTTTTTTTTTTTTTTGAAACTAAAGAAAAAACAAGCAATGGGCGCACCAAGTGGTTGCCTACGTTTCCCCCAAATTAGGAAGACTTAGGCCATCGTAGTTTCACTTAAAGAGAGATAGAAAGAGAATTTAATTAATTAATTACAAAGCCCAAGTCAACCGATGACCGGTAAAAAATTAAAATAAATCCAATCTCACGCAAGTATATAGTTCATGTAATTAATAATTACTCTACCCTGAAAAATAAAATTAATACAAGCAAAATAGAAATAATAATATATTTTGACTTTTCTGAATTTTAAAACTTTTTCTGTTTTCTTTTTAAATGAGCAGTCAACTTTTAAAGAAAGTCAACTGTGCCAAGGTTTGTTTTTGGTTTTGTGCGCCGCCAAACAGACTATTCAAACCTTTTTTTTTTTTAAACATGGTCAAAATCTTTAAAAGTCAACTGCACCTTTTCTTTTACTTTTTGTTCAATGCCTCCGCAAAACAAGAACAATTTTACCGAATGGTAGTTTCGTGCGGGACAACCTTGTCCCGCACTGGACAAGCATTCACACAGTAATTTTTTTTTGACGAAAATTGTGCAGAAAAATTTCAAAAAATTCCAGAAAAATCAGATTTTAAACAGAAAATTGAAAAGATTAATAACACGCAATTGTAACGCAAGTCTAACCCTCTTAATTAATTGTCTCCAGCAGAGTCGCCACTGTAGCGATGCGTGAATTTTTAACGTCTAGGAGTCGTCACTTATTATTTATTTGGGAAAACAATAAGAAAAACTTTTTTGATTTAAAAGATATTTGAGGGTTCGGGGGTTAAGTTATGAAATGGGAAGGTCGAGGAGCACCCATTCCACCCAATCCGAAGATCGGTCTTACCAATTGAGTATTATCAATCTTTTTTAATTATTAATTAAACAAAATAACAAGAAAATACTAATCAATTTCTTGATTAGGAATGTCGGATTGTATGCTTTGAGATTGCCTCCATGGATTGAAGAAACTCTAGGCTAATCCTTTTGATGGGATTACACTACTCTAAAATTCAATAGAGAGATTGAAAAGAAGAATAAAAGTATAGGAATTTACCTAGCGTTTAGGGAGTATTTGGTTTAGAACGTGGTTCTAAGATGAATTCTTGGTCGAGAAGTGATTCAGGCAGAGTTTCAACTCAATATAAGAGTCAAATCTTGATCGGACAGAGTTTCGTCTCAATCCTTGATTCGGGCTTTGATGTTTGTTGATCAACAAGGTTGATAAACAAACTTTAGGTGATTTTAGGGTGATTTTGTAGGAATCTTTCAGGGAGAGAAACCAACAAAATGTGTGTGTTGTGTGTTTTCGATCGTGGATCGGGGACCTCTGAAATACTGAAAGCCTTCAGGTATTTATAGGGGTTTAAGAGGTGGATGGATGACTTGGTCACCAAGTTTAGGAGACTCAATGAAGGTTTCAGAACTCAATTATCATTGGATGACCGGATGGGATAAGTTTTATCAAGAAAAAAGGTTGAAACGGAGAAGGAGAGTGATTCTGCATATCCTGCAGAGGGGTTGTCTCGCGCAAGATACGTATGTCCCGTGCGAGACAACTAGTCGGTTGACTATTTTATCCTCTTCAGTTTATTCTGTTAGTCAGTTAGGTCCAAAACTAACGAGGTTAGTTAGAAACTTAACGAAACATGACGAAACTGATATGCTTTCATCAAAACATAAAAGAGAGACAAAGAGTAGTATAATCATGGATTATTGGTTCAGAATGGGGTGTCTACACTATACCTAATTGAGGCTATTTGAAGGCGTCTATACTTGAGGGAGACTATTTGAAGGCGTCTATACCTAAGGGAGACTATTTGAAGGCGTCTATACCTGAGGGAGACTATTTGAAGGCGTCTAAACCTGATGGAGACTATTTGAAAGCGTCTATACCTAAGGGAGACTATTTGAAGGCGTTTATACATGAGGGAGACTATTTGAAGGCATCTATACCTGAGTGAGACTATTTTAAGGCGTCTAAACCTGAGTGAGACTATTTGAAGGGATTTATACCTAAGGGAGACTATTTTAAGGTGTCTATACCTGAGTGAGACTATTTGAAGGCGTCTATACCTAAGGAAGACTATTTGAAGGCGTTTATATCTAAGGGAGACTGTTTGAAGGTGTCTATACCCGAGGGAGACTGCTTAAAGGCATCTATACCTGAGGGAGACTATTTGAAGGCGTCTATACCTGAGTGAGACTATTTAAAGGCATCTAAACCTAAAGGAGACTATTTGAAGGCGTCTATACCTAAGGGAGTCTATTTGAAGGTGTCTATACCTGAGGGAGACTATTTGAAGGCGTCTATACCTTAGGGAGACTATTTGAAGGCGTCTATACCTAAGGGAGATACTGGAGGTTGTCTTCATCCATTTGTGGATGTTGGAGGTCGTCTTTACCAAGCTGCAGACATCGGAGCTTGTCTTTGCCAAGCTGTAGACATGGGGGCTATCTTTGCCGAACTATAGACATTGGGGGTTGTCTTTGCCGAATCGGAGATGTTAGAGGCTGTCTTCTCCAAGTCAGAGACACTTGGGGCGGTCTTTACCCATCTGTAGACGCCGTAGGTTGTCTTTACCGAACTGGAGATGTGAAAGGTTGTCGTCTCCAAACTGTATGCACTGAAGATTTTCTTTGCCAAATCGTAGATACTGGAAAATGTCTTCACAGACTTGAGGCATTTGAAACGGAGCTGATGTAGGTTTGGAGCCAAGATAATGTTGACTTTATGTGTCTGAGGCTAAGATGATGCAGGATTGGGGTATCTGAATCAGGCGGATGTCAACTTGAGGTATCCGAGCACAAGCTGACGTGGGCTAGAGGTGTCTTAGCCATGGTAGTGTTCATCTGAGGTATCTGAAACCAAGATGGTGTTGACTTGAGGCATCTGGGCACAAGTTGACGTGGGCTAGAGGTGTCTTAGTCAAGGTAGTGTTCATCTGAGGTATCTCCAAGATGGTACTGACTTGAGGCATTTGGGCACAAGCTGACGTGGGCTAAAGGTGTCTTAGTCATGGTGATGTGGAGACGAAGGTCTTGCCAGTCATTTGGGAAGTTCTGTTGAAGTCATTAGAATTACACTTCGGTGGATACCATCTTTGCTGCGGAGAGGCTTTGGATAGTGAGGGAAAACTGGTCTTTCGTGCTTGAATTGCTACATTTGTTAGTAGAGGGATAAACGCATATATGACATTCATGATGATGGATGCATGGATAGAACCAAAATGATTCACAATATCTTATGGTTGTTCTATTGATCATGTTTTGTGCATACTACATGAGCCCTGGGGAGATTTTTGTGGGGATGGATGTGATATTTGGTTGGGATTTTGGATATATACTGTAATGTGCAGGTTTTGTACAGGCTTTGAGCAGTTAGGATGGAGATTCAACCACTGTCAGATTTTTTTTGTTGGGTGACAATATCATCCGCGTGGATGGAATTAAGGCTACAATTTCATAGTCTTCCGGCGTAAGGCCATCAGACGACTCTAGGGACTCGAATTCAATGATAAGAGACTCAGAGAACTTAAGATGAGTGGACACAAGTGGATGAAGGACCAATCCAAGCTTCATAATATTCTCTTCTTTGCTCGCGGACAGACCGAAGAGAGTCTCCGAATTCTTCAGAAGCATTTTACTTCTTTCCCAAACATCTACTGCATGACGGGACCATCCCACACATCTGGAGAGAATTCTGCAGTCTAGGTCTTTGGTACAACTAGTTCAAACTCGGCCTTCGTGGCTTCTTCGACAGTCGGGATGACCTCATTGAGTTTCTCAAACTGTTTCACCAGCTCCGACACTCCCTTAAAAGTATATTCACTTTTCATGGTGGTAGTAGCCCTGGGCATATTGGGTAAGTCAAGAAACATTCTTCGGATGGGGTTGGCCTTGGTTCCCCTGAACTTGCTAAGATCCTCCAGCCTTCCGTGGTAGTGGGGTTCTTAGCTTCGGCAATGTCCACCTGAGGTGGTCGTGTCAAAACTGAAAGGGCGAAGGTTAGGACCATCATAAGGGATCTTTTTTGCAATAGTATCCCTCCTCTTACGAGCAACTTCCTTTTCTTGCAAAATTTCTTCTGAGGTTGGTTCATACCTTAGGCCACGGCGAGTATTCTGTTCCTTTACCTCAATGACCTTGTGTGTCCCTTGCAGATCCTTCCCAAGACTCAGACTAGGCAGGTAGTTCATCTTTCTCATCATCCTCATGGCCGGAGGAATCTTGTCCCTAGTGACAGTCAAATCCACATTGCAAACTTGAGCTTTTGGAAATTCGATCTTGAAACCAGTTAGCACAAAGCCATCTTCATCATGCTTGATCTCCAGAATGGGTATTCCACCTGTATCAGTGCCCTCAAAAGTAACTAGGTCTCCATAAATGGTTGTTAGAGCCCCATCTGAAATGAACTTTACACACTGATGAAGGCTTGAAGCGACTCCATTAACTTGGTGCATCCAAGGTCTTCCCAAGAGAGCATTAAAGGTGATTGGGATATCAATGACCTGGAATTCTACAGGTATCATTTTCTTGCCAAACCATAGGTTCAAAGTAGCAGCCCTAAGTACTATACGAGACGTTGAGTCTTAGGCCTTGACAGTAAGGGAGGAAGGCTTCAGGTCTGTGGGCTTGATGCCGAGCAGGCTCATGATCTTTGCTGGGAGGATGTTCATTCAAAACCCATCATCGACTAGGACCCGAGGGAGGCGTCGCTCATCTAGCTAGACCGTGATGAAGAGAGGTTCATTATAATCGGCTCTAAACTGAGGGAGATCGAGGTCCGTGAAGGTGAATATGTTTTCGTAATGGATGTTCCCAATCAGTTGTACCACGTCGTCAGAGGTGGCATCAATAGGAACCAATGTGTGGGCCAAACTTTCCTCCAATTTCAACTTGTGAGGATAAGATGAAGTGAGTAAGGACCAGAGAGAAATGTTGGCTTGAGTCTGCTTCAACTGAGTCAGCATAGGATCTTCTTTTTCGGGGTCGGGAGTTTCGGCTGTCTTGCATAAGGATTACGGTTCACCCTGGGTGCTTGATCTGCTGACTTTTTTTCTATTTTGGGATTTTCCTGGTGGATTTTCCCAGACCTGGTCAACAGATTCACTTCTTCCTTTGGTTTATCTGTTCCTTCCTTACAGGATTCTTTCAATGCTGCTACCATAACGGAGGAGCTTGCTTGGCAACTGGTGGCTGATCTTGTTACAAGTTTCGCGAAGCTTGGCGATGATGAGGGGTTGAGCTTGGGGATTGTTTGGGACAAGTTTTAAGTAGGTGGGGTGATATCCTTTGGTTGCAGACTGAACTGCATGTCGTTGATGAGGTCTTGTTGTAGGTCAACAGTATCATGCGGACCTCAATTTTGATCTTGGGATGAAATTGGATTTGAACCCCAGGTCTCGATTGAAATTTCCTTTCAATCTCGGACATTTGAAGCTAATGCTGGCGGCTCTAGAATCAAAAGTACGTTGATATGAATGAACCCTCTTTCGCTTGGGTTAGTTGTGACTTGACATAAACTTGGAGAATGACTTGGCGAAATGCTGATACGAGGAGTTTCCCAGCTCTCAAACTCTGATGATGCAGGGAGTTGCCATATACCAAGTTCTAAAGCTGAAACTCCAAGATAATTGTTGAGGTGACTAGACCTTTCTTCTGAAGATAGGTGTGACTTGACAAAGCCCCATTTCGAGGAAACGACATGGTGAAAGCCACGGAAGCTTTCTCTAAATGACTTGATGAAGCCCCAGGTTTGACAAGGCGTCACGGCAAAGGTCCAATTAATGGTTTGACTGTAAAACTGACATACTGATGAAGTACCAAGTCGGTCGATCAATGTGAGAGACCTCGGGGTGAAGTTGATGTAACCCCAGATTCCTTGCAGCATTACGTCATGAAGTGAGAAAACCTATCTTTGATAACAACTATGCGACTAGAATCCTCCCTTCGAAGGGTGTCTTCCATATGGGAACTGTTAGCCATAGTAGCACTTGGCTTGTTCATGGCTTCAATCATATCACCCTATGGTTGTTCTTAGGGAAGGGATTGTTGGTTGTGTTGGGCCCTTCGGGTATCTCAAACTTACCCTTTTCGATCAGTTCTCACATCGCCCTTTTCAGGAGCATGCAATTATAATTAACGTGCCATGATACTAGTGGAAAGCATAGTTCTTAGTTGTGTCCAAATGGATATTGGGATCCCTGGGCTGATAGTTGTCCAAAGGTCTGATCAGACCTTCCTTCACAAGTCCCTGAAAGACTTCACTTAGAGGCATTTCGAGATCATCAAGCCTTAGATTCCGCGACTTGGGCACATCGCCTTTCTTGAAACGAAAGGAGTGGCATTGTTGCAAACCTGGCCCGCATAGTTAATTGCTTCCTTGCCTTTTGGGCAGGACATGAGCTGGATTAGAGGCAGAAGCTCGGTGCCGATAAGTAGGAGAAGCGTCTTGCTGTTGGTCAAATTTTAGCCCCAGAACTAACCATTGCACGTAGATCTAGATAGGGAAAGTTACTGAGGGACGTTCTCAAATGAGGCTTCAAGTGAGCTTGGAAAATATCCAACTGTTCTTCATCAGAAGGGGGAATTTCCATCTCACTCATCTTGAGGTTTCAACGCTTTTAAAAGTCCCCAATAGTCTCATCGGGACATTGTACAGTCGTCTGTAAGTCTTCCCGGTTTGTTTCCCATTCCAAATTGGCTTTGTACTTCTGGTAAAAGCATTAGTGATCTGTTTCCGAGTAGCCCTAGCCTCAGGCTTCAACCAGAAGATTCATTTTAGAGCACCCATCTTTAAGGAGAGACTGGAATAGTCATCTCAACTGCTGATTCGTATATCTTTTGACTTTCATGGCTAGGGTGTAAGTATCCAAGGGGGTCTTAGGACATGCAGTCTCATCAAACAATTCTAGATTGGGGACATCATGAACTTGTGAGGTAGAGGCACAATGGAGTTGGTATATGTGGGTCAGAGAGCGGCCTTTTTCCCTATCAACTCAGCAAGATGCGCTTGTACTTCTTTCTGTTGTTCCATGAACCAGGCAAGTTGAGAGTCCAATGGCGGAGCCGTGATGCTCGGACCGGTGGCAGAGCTAAAGAAAGGATTCGCCATAGGCGGCACACTAGTGGAAGGGATGGCCGAACCTGGGACCTAAGTGTAAACATGTCCTTGGCCTAAGTTGCCTTGAGGAGTGTAAGTAGAACCCTGAGCATAAGGATTGAACCCGATGGTGTATTGCTGATTCCCTGTAGGCAAGAAGGGTGGAGGCAAACCAGAGGTGGCCGGGTAGCCCAGGGCCAAGCTCAAAGTGTAGTTTAAAGGAGGGCTGAGACTCCTGATTCTGAATTTTACTTCTGGCCAGTGTGGCAGAGTAATACCCAGAGGGTAGCACGGATAGGACGAGCCGAATGAGACTGGAATAGAGGTTTGTTGTCCCGTGGGGGCGATCATGAATGGATTTTGTGAGACTTGTGTGGTGCCGGGGGCTAGCTGTCCTAAACTGGGTTGCTGTTGAGACGTCCCAAACTACTGGGGCAGAGAAGTTCCAAACTGATCCATAGTTGACTGTCGTCCCAAACCCAACTGAGAAGTCATACCAAGCTGCTGTAACTGAGAAGTCCCTGACTGGTCTGTACCAAACTGCTGAGGCATACCAAACAGCAGCGACATACCGAGCTGACTCTTACTGCGCTAAGGCATACCATATTGGCCCAAATCGGACTGAAGTCAATTCGTTCCCCCAAACGACTGTCCCAGACCAAACTGTGAAAGTATACCTTACTGATGATGAGAGGATGGCTGATTCATATGTAGAGAAGAGTATGGCCCGATGGAGGTTCCATATAAGGAAGGTGGTGGCATTTGGCGGTAGTTTATCTGACCAAGAGAGGGATGTTCCTCTTCTACTGTGAAAGTCCCATCGGGGTTGAGGGCAATTGTTAAATGGTCATCGAAACATCATTCTGATTGGTACAAAGAGTTTTACGGACTCGGATTCCACTGTTAGCCATAAAATCATAATGAATCCCTAGTTCTGGTTAAAACTTCATCCTTAACCTTGGACATCAAAGAACTGCACTTGACAAGCCCATAGCCATAATTCCAAAGTGACCAATATGGCGATCAAATCTCCCTTTTCTTGGCGAAACCTTAGTCTGAAGAAATGGGTTGGCGAAATCTCGATTTTGAAGAAGTGACTTGGTAAAGCCTCAGTCTCATGATTGAATCTGACATAATTAGTGAGGCTTCAACCTGATAGGCATTGCAATGATCCTGAAATGAGTCTGAACAAAGACCCAATCCATCTTGTAGCAAAGTGAAGAAACCAATTGTGGAGCAAAAATGACTAAAGGAGCCGCCGATCTAAAGAAACGACTTGACGAAAGTCCCACCTTAAAGAGACCAATGCAGCTCTAATGCAAATTGAATTGTCATATAGCAAAAGAGGCAACCCATCTTTCTATATTTACTTCATTATTTTCTTTAGTCAATTTGTCAACCGGAAGAAAATGTGAAAGAAAGAAAATTTAGAAATGTATACGTGCAGGGGCGTATTTTCAAAAAGTGGGTACGAATCCCCGATTTGTATTATAGACTAATAAGACTTATGAACAAACATACCAGTACGTGGTATTGTTTTACCATAAATTCTCTCAAGCTCTAATAAGGAAGGTTAATGGTTTCCAGCCTATATACTAAGTATACTAAGAATTATGAAGAAGACTCAAGAACATCTTTAAGAAGATGGCCTCATTTGATGAGGGCACAAAAGAACTCGCTTTAGGTTTGACTCTTTTGAGAGAGCATAAGTGTAGAAAGGTTTGTAAAAGTGTATGGAAGCCCCTGCTGACAGAAAATCAGTGTTTAGCTCCATTTTTCCTATAATGTAGAAAAAGAAGACTTGTCGAGACATTTGAAAACATGTTTTATTCAAAAATGATCACAAGATTGCTTAAAACCCTTTATTAATGTTCGGGTTATTCAACCCCTAATCTTGATATGAACAAACATTTTGATTAATCATGAGGAGAAAGTCGACCAATACCAAGAATCAAAGTTTGCGAATTGTGAAGAAAGTTTGTGCATAGGAGAGGCCATTGATGAGACCGAATTTTCTGGGATTTATATGTGTTTACGACCGGATCATTTCTGGTTGCCTACGTTCCCCTCATTGTGAGGAGCTCAGGTCACCGTAGTTCGGGCTTGAACTGTGTTCAGCTTTGGGAAAGGGTATGAATATTTGTGGTCCCTTTGGTGAAAAGGCTCAGATAGGAAGGTTGGATGATGAGGCACGTACCTTGAGATGATTCCTTGACAAGTCATTTTTTACGGCTACTTCCATGATTCCATTGCTTCTTGATCATCATCTTTCATCGGGGGAGAAAGAATTTGAATACATCTTAGGGCTTATGATATGCTTTTGCCTTTGCCTTAACTGCTCCCTTGTTGTCGATATCTTCCGTTCTTCGGGCTTTAATTTTGCCCATCTGTCAAGCTTCCGATCAGCGGTGTTGGGTCCTTGGCTTCATTTTTTTTTTCTTTTAAAGTTCTTGCTTGAACTCTTTTTTTTGAAGCATTCGAGGACGAAGGCAAGCCCCTGTTAAACTTTCTTGACGCATATGAGGGCGAAGGCAAGCCCCTAGGTTGTTGTTGACATGGGATCAAACTTTTAATGCTGAGTGACCTTTTGTGGTTCCTTGATGTTGCCGCCGTCGTTGACTTGGTCAAGGTGGTGGTGGGGACATGTTTTGGAAATTGTATGGAATGATGGAAGCCTTTGTGGGGTAAGGAAATTGTATAGGGAGGGCATTAGTTGACTTTCTCACACCGATTAATTAGAATGTTAATTATTTCGAGACATTATTGGTTGAGCAATGAAAGTGATCATTTAGAATGAAACCATTTTATTAAATGTAATGTAGATGTGCAAATAATATCCCAAGTCTAGCAAGAAAAGAAAAAGACTCTTTTATAGAAAATTTAAGATTCACTACAATGTCCAAGGATGACTTGATTGAACGAAAAAAGTACTAGAACCTACAAAGGTTGACTAAAAGACTGTTTTAACATTTTAATTTAATTTAAGGATGGGTAGCCCCTAGTCTAGCTACTCTTTGTTGTTGGACCACGCCTCTACCCTTCAGCAATGGAAGCAAATTCCTCATGAAGATATGACAGACTAAGCGCGCATTGGGTGACTTCGGGAATTCCTTGCTTACCGGCCCTGACGGCCGTCTTATCTGCCCTCAGATTATCATCATCCCATTTCCCCTTGGCGTCAGTTGTGAACTTATCGGAGGGCGGGAGTTCAAAGTATTTCACCAAATCCGGCTTTGCCACGGTCACATGCTTGTTATAGTCAAACCAGCCATTCTCAACATTTGTTGTGACTAAATCATCTAGCTTGCTAAGTGAAATGTCAAAGTCTATTGAATTCACAGAGCTTGAATCATAAAACTCAATCATGTTCGTGTTGTTTGGAAATGATCATTGGCAGTGTTGAGATCATTGAGGCACTCAAGTTTGCCCTCCTTAATTAACCCCCGAATTGCCTTTCTCAAAGCTATACAGTTGTCGGTTGTATGACCGTGATACTGGTGGAAAGCACAGTGCTTAGTGGTGTCCAAAGGGATGTTGGGGTCCTTAGGCTGATAGTTTTTTTCATGGGTTCGAGGAGACCTTGCTTTTCCAAGCCATTTAAAACTTTGCTTAAGGGCACGCCCAAATCCTCAGGATGTGGTTTCTCCCTTAGGGGGAAATAAACTCTTAGTGCTCTTTAATTCAAGCCTTGGTCATCGAATTGGTCACCATTCTGAACAGAGTTTGCTATTTTTGGCCCATTGGGGCGCTCAAGCTTGCCCGCTTAGATTAACCCTTGAACCGCTCTCTTCAAGGCTCTGCAGTTGTCGGTCGTGTGGCCATAATGACTATGGAAGGTGCAATGCTTACTCATGTCGAGGGGTGCATTTGAGCTCCTTGGATGGTAGTCCCTAAGAGGCTCCAGAAGGCCTTCCTTTACTAAAGCCTTGAAAATTAAGCCCATGGGTATCCCAAAGTCATCAAAATGTTCTCGCTGCCTTAGAGGACCACTATTTCTTGGTTCCTTTTGAATGTTGTCAATTGTACAGAATGCCTTATTTCCTTTACTGGATGTTGCAGCCATGTTAGAAGGGTAAGGTTTATAGCGGTGAGACATGTTCAGACCAGTAGTGCTTCCCCGCGCACAAATCCTTTTGATGTAACCATCGATGTAAGCGTCGAGATTTGACTTTGTGTAAAACTCCTTTGTGTCAGATACGCGAGATTGGTATGGTGAGATGGCTCGAGTCGAGCGATTGTCGATACTCTCGTTGCTAGGCTTTTCTTGCATTTTCTTAATTGGTTCTACCAATATTCCTTCAAACGAGTCAATAGGAACACTAGGACTGTACGACCTCGCCACAAGATTGGCATTAGCAAATGAAACCACATTAGGAAGTACCCTAGTTGGAGAAATGACAGTCTGAGCATTCAAAGCGTGACCGTAACCCTCCTCATAAGTCAAACTTGAAGCATAAGAATACGGACTAAAGGATCGGAGGTGGTGAGACTTATAAGGGGCCTCATAAGGTCTGGCAGCTATCGAAGATGAGGATATATGGCTCGTAATGGATGGATACCAGGGAGTAGTGAGTGCAGATCCAAAAGGCTGCTGAAGATATGAGGTTTGAGGCACCGTAACAGTAGGACTGAATGTGTCTTGACCATACTGAGGAACGTGACTAGAAGGGTAATGTGTATACTGTACTTGATGAGCAGGAGCAGCTTGCGTAACAGCCGGGTGGAGAATTGGATGAGGAGCATTTGACCTTGTCGGACTTCCCAATCGGAGGGGCGGGGTAGAGCTTGGAGGATGCTATGAATATGGTGAGCCTGATGAAGTGGTGATAAAAGCCTGGTGGCCCATGTGAGCTTGCAGTATCACAGGGGCAAGTGAGCCTTGAGAATTGATGGAAGCAAGCTGACCCCTTCCGAACCATGGAGCCTGAGAAGCGAACTGACCCAAAATGTCTTGCGGATCCATGTCAAACTGTTGGGCTTGAAAAGTTGCGAACTGACCCATTCCAAGCTGAAGACCCGAACCAGACTGAGGCTGTGAAGTAGTAAACTGACCCCTTCCAAGCTGTGGGACAAAAGCAAACTGATTAAAACCGAGTGGTGAAACCTGAGAGGCACCGAGGGCAGGTTGACCTAGATCAGACTGCTGAGGAGTACAAAGTTGTTGGGGCTGAGAGACAGGCCGAGTCATAGGCCGAGGAATGCTTGGCCCATTAGCAGTTCCACACGAAAGGGAGCAAGGCATTCGACGGTAGTCGGCATGCCCAGGAAGGGAATTAGCTTCAATCTCCGCATCAACCGTAAAGGTTCCATTAGGGTTGCGAACAATTGCTAGTCCATGGGTTCTGACACTTTCCAATAACTGACTGATCTGAGCCTCTTGGTGTTGTCTTATTTGTTCCCGCATTTGATTCCACAGTCTGGCGTTCTGCGGATTCTCGGGGTGCGGATTCGTATGTCCTCCACTGTTCTCCTCTAAGTTGGCCATTCTGAAACTCTGAGCTGGAGCGAAGGAAGAAACCGATGAAGTATCTGATTTTGGAACGACTGAGCTGAACAAACGATGACCCCGGATCTTGATCCAAACTTTGCTTACTGTGGAAGGCACAAAAGGGTACGGTTCAAACTCGGGAAAGCGAAACAGGTTAGTTTTTGGGCTTAGGGCTCATGCAACATGCGATTATTTGTTCGAGTTTACTTAAAACGCCTTTTCTCAAATCCTAGGTGGTTGGAAAAGATTGCTCTCTTTTTTTTCTTTTTTTTAACTACTCTAAGTCCTGGATCAGTGGGATCCATCACTACGCCTACAGACCCCTCAACCTATAACCTCGAACAAGGGTTCCATAGGGCAAGCAGGTCCCACCGACCGAAAAAGGAAAACGAGCCTAAGGTCTGGCGGGTCATGAAGTCTTAACGTGCACTTGATGCAAATTACGGGCAAAGCCAATGTCGAGGGTCAAGATCCAGTAAAGGTGCCTGACGAAAAACCGGCATGACCTTGACTGATAAGTGTCCACGAAAGATCTTGACTCGTCATTGGTTAAGCGGTAATTATACATGGACTAGGCGTTAATCCTTGATGACTCGGTGTCACACCGGGAGCCGGTGCGTAAGTCGTGCGGGTCAAAGTCAAAGTCCAAGCGCCAGTCAAGATCGAGTCAAAGTTCATGAGGGAAAACCGACATGACCTCGACTGATTTAGGTCTAAGGAGGATCCTGACTCGGCACGTTGACTAGGGTTTGACCGATACAAAGTATATACTAACGCGGTCTTACACAAACCAGACCAAAAACCAACCAATTCTCGGACAAAAATGTGTGTCACAGACAAGTGCAGGGTAGACACGAGGGTAAACCAAGGGCTGTTTGGCATCCCGTGCTCGCACCGAGAGGCGTAGTAAGGCCTCCCAGGCTGCTACTGAGATTTACCAGGTTAAGGACGTAGTGTGCAGTGTACGGTCAACGTGCACGTAGTGTGCGACAGTCTAAATTGCTTTTTGAGTAAAAACAGGGATTTTCAAGTGTGTCTTAAAGGCATGATGCATGAAAAAGATTTTTGAAAAGAATTTATTATTTCTTCTTTTTTTTTGAAAACATTTTCGAAAATATTTTTGAAGGCATGTAAGCACATAAGCACATAAGTGTTGAACAGTCAAAGTTATCGGTCCAACAGTCAAACTTCGAATTTTCCCAGCGCGGTCAAACCAATAATAATAAATCATAGCTAGACAAAATATTCACAAGGAAACACACACATGAAAACACAAGGTTTCAAGTAACATGACGGAAGCTTGACCCACGAAAGCTAAAAAAAAAAAATTAAAAAAAAAAAAAACAAGTTTTTTTAAAGCTTAGTCCCCAGCGGAGTCGCCTCTGTGATGTACCTAACTTTTTTTGAAACTGAAAAAATGGAGTTGCCACGACATTTTAGGTTTAAGGGCCAAAACTTTGAAAAATGCCCGAAAGTAGAGAAAAGGGTTCGGAGGTCACGTTACACTCCGGGAAGAACGTTTGGCGTTCACCTGAAATGCCTCGTATAACGAGTCTTCCATACTTGAAACTTTGTGTGTGTGTGTGTGTGTGTTTTGAAAAGGTTTGACTAAAAAGGATTTTCTGGAAATAAACTGAATTTGAGGGACTGGACTGGAAAACAGTTTTAAAACCCGGCTGAAACTGAAAAAATAATAGAATCTGGGAAATGTATGCAGATGACAATGTCATCCGCGTGGATGATTCTGGCATGATGAATTCATCCGTGCGGACAACCTGCACCTTAACTTGATTTTTAGAGTTTCTCAGTTTGACTCTGTAACTTCCAGAAACTTAACTGGATTTACAGGACTTAACTGGAAATGTAACTGGAAAGCAGAAAACAAAGGACATTTGATTTTTTGGGCATCCATGTTTGTCCTCTCTTTCCCTAGACTTTGATTTAGTTATCATCTACTAAATGTGTTTAGTGATGAGTCATCTAACCAAGCCATCCCGGGGGTACATTAGGACTTGAAAACCTGTCATTTGCAAGGGAAAGGTGGATTTGACATGAAAGTAAATTGATAAACAAGGAATATGTCAAGATGTATCAACTTTAGAGGAAGATCTCTAAGGTGGTCACAAGAAGGACCATCCTTGAGATCTATACTCAAGTGTATTTCTTACATTTTTTTTGTGACCTAAATGTGCAAGTCTTAAGGATGTTCAACCATGGAAATGGTTTCAAGGTGAACATCTTAGACAAAGGGGGGGACATTTGCAAGAAAATAAAGACTATGGACCATTTGAAGTGATCATCTATGGAGATGAACTCCAAGATGACCACGTTTTAGGTCAATTGAGCAAGTAACAACTAGTAATGTAAAAGGGACATGGGGAATAACATGAAAGTAAAGGGGAGTGTAGATCACTTTTAGAAGATCATCCATGGAAATGGATTCCATGGAGATCCTCATGGATCCAAGAACAAAAGGGGAAGGGGATGAGCAAGTAAGTAAATAAAATCACATCATGGAGACAAGAAATGGATGCATGAACAAAAGAGGTTTGAGTAGGGAGAACAAGGTGTTTACCAATGTTTTTTGGGTTTGTGTTTAGGGTTTGAAGATTTGAAGGCTTAGGAATGGTTTTGGAGTGGATTTGTTTATGGTTTTGGTGTTGGATTTGTAGAAGATGAGTGTTTAGGGCTGTTTTAAGAGTATTTCGGCAGAGTAACAGTAGGAAATGTGCTTGTTGCCCTCTGAAACTGAAGGAGAAGGGCTGAATTTATAGGTTGGTTGGGGGTACAAAGTCATCCGCGTGGATGATTTTGTAGGTACAAAGTCATCCGCGTGGATGAGTTCGTCGCTACAAAGTCATCCGCGAGGATGAGATCGTCAGCGTGCCTGAACTGCAGAAAAGCAGTTTTGGTTGTTTCTACTTGGTCAAAAAAGCATTTTTTACTTGGAAATGATGATTTCCAGCGAGGTCCTATGCCATTTTTTTATTCCTAAGAGGTCCTTCCTCATTTAAATTGTCTAAATAATGTCCAAAATGCCCCTAAATGATTATAAATCATTAAATTGGGCTGATGGAACACTAACGACCCAGATTGGGGCACTTACAGATGCGCAGAAAGGTATGCTTGTAGCTTTCTTGCTGCTATAACTAGGGTGTAGGCTATCTTTTCTGCATTAAAGTACCTGCTTTCCACATCTGACAATGCCTTGTAGACATAATAGATTGGTTTATGTGTGGTTCCTTCATTCTGGACTAATACCGCAGCTATAGCGTTGTCCGTTGCTGCTAGGAAGACGTATAGCATCTCTCCGGTAACTGGACTGCTCAACAAAGGAGGGGATCCCAATTACTCCTTCAACTGTTTGAATGATTCTGAGCATTCAGATGTCTAGGAGAAGCTCTTGGTCCCTTTCAATACTTTGAAGAAAGGCAGCAATTTTTCCGCAGCTTTCGCAATGAACCTTCCAAGGGCAGCTATTCTTCCGTTCAGCCTTTGCACTTCCTTGATATTGGTAGGTTCTTTCATATCTATCAAGGCTTTTATTTTCTCCGAATTTGCCTCGATTCCTCTTTGTGATACCATAAAGCCTAGAAATTTTTCGGCTGTCACCCCGAACACACATTTGCTTGGATTCAGTTTCATGCGGTTTGCTCGTAGGTTATCAAAAGTTTCTTCCAAGTCTGGGGCATGACTGCCACTCCTAGTCTTGATGACCATGTCATCTATGTAGGCTTCCATGTTACGTCCTATCTGCTCCCCAAAGACTTTGTTGACCATTCGCTGGTAGGTTGGGCCCGCATTCTTGAGCTCGAAGGGCATCATGGTGTAACAATAAATTTCTCCGACTGCCTGGAAGGCTATTTTTTCAATGTCTTCCACAGCCATTTTTATCTGGTGATAACCAGAGTAGGCATCTAGAAAGCTGAGAGTTTTGTGTCCAGCAATTGAGTCTACCAGCTTGTCAATTATAGGGAGAGAGTAACTGTCTTTCGAGCAGGCCTTGTTGAGATCTGTGAAGTATACACACATTCACCACTTCCCATTATGTTTTTTGACCATTACAACATTGGAAAACCAAACAGGGTATAATACTTCTCTGACGATTTCATCATTTAGTAATTTCTAGAGTTAAGTACCTCAAAGGTCACTAACCTGTAGACCTTTTTACGTATTGGTCCTATGTCTTATTTCATGTACAATTTCGTCATTGACCTACCCATTTAATGTACCATGTCTTCCTTTCGTCCACTTTCTGTCAAAATCCTCGTTAAATATGCCTATGTGGCACAATGATGTCACTAGAAAGCTGAGTTGGCATTTGACATGGCAAAAATTTATTGATTTGGAAATAAAAGGGCCCTAAAGCTTACTTCCATTGTAAAGGGCCAAAAATTGAAACGCTAATTTACAAACACCCCCTCCTAATTAACCTAAATTTCTATTCAAAAAAGGCAACAAACAGAAAAAAAATAAACCTCTCCTTCATCTTCGACCCAATCCCCCACCTAGCGGCCTGCGGCCATCCTTCCCCGTCCCAACCCACCATCGGCCCCCACCACTACACCTCCACCCAACAAATTCTCTTCCGGCGTTCCCTTCCCTCCATGATAGACCTTTAACCGAAGCCAATCCCAACCCTTCATCAACATTGCATCCCCCAAATTAGATATGGGAAAGAATCCCCCTCCCCCTCTCTCTTTCTTCCCTACCCAGCCCATTCCGGCGAACTGAGGCAATAGCGCAACCGACGACGAACGAAGGAGATGTGAGGCTAGCGGTTGAAGTTGGGCTATGCGCCAGAGCATCAGCGGCAAACGACATCTCGACAAATGAGAAGACAATTGCGAGAACTTCCTCGCACACTGCTCCACGCACAGGTGACCCCCTCCCCTCGCCTACTATTCGTCCCCACCCCCTCAGCACTGTTCATCACCCATATTCTGTCTCCATCTCTCCTTTCAAATTTGATTTTTGGTACAAAATTGAACCCAAATTTGATATTTTTAAAGGTATTTTGTTGAAATTTTGAAGCTTGATTTTGGATTTCGTCCACCATGGAACCCAGATCTGGGATTTTTGAAGGTATTTTTTTGTTATTTTGAAGCTTGATTTTGGATGTGTTTGTTGAAATATATTTGTTCAAGGATCTAATTTTGAATGGAATGTGAGTTTGTTGGTTTTAAGGTTGGTTGTGGGTTTGATTTTGAATTTGAGTGTAGGTTGTTTGAAGATGGTGAATGGTGGTGATAGAGTGGTGATGGAGCAGTGATGGTGGTAATAGCGTGGTGGATGGTGGTGGTTTGGTGGTGTAGTAGTGAGAGGTTGTATGGCATAGTGAAGAAGAAGTAAAAATTAGAAAGAAAAAAAGGATGATTTTTTAGAAAATTAATTTATAATTGTTAAAATAATTTACTTGGTGGTTGATGATGGCGGTGTGATGGTGGTGGTTGATAACGGCGGTGGGTTAGGTCGTGACGGTGATATATTAGTGGATGTTGTATATTATAACATATAAATATAGAATTATATATTACTTTTATTTCTTTTTTAACGAATACAAATATCAGTAATAATAATTTATTTTTTAAATATTGCTAATGTATTATAGTTTTACAAATATCATTTTTTTAATTTAATTAAATATCAATAGTTAAAATGAAAAAAAAAAGAAGTTTAGTGATTAAATTGCAAAAAGATCAATAGACCAGGGTTATATTTAGAATAATTTAAAGGCTATGTCAGCATTTTAATGACATCAACGTGCCACATAGGCTGATTTAACGAAGATTTGGACGGAAATGAGACGGAAGAATTACATGGTAAACTAAGTCCTTGATTCCCCTCATATCCTCGACCTTACAGGTGAAGACATCCAGATTATTTTTTAGGAGGGTGATGATTTCTTCCCTTTCTTCCGGGAAGAGCTGGCCTCCGATTTTTATTTTCTGCTCTGGATAGTCAGGGTTGATCACAATTTCTTCCAATTCGTCTACGGGCTCCATCTTTGGACCGTCTCGAAATTGTAATGTTTCGATGATTATTTCTCTAAGCATTCTACCTTTTTCACCATTTATGTCTAGGTCTTACATCTCCACTAGTTCATCTACTTTCGGCATCTCTCCTTGTCTTAAGTCAGGGTTGGCCCCCAAGTTCTGGTCACTGAAGAGATTAGGGGTTATATCCGGGACGGACATAACTATGTTATTATTTTCGTGTATATATAGTATCATGTGGTCCTCATCCTCTACTTCAAAAATCAGATTCAGCCTAGAGCTGGTTCCAGTAGTCTTTACATAATTAGAGATCTTCAGATTTTCTTATGGTGTGTCTACCTCCACCTTTTTATATGTTTTTCTGCTCCTCGTTACATGCTATAAAAAGTCTTTGGGAGTTGCCCTCACACATCCGACTCAATCACGAGTAGGGAATTTAACTCGTTGGTACAGGAGGAAAGCGACCAATCCAAGTTTGCCTTGACTTGTAATGCCTAGGATGGCATGGTAGTCACTTGCTAGATCCATGACCACGAATGTTATTGTTGCCTCTGCTCTGAAGGGATGTGCTTCTACTTGAAATAATAAGTCAATTGTTGCGATGGCGCTAACTTTGTGGTTTGTGAAGCTTTCTAGTGTTACAGAGTATGGCTCCATCATTCTATCCTTCAGATTCATCTTCTAGAAGGTAGAGTAATACAGAATATCCCGGGAGGCCCCCGAGTATATAAGGAGTCTCTCAGATTCACAGTTGTCAATCCTCCCTTTGATCACCAATGGTTGTTCGCGATCTGCGTGACTTATGGCTAGTTCATTACGGGAGAAGCTGATGACTTACTCTTGCTTATGAATCCAGGCGAGGATGTGATAGATCTTACTTAGCTCATATATCTGGTTTTTCAATTTTTTGTTAGAGACAGTAATGTGAACCTTACCCCGAATGACAAGACCCAACGATCCAAATGAAAACCCTAGATCGTTCTAATTGAAGGAATCATTGAAGATTGGCGGATACCTTGACCCAACGCCCCCAAAAGATGCAAACCAAGGACTTATGTGATGTGAGATGAATGATGTAACCAACACCTTTACTCCCAAGTAGTGACAACCTTGGAATAGGTGAATGACGCCACAAATGGTGGTGGTGATCCGTTTGATAAGTCGAATTTGAACACAAAAAGTAATACAATCTTGATGAGTTCAAAGTTTAAAAAACAAAGAGAAAACTCTCATATATCATTTCAAAGTTGAATTATTACAAATGAATAATCACTTGAGTTTATATAGTGCGTAAAACAAATAGGATATACATCCTAATAAATGCATAGGAAATTCTAAGGGTGTGTCTACACTTATTCTTACATGTGATAAATGTTTAATCAACAAAGGGAAAGAACATCTAGAATGAACATACTAGAAAATAAACTAAAATTCAAAACTTGTCAATTCCCGTATACGAGGACCGCCCTTGAGTAATTCAGTCATAACTTATTCTAGAGACTTCCGATTAAGGATCCGTTAGGCCCGTTGGAAACTAGACACATGTGGATTTCCAAAAACACATTATAAGCCTTATTTCCATTTTTAGAACCTTCTGTGTGGCTCGACAAAGTTGTGACAAAAATCTGAAAGGACTGGCACTAAAAATTTAAGATTTAGTTTTATTTTTAACCTCCATTTAAACCAAAATCAACTCCAAATTATCCCCATTGCCTTTGAAAACCTTTTCATTGATTGAAAATCCAATATAAATAATGTATATTTTGAACCATCCACGACTCTCTATGTTTATCTAATCGGTTCGTATCATTCCTTCTATTTTAAAGAAAATTCGTCCTCGAATTTTAAGCAATGCCTTAAGAACGAATATGCTAGGTAGAATTTTATGAAACCTCAAATCACAAGCTTCACAGACCTTGTACTTGATGCAGCTTGTAACAATGTGTTAGGCCTAATTGGTAGGAAAACAGGCTAGAGGGGGGGTGAATAGCTTGGTTAAAACTTCTTATATCTTCTTTTAAAAAACCTTTAGAAAATGTCCAAGTAACTTATCACAAGCTAACCGATGGAAACCAGCCGCAAATGAATAAAATATTACTGGTTTGACTCACACAAGGTGATCGGTTAAGGAAAGGTAATTTCAAAGAAAGTAAGTTAAAATATCATGCAATATATTTTCCAATAGAAAAGACAAACAAGCAGTTAATAGGAATCAAAGGTTGTAACCGGTTGATAGAATTCAACAGGTTACAAGGACAAGAAATAATGAGCAAACAAACAAACAAAAAGACACGGTTGTTTGAAAAGGTTCACAGTGTTAAATAACTGCTACGTCCTCTACCAAATTTGGTCAAAACTTGGATTTGTGTAAAGTGTACTATTAATGATTCTAAGCTATTACAAGTTGCAAGCCTTATGATTGATGGCTACCAAAAGTAAAGTGATCATTAATGGATCGTGCTACAAGATGACCAAGTGTTTTCAAGAGATGTGTTCACAAATTGAACTAATTTCTCTTGGGTGTGTGGTGTGATCAATCAATGTGTTCCTGACATAGTCTTGTTGGGAAACACTTACAACAATTAATTGAGGGTGCACATTGTATGTCCTAATAAATAATCTAGTGAATATATGGACTTGAATGTCTTGAAATTTAATGCTTGATTGCACTTGCAGTTCTTGACAAACTCACTCTCAAAGATCTTCAATGCACCAACCCTCTTCAATGCTCTGATGAAGGTATTTATAGTGTTCTTCAAAATAGAGTTGTTGTCTTTGAAGGGGTTGAAAGGATAACTTGTACTGACAAGCATTTAATGAGAATATCTTCCGCATTAAATGCCTGAGATTTGATGAAGAATTTTCCACAGGATAAAGGAGGTTGTTGTGAGTACTGGTGACGCGCCTCGAATCGGGGACCTACTTGACCCTAAGTCGAGACACGTTACAAGACGCCTTTCTTTTAGAAAAACTTTCGAAATTTCCTTTCCGAAATATGTCAATTTCAAAACCTGCTTAACGTTAAGAAAACTTTTCTAACTTACTATTAAAGATAAAACCATTCCACTTCAAATACTAACTCACACCACATTCAAACCATTTACAAACCAACCACCCTTATTTACAAACCACCCACACTTATTTACAACCCACGGAACGTAGTTCCAAATTTAAAAATATTTACAATCCTTTAAAAATTTCAAAATAAGGATAACAGGTTATAGTCTCGGAATACTACCCAAGGTTATACATTTACATAATGTAAACCATAACAAAATACATTTCCCAATATTATAACCCAAACTCGGCGTCCTCTCCGATCCACGTCCTAGCCCCTGGCTCGGCTATAGCTAAGAAAGAAATAAAAGGACGGGGTGAGAAAAATCTCTGCAAGTTATTATGTATGCAACAATATGATATACAATCACATTTGGAAAACATATAACAACCAATCATCATATATATCACCTTCTTATCAACACAAAGAAAGAAAGATATATATATATATATATATATAACATAAGTGCATAATATAACACTTAGAAGGATACTGAGCCAAGGTTTAATCCCAAATGGATATAACAATCACAAGTGGATATCCCCATCTGAGCAGCATCAACAGCTGAAGAAGCGGTTTCGAAACCCAATCACAGTAACAACAACAACAGGGGACTATGACACAAAGTCATATCCAAATGTGCAACTAGACTTCCCTTGAGCTAGTCCACAACAACCCAAACCATGTCCAATGGATGGGGGAAACAATGGGAAACCAGTGTATGGATCATAATGAACTCGACTCGGTGCCATTATAATCTCATACCACTGCCCGAACAATCAAGTACCAGCTGGACTTTAAACATAAGCACGTTAATAAATACTTGCTTAATAAACAATCAATGTATGATTCCAAAGTAGGGAACCATACCAATATAGCATATCAAATGATAGCAACAATGATAACAAGTATCAATCAACAATAGCACCACGGCTCTACGCGTTCCCCTCACCACCACGACCAAGAATACGCGATCAGATTTGAAAACGAAAAGGATTTGAGCTTGGAATAATTAATGGAAGGAACTAGGGTTTGGTGCTTTCCATGGAAGGTTTTAGAAGAAAAGAAAATACTGAGAAAGAAGAGAAAATTCTTTCATTTGTTAAATCCATGTATATATATACCACATTTTACACTAAAGCTCCTCTAAGATCCAAGGTAAAAGCAACTAACACTTCAACTACTATTCTTGACAACTAAGCACCTCACAACTTTATAAACTTAATACTTTAAAATTTCAAATTTTATAAATTCACTACACACTTTACTTTTATTCCACTTAGACCCTTTATCATTCACATTAATTCATTTTCCTCCTAACTTCACATAATTCAACAAAACATAATTTAACACATAAAACTTAACAAGTAGCATAAATGGCATAAAATGAAATACTACTACCCCAATCCCACATGTTCAACATGTGCTAAATTAGTGTCTAGGATTAGGGTCGTGACAACTGGTAACTTTGACATTCCTCTTTGAGTTACTGACAAGGTGCAGCAATGTCTTCATAGCAAATTGTTCTACCAACTTCAGTTAAAATGTGTACTGAGTAGGTGAGAACATTAAATGCTCTTCAACTTATGGGAAGCTTGTTGAGAAAGCTTGATCTGATCAAAGAACAGAGGAGTTTGACCGGTTGACTGACTCAATCGGTTGATAGGGATCGGTTAAGGTAGTCATGACCGGTTGAGATGACTTGCAAAACAGGTAACCAACAATAACTAGGAAAATCTTCAAGGTCCTCAAGTCTTCATTCTTTGAGAAAAATACATAAGTAAAACACTGGCACTAGCATAGAAAAATCTATTTGGTCTAGATAAAATTAGGGGTCCTCAATAATGCTTATTGTGATTGGGATTAAGCAATTCTAAAGCTATACATATATTTGACTAACACAATGTACATCCAATCAGTCTATCGAGTGGCAATAAAATGATCAATGATCAATTTATTGATAAACGAAGATGGTGACTTTCTCGAATTTGTGATGTTGAATGGGTCCTCATAGCCACAAGTATTTGACTTATGTTCTCAAGTTCAATCAACCCATATTCTTCCTCATCCATGTTTTCTCCTTCATTTTGTTTTCCTTCTTCCTCCTCCCCAACTACAACTAACTCTTCACATTCTTCATCCCCAAACTCTTTCTCCATTTCTACCACACTCCCCTCAGTGCTTTCTATTTTAGTCTCCTCATCTATTTTAACACTTAATTTTGTACCCTCAACAACTTCAACTTCAACTTTCTCAAATTCTTTTTCTTTTTCACTCTCACCTTCACCTTAATTATGTCTAGGTCTTACATCTCCACTAGTTCATCTACTTTCGGCATCTCTCCTTGTCTTAAGTCAGGGTTGGCCCCCAAGTTCTGGTCACTGAAGAGATTAGGGGTTATATCCGGGACGGACATAACTATGTTATTATTTTCGTGGATATATAGTATCATGTGGTCCTCATTCTCTACTTCAAAAATCAGATTAAGCCTAGAGCTGGTTCCAGTAGTCTTTACATAATTAGAGATCTTCAGATTTTCTTATGGTGTGTCTACCTCCACCTTTTTATATGTTTTTATGCTCCTCGTTACATGCTATAAAAAGTCTTTGGGAGTTGCCCTCACACATCCGACTCAATCACGAGTAGGGAATTTAACTCGTTGGTACAGGAGGAAAGCGACCAATCCAAGTTTGCCTTGACTTGTAATGCCTAGGATGGCATGGTAGTCACTTGCTAGATCCATGACCACGAATGTTATTGTTGCCTCTGCTCTGAAGGGATGTGCTTCTACTTGAAATAATAAGTCAATTGTTGCGATGGCGCTAACTTTGTGGTTTGTGAAGCTTTCTAGTGTTACATAGTATGGCTCCATCATTCTATCCTTCAGATTCATCTTCTAGAAGGTAGAGTAATACAGAATATCCCGGGAGGCCCCCGAGTATATAAGGAGTCTCTCGGATTCAAAGTTGTCAATCCTCCCTTTGATCACCAATGGTTGTTCGCGATCCGCGTGACTTATATTTAGAATAATTTAAAGGCTATGTCAGCATTTTAATGACATCAACGTGCCACATAGGCTGATTTAACGAAGATTTGGACGAAAATGAGACGGAAGAATTACATGGTAAACTAAGTCCTTGATTCCCCTCATATCCTCGACCTTACAGGTGAAGACATCCAGATTATTTTTTAGGAGGGTGATGATTTCTTCCCTTTCTTCCGGGAAGAGCTGGCCTCCGATTTTTATTTTTTGCTCTGGATAGTCAGGGTTGATCACAATTTCTTCCAATTCGTCTACGGGCTCCATCTTTGGACCGTCTCGAAATTGTAATGTTTCGATGATTATTTCTCTAAGCATTCTACCTTTTTCACCATTTATGTCTAGGTCTTACATCTCCACTAGTTCATCTACTTTCGGCATCTCTCCTTGTCTTAAGTCGGTGGTTGGCCCCCAAGTTCTCGTCACTGAAGAGATTAGGGTTATATCCGGACGGACATAACTATGTTATTATTTTCGTGTATATATAGTATCATGTGGTCCTCATCCTCTCGCTTCAAAATCGATTCAAATTTAGAGCCGGTTCCAAAGAGTCTTTACATAATTAGAGATCTTCGCATTTTCTTATGGTTTGTCTACCTCCACCTTTTTATATGTTTTTCTGCTCCTCATTACATGCTATAAAAAGTCTTTGGGAGTTGCCCTCACACATCCGACTCAATCACGAGTAGGGAATTTAACTCGTTGGTACAGGAGGGAGGCGACCAATCCAAGTTTGCCTTGACTTGTAATGCCTAGGATGGCATGGTAGTCACTTGCTAGATCCATGACCACGAATGTTATTGTTGCCTCTGCTCTGAAGGGATGTTCTTCTACTTGAAATAATAAGTCAATTGTTGTGATGGCGCTAACTTTGTGGTTTGTGAAGCTTTCTAGTGTTACAGAGTATGGCTCCATCATTCTATCCTTCAGATTCATCTTCTAGAAGGTAGAGTAATACAGAATATCCCGGGAGGCCCCCGAGTATATAAGGAGTCTCTCGGATTCACAGTTGTCAATCCTCCCTTTGATCACCAATGGTTGTTCGCGATCCGCGTGACTTATGGCTAGTTCATTACGGGAGAAGCTGATGACTTACTCTTGCTTATGAATCCAGGCGGGGATGTGATAGACCTTACTTAGCTCATATATCTGGTTTTTCAATTTTTTGTTAGAGACAGTAATGTGAACCTTACCCCGAACGACAAGACCCAACGATCCAAATGAAAACCCTAGATCGTTCTAATTGAAGGAATCGTTGAAGATTGGCGGATACCTTGACCCAACGCCCCCAAAAGATGCAAACCAATGACTTATGTGATGTGAGATGAATGATGTAACCAACACCTTTACTCCCAAGTAGTGACAACCTTGGAATAGGTGAATGATGCCACAAATGGTGGTGGTGATCCGTTTGATAAGTCGGATTTGAACACAAAAAGTAATACAATTTTGATGAGTTCAAAGTTTAAAAAACAAAGAGAAAACTCTCATATATCATTTCAAAGTTGAATTATTACAAATGAATAATCACTTGAATTTATATAGTGCGTAAAACAAATAGGATATACATCCTAATAAATGCATAGGAAATTCTAAGGGTGTGTCTACACTTATTCTTACATGTGATAAATGGTTAATCAACAAAGGGAATGAACATCTAGAATGAACATACTAGAAAATGAACTAAAATTCAAAACTTGTCAATTCCCGTATACGAGGACCGCCCTTGAGTAATTCAGTCATAACTTATTCTAGAGACTTCCGATTAAGGATCCGTTAGGCCCGTTGGAAACTAGACACATGTGGATTTCCAAAAACACATTATAAGCCTTATTTCCATTTTTAGAACCTTCTGTGTGGCTCGACAAAGTTGTGACAAAAAATCTGAAAGGACTGGACTAAAAATTTAAGATTTAGTTTTATTTTTAACCTCCATTTAAACCAAAATCAACTCCAAATTATCCCCATTGCCTTTGAAAACCTTTTCATTGATTGAAAATCCAATATAAATAATGTATATTTTGAACCATCCACGACTCTCTATGTTTATCTAATCGGTTCGTATCATTCCTTCTATTTTAAAGAAAATTCGTCCTCGAATTTTAAGCAATGCCTTAAGAACGAATATGCTAGGTAGAATTTTATGAAACCTCAAATCACAAGCTTCACAGACCTTGTACTTGATGCAGCTTGTAACAATGTGTTAGGCCTAATTGGTAGGAAAACAGGCTAGAGGGGGGGTGAATAGCTTGGTTAAAACTTCTTATATCTTCTTTTAAAAAACTTTTAGAAAATGTCCAAGTAACTTATCACAAGCTAACCGATGGAAACCAGTTGCGCAGCGAATAAAATATTATTGGTTTGACTCACACAAGGTGATCGGTTAAGGAAAGGTAATTTCAAAGAAAGTAAGTTAAAATATCATGCAATATATTTTCCAATAGAAAAGACAAACAAGCAGTTAATAGGAATCAAATGTTGTAACCGGTTGATAGAATTCAACAGGTTACAAGGACAAGAAATAATGAGCAAACAAACAAACAAAAAGACACGGTTGTTTGAAGAGGTTCATAGTGTTAAATAACTGCTACGTCCTCTATCAAATTTGGTCAAAACTTGGATTTGTGTAAAGTGTACTATTAATGATTCTAAGCTATTACAAGTTGCAAGCCTTATGATTGATGGCTGCCAAAAGTAAAGTGATCATTAATGGATTGTGCTACAAGATGACCAAGTGTTTTCAAGAGATGTGTTCACAAATTGAACTAATTTCTCTTGGGTGTGTGGTGTGATCAATCAATGTGTTCCTGACATAGTCTTGTTGGGGAACACTTACAACAATTGATTGAGGGTGCACATTGTATGTCCTAATAAATAATCTAATGAATATATGGACTTGAATGTCTTGAAATTTAATGCTTGATTGCACTTACAGTTCTTGACAAACTCACTCTCAAAGATCTTCAATGCACCAACCCTCTTCAATGCTCTGATGAAGGTATTTATAGTGTTCTTCAAAATAGAGTTGTTGTCTTTGAAGGGGTTGAAAGGATAACTTGTACTGACAAGCATTTAATGAGAATATCTTCCGCATTAAATGCCTGAGATTTGATGAAGAATTTTCCACAGGATAAAGGAGGTTGTTGTGAGTACTGGTGACGCGCCTCGAATCGGGGACCTACTTGACCCTAAGTCGAGACACGTTCTGAAGACGCCTTTCTTTTAGAAAAACTTTCGAAATGTCCTTTCCGAAATATGTCAATTTCAAAACCTGCTTAACGTTAAGAAAACTTTTCTAACTTACTATTAAAGATAAAACCATTCCACTTCAAATACTAACTCACACCACATTCAAACCATTTACAAACCAACCACCCTTATTTACAAACCACCCACACTTATTTACAACCCACTTTATTTTAACGTAGTTCCAAATTTAAAAATATTTACAATCCTTTAAAAATTTCAAAATAAGGATAACAGGTTATAGTCTCGGAATACTACCCAAGGTTATACATTTACATAATGTAAACCATAACAAAATACATTTCCCAATATTATAACCCAAACTCGGCGTCCTCTCCGATCCATGTCCTAGCCCCCCGGCTCCTACTGCCTAAGAAAGAAATAAAAGGACGGTGTGAGAAAAATCTCCGCAAGTTATTATGTATGCAACAATATGATATACAATCACATTTGGAAAACATATAACAACCAATCATCATATATATCACCTTCTTATCAACACAAAGAAAGAAAGATATATATATATATATATATATATATATATATATATATATATATATATATATATATATATATATATATATATATATATATATATATATAACATAAGTGCATAATATAACACTTAGAAGGATACTGAGCCAAGGTTTAATCCCAAATGGATATAACAATCACAAGTGGATATCCCCATCTGAGCAAAGATCAACAAATTTCCAAGAAGCGGTTTCAAAACCCAATCACAAGAATAACAACAACGGGGACTATGACACAAAGTCATATCCAAATGTGCAACTAGACTTCCTCGAGCTAGTCCACAACAACCCAAACCATGTCCAATGGATGGGGGAAACAATGGGAAACCAAAGTGTATGGATCATAATGAACTCGACTCGGTGCCATTATAATCTCATACCACTCGCCCGAACAATCAAGTACCCAAATTTGGACTTTAAACATAAGCACGTTAATAAATACTTGCTTAATAAACAATCAATGTATGATTCCAAAGTAGGGAACCATACCAATATAGCATATCAAATGATAGCAACAATGATAACAAGTATCAATCAACAATAGCACCACGGCTCTACGCGTTCCCCTCGCCACCACGACCAAGAATACGCGATCAGATTTGAAAACGAAAAGGATTTGAGCTTGGAATAATTAAAGGAAGGAACTAGGGTTTTGTGCTTTCCACGGAAGGTTTTTAGAAGAAAAGAAAATACTGAGGAAGAAAAGAAATGAGCTTTCATTTGTTAAATCCATGGATATATATACCACATTTTACACTAAAGCTCCTCTAAGATCCAAGGTAAAAGCAACTAACACTTCAACTACTATTCTTGACAACTAAGCACCTCACAACTTTATAAACTTAATACTTTAAAATTTCAAATTTTATAAATTCACTACACACTTTACTTTTATTCCACTTAGACCCTTTATCATTCACATTAATTCATTTTCCTCCTAACTTCACATAATTCAACAAAACATAATTTAACACATAAAACTTAACAAGTAGCATAAATGGCATAAAATGAAATACTACTACCCCAATCCCACATGTTCAACATGTGCTAAATTAGTGTCTAGGATTAGGGTCGTGACAACTGGTAACTTTGACATTCCTCTTTGAGTTCTTGACAAGGTGCAAGAATGTCTTCATAGCAAATTGTTCTACCAACTTCGGTTAAAATGTGTACCGAGTAGGTGAGAACATTAAATGCTCTTCAACTTATGGGAAGCTTGTTGAGAAAGCTTGACCGATCGGGACGCACAAGAGGAGTTTGACCGGTTGATCGACTCAATCGGTTGATAGGGATCGGTTAAGGTAGTCATGACCGGTTGAGATGACTTGCAAAACAGTAACCAACAATAACTAGGAAAATCTTCAAGGTCCTCAAGTCTTCATTCTTTGAGAAAAATACATAAGTAAAACACTGGCACTAGCATAGAAAAATCTATTTGGTCTAGATAAAATTAGGGGTCCTCAATAATGCTTATTGTGATTGGGATTAAGCAATTCTAAAGCTATACATATATTTGACTAACACAATGTACATCCAATCAGTCTATCGAGTGGCAATAAAATGATCAATGATCAATTTATTGATAAACGAAGATGGTGACTTTCTCGAATTTGTGATGTTGAATGGGTCCTCATAGCCACAAGTATTTGACTTATGTTCTCAAGTTCAATCAACCCATATTCTTCCTCATCCATGTTTTCTCCTTCATTTTGTTTTCCTTCTTCCTCCTCCCCAACTACAACTAACTCTTCACATTCTTCATCCCCAAACTCTTTCTCCATTTCTACCACACTCCCTCGATTGCTTTCTATTTTAGTCTCCTCATCTATTTTAACACTTAATTTTGTACCCTCAACAACTTCAACTTCAACTTTCTCAAATTCTTTTTCTTTTTCACTCTCACCTTCACCTTAATTATGTCTAGGTCTTACATCTCCACTAGTTCATCTACTTTTGGCATCTCTCCTTGTCTTAAGTCAGGGTTGGCCCCCAAGTTCTGGTCACTGAAGAGATTAGGGGTTATATCCGGGATGGACATAACTATGTTATTATTTTCGTGGATATATAGTATCATGTGGTCCTCATCCTCTACTTCAAAAATCAGATTAAGCCTAGAGCTGGTTCCAGTAGTCTTTACATAATTAGAGATCTTCAGATTTTCTTATGGTGTGTCTACCTCCACCTTTCTATATGTTTTTATGCTCCTCGTTACATGCTATAAAAAGTCTTTGGGAGTTGCCCTCACACATCCGACTCAATCACGAGTAGGGAATTTAACTCGTTGGTACAGGAGGAAAGCGACCAACCCAAGTTTGCCTTGACTTGTAATGTCTAGGATGGCATGGTATTCACTTGCCAGATCCATGACCACGAATGTTATTGTTGCCTCTGCTTGGAAGGGATGCTCTCCTACTTTCAATAATAAGTCAATTGTTGTGATGGCGCTAACTTTGTGGTTTGTGAAGCTTTCTAGTGTTACAGAGTATGGCTCCATCATTCTATCCTTCAGATTCATCTTCTAGAAGGTAGAGTAATACAGAATATCCCGGGAGGCCCCCGAGTATATGAGGAGTCTCTCAGATTCACAGTTGTCAATCCTCCCTTTGATCACCAATGGTTGTTCGCGATCCGCGCGACTTATGGCTAGTTCATTACGGGAGAAGCTGATGACTTACTCTTGCTTATGAATCCAGGCGGGGATGTGATAGACCTTACTTAGCTCATATATCTGGTTTTTCAATTTTTTGTTAGAGACAGTAATGTGAACCTTACCCCGAACGACAAGACCCAACGATCCAAATGAAAACCCTAGATCGTTCTAATTGAAGGAATCGTTGAAGATTGGCGGATACCTTGACCCAACGCCCCCAAAAGATGCAAACCAATGACTTATGTGATGTGAGATGAATGATGTAACCAACACCTTTACTCCCAAGTAGTGACAACCTTGGAATAGGTGAATGACGCCACAAATGGTGGTGGTGATCCGTTTGATAAGTCGGATTTGAACACAAAAAGTAATACAATTTTGATGAGTTCAAAGTTTAAAAAACAAAGAGAAAACTCTCATATATCATTTCAAAGTTGAATTATTACAAATGAATAATCACTTGAATTTATATAGTGCGTAAAACAAATAGGATATACATCCTAATAAATGCATAGGAAATTCTAAGGGTGTGTCTACACTTATTCTTACATGTGATAAATGGTTAATCAACAAAGGGAATGAACATCTAGAATGAACATACTAGAAAATGAACTAAAATTCAAAACTTGTCAATTCCCGTATACGAGGACCGCCCTTGAGTAATTCAGTCATAACTTATTCTAGAGACTTCCGATTAAGGATCCGTTAGGCCCGTTGGAAACTAGACACATGTGGATTTCCAAAAACACATTATAAGCCTTATTTCCATTTTTAGAACCTTCTGTGTGGCTCGACAAAGTTGTGACAAAAAATCTGAAAGGACTGGACTAAAAATTTAAGATTTAGTTTTATTTTTAACCTCCATTTAAACCAAAATCAACTCCAAATTATCCCCATTGCCTTTGAAAACCTTTTCATTGATTGAAAATCCAATATAAATAATGTATATTTTGAACCATCCACGACTCTCTATGTTTATCTAATCGGGTTCGTATCATTCCTTCTATTTTAAAGAAAATTTGTCCTCGAATTTTAAGCAATGCCTTAAGAACGAATATGCTAGGTAGAATTTTATGAAACCTCAAATCACAAGCTTCACAGACCTTGTACTTGATGCAGCTTGTAACAATGTGTTAGGCCTAATTGGTAGGAAAACAGGCTAGAGGGGGGTGAATAGCTTGGTTAAAACTTCTTATATCTTCTTTTAAAAAACCTTTAGAAAATGTCCAAGTAACTTATCACAAGCTAACCAATGGAAACCAGTTGCGCAGCGGATAAAATATTACTGGTTTGACTCACACAAGGTGATCGGTTAAGGAAAGGTAATTTCAAAGAAAGTAAGTTAAAATATCATGCAATATATTTTCCAATAGAAAAGACAAACAAGCAGTTAATAGGAATCAAAGGTTGTAACCGGTTGATAGAATTTAACAGGTTACAAGGACAAGAAATAATGAGCAAACAAACAAACAAAAAGACACGGTTGTTTGAAGAGGTTCATAGTGTTAAATAACTGCTACGTCCTCTATCAAATTTGGTCAAAACTTGGATTTGTGTAAAGTGTACTATTAATGATTGAAAAGACAAACAAGCAGTTAATAGGAATCAAAGGTTGTAACCGGTTGATAGAATTCAACAGGTTACAAGGACAAGAAATAATGAGCAAACAAACAAACAAAAAGACACGGTTGTTTGAAGAGGTTCATAGTGTTAAATAACTGCTACGTCCTCTATCAAATTTGGTCAAAACCTGGATTTGTGTAAAGTGTACTATTAATGATTCTAAGCTATTACAAGTTGCAAGCCTTATGATTGATGGCTGCCAAAAGTAAAGTGATCATTAATGGATCGTGCTACAAGATGACCAAGTGTTTTCAAGAGATGTGTTCACAAATTGAACTAATTTCTCTTGGGTGTGTGGTGTGATCAATCAATGTGTTCCTGACATAGTCTTGTTGGGGAACACTTACAACAATTGATTGAGGGTGCACATTGTATGTCCTAATAAATAATCTAATGAATATATGGACTTGAATGTCTTGAAATCTAATGCTTGATTGCACTTGCAGTTCTTGACAAACTCACTCTCAAAGATCTTCAATGCACCAACCCTCTTCAATGCTCTGTTGAAGGTATTTATAGTGTTCTTCAAAATAGAGTTGTTGTTTTTGAAGGGGTTGAAAGGATAACTTGTACTGACAAGCATTTAATGAGAATATCTTCCGCATTAAATGCCTGAGATTTGATGAAGAATTTTCCACAGGATAAAGGAGGTTGTTGTGAGTACTGGTGACGCGCCTCGAATCGGGGACCTACTTGACCCTAAGTCGAGACACGTTCTGAAGACGCCTTTCTTTTAGAAAAACTTTCGAAATGTCCTTTCCGAAATATGTCAATTTCAAAACCTGCTTAACGTTAAGAAAACTTTTCTAACTTACTATTAAAGATAAAACCATTCCACTTCAAATACTAACTCACACCACATTCAAACCATTTACAAACCAACCACCCTTATTTACAAACCACCCACACTTATTTACAACCCACGGAACGTAGTTCCAAATTTAAAAATATTTACAATCCTTTAAAAATTTCAAAATAAGGATAACAGGTTATAGTCTCGGAATACTACCCAAGGTTATACATTTACATAATGTAAACCATAACAAAATACATTTCCCAATATTATAACCCAAACTCGGCGTCCTCTCCGATCCACGTCCTAGCCCCTGGCTCGGCTATAGCTAAGAAAGAAATAAAAGGACGGGGTGAGAAAAATCTCCGCAAGTTATTATGTATGCAACAATATGATATACAATCACATTTGGAAAACATATAACAACCAATCATCATATATATCACCTTCTTATCAACACAAAGAAAGAAAGATATATATATATATATATATATATATATATATATATATATATATATATATATATATATATATATATATATATATATATATAACATAAGTGCATAATATAACACTTAGAAGGATAATGAGCCAAGGTTTAATCCCAAATGGATATAACAATCACAAGTGGATATCCCCATCTGAGCAGCATCAACAGCTGAAGAAGCGGTTTCGAAACCCAATCACAGTAACAACAACAACAGGGGACTATGACACAAAGTCATATCCAAATGTGCAACTAGACTTCCCTTGAGCTAGTCCACAACAACCCAAAACATGTCCAATGGATGGGGGAAACAATGGGAAACCAGTGTATGGATCATAATGAACTCGGCTCGGTGCCATTATAATCTCATACCACTGCCCGAACAATCAAGTACCAGCTGGACTTTAAACATAAGCACATTAATAAATACTTGCTTAATAAACAATCAATGTATGATTCCAAAGTAGGAAACCATACCAATATAGCATATCAAATGATAGCAACAATGATAACAAGTATCAATCAACAATAGCACCGCGGCTCTACGCGTTCCCCTCACCACCACGATCAAGAATACACGATCAGATTTGAAAACGAAAAGGGTTTGAGCTTGGAATAATTAATGGAAGGAACTAAGGTTTGGTGCTTTCCATGGAAGGTTTTAGAAGAAAAGAAAATACTTAGAAAGAAGAGAAAATTCTTTCATTTGTTAAATCCATGTATATATATACCACATTTTACACTAAAGCTCCTCTAAGATCCAAGGTAAAAGCAACTAACACTTCAACTACTATTCTTGACAACTAAGCACCTCACAACTTTATAAACTTAATACTTTAAAATTTCAAATTTTATAAATTCACTACACACTTTACTTTTATTCCACTTAGACCCTTTATCATTCACATTAATTCATTTTCCTCCTAACTTCACATAATTCAACAAAACATAATTTAACACATAAAACTTAACAAGTAGCATAAATGGCATAAAATGAAATACTACTACCCCAACCCCACATGTTCAACATGTGCTAAATTAGTGTCTAGGATTAGGGTCGTGACAACTGGTAACTTTGACATTCCTCTTTGAGTTACTGACAAGGTGCAGCAATGTCTTCATAGCAAATTGTTCTACCAACTTCAGTTAAAATGTGTACTGAGTAGGTGAGAACATTAAATGCTCTTCAACTTATGGGAAGCTTGTTGAGAAAGCTTGACTGATCAGCAACAGAGGAGTTTGACCGGTTGACTGACTCAATCGGTTGATAGGGATCGGTTAAGGTAGTCATGACCGGTTGAGATGACTTGCAAAACAGGTAACCAACAATAACTAGGAAAATCTTCAAGGTCCTCAAGTCTTCATTCTTTGAGAAAAATACATAAGTAAAACACTGGCACTAGCATAGAAAAATCTATTTGGTCTAGATAAAATTAGGGGTCCTCAATAATGCTTATTGTGATTGGGATTAAGCAATTCTAAAGCTATACATATATTTGACTAACACAATGTACATCCAATCAGTCTATCGAGTGGCAATAAAATGATCAATGATCAATTTATTGATAAACGAAGATGGTGACTTTCTCGAATTTGTGATGTTGAATGGGTCCTCATAGCCACAAGTATTTGACTTATGTTCTCAAGTTCAATCAACCCATATTCTTCCTCATCCATGTTTTCTCCTTCATTTTGTTTTCCTTCTTCCTCCTCCCCAACTACAACTAACTCTTCACATTCTTCATCCCCAAACTCTTTCTCCATTTCTACCACACTCCCCTCAGTGCTTTCTATTTTAGTCTCCTCATCTATTTTAACACTTAATTTTGTACCCTCAACAACTTCAACTTCAACTTTCTCAAATTCTTTTTCTTTTTCACTCTCACCTTCACATTCCGCTCATCTTCTTTTCTCTCATACTTTTTTTACTGACTTTCTTTTCTTCTTTTTGCACAATCTCTTTTTTACCTCCTGTCCTTCTTTCCTCTCAATCTCTACCTTTCTCTCAATCTCTTTTTTCTGAATAATTTTTTTTTCTATCTCTTTTGATTCTCTCTAATTTTTCTCTAAAAGTCTTGAAAAATATTTTCAATTTTTGCATTACATTGCTCATCCGCAAATTCATTCTTCAACTTATCTCGTGATGGTAGGACCTTCTATTTTCTTCTCATGTATGACATGTTGGGATACTTATGATAAGATTGTTCGATCCTATCAAGCCTCCTATGAAAGAGACTCATTTGAGATTTCAACTCGATTCGCATCTCATTCAAGAATTTCTTCATTTGTATTTTCAAATTTTGAGACATATTTTCAATAATAAAACTTTATGAAAACAAGAATTGATGAAAACAAAGAATAGATAAAAACAAGTAATTGATGATAACAAAAATTTGATAAAAACAAGAATATTTTGAAAATTTCAATGAGAAAATGATTTTTTTTCTACAAGACGAATGATACGATAGACAATTTTTTTTTTTTGTATATTTATTTTCTAATGGTAGAAGATAGACTATAAAATATATAGACAAATAAGAAGGATAGATGAAACCTCAATTAAACCAAAGCTCTGATAGCAAATGATGTGAACCTTGCCTCGAACGACAAAACCCAACGATCCAAATGGAAACCCTAGATCGTTCTAATTGAAGGAATCGCTGAAAATTGGCAGATATCTTGGCCCAACGCCCCCAAAAGACACAAACCAAGGACTTACGTGATGTGAGATGAATGATGTAACCAATACCTTCACTCCCAAGTAGTGACAATCTTGGACTAGGTGAATGACGCCACAAACGGTGTTGGTGATCCGTTTGATAAGTCGGACTTGAACACAAAAAGTAATACAATCTTGATAAGTTCAAAGTTTAAACAACAAAGAGACAACTCTCATATATTATTTCAAAGTTGAATTATTACAAATAAATAATCACTTGAGTTTATATAGTGCATAAAACAAAGATGATATACATCCTAATAAATGTATATGAAATTCTAAGGGTGTGTCTACACTTATTCTTCCATGTGATAAATGTATAATCAACAAATGGAATGAATATCTAGAATGAACATACCAGAAAATGAACCAAAATTCAAAACTTGTCAATTCCCGTCTAGGAGGATCACCCTTGAGTAATTCAGTCATAACTTCTTATAGAGACTTCTGATTAAGGATCGGTTTACCCCGTTGGAAACTAGACATATGTGGCTTTTCAAAAACATATTATAAGCCTTATTTCCATTTCTAGAACCTTATGGGCGGCTCGACAAAGTTGTAACAAAAATCTGAAAATGCTGGAAAGGACTGGAAATTTAAGATTTAGTTTTGTTTTTGAATTTCCATTTGAACCAAAATCAACTCCAAATTATCCCCATTGCCTTTGAAAACCTTTTACTGATTGAAAATCCAACATAAATAATGAATATTTTGAACCATCCACGCCTCGCTATGTTTCTCTAACCAGGTTCGTATCAGACAGTCTCCTCCCTTATAACATGGACCTTGGCCCTAGAAGGTCTATCTTCCCTTTCATCATCTTTGTTATCTTCATCGTCATCCTTTCTTTTTCGCTTGATATCTTTTCTCATAACGTAGCGATCTAGCTTTTCCACGTTTACCCATCTCTGTATCATTCTCTTGAGTGAGATGCAATTTTCCGTGTCATGTTCGTGATCTTTGTGGAAGGTATAATACTTGAAGCTATAACGGGTGTACTTTGTTCTTTTATTGAGCGGTCGAGGATTTGATAGATTCACCAACTGCATGATTTATGTGATGGGGTTTGTGAGTGGGGTAAAACCTCGGCTTTTTTAGTAGCCCAAGTTCTATTCTTCCCCTTATAGCCACTTACATTTGAAGCCTGGTTGGTGCCAGTTGCCTCTGCTTCTGGTTTTTCAGACCTCTTTTTATTTTTCTCCTCTGCCATCGCTATGGCACAAGCCACATTGTACAGATCAGATTTTGACTTAGGCTCTCTGGCAGAAAGTTCATAAATCAACTGTCCGGATCTCAATCTAGAATTAAAGCAAACAATCACCTCCCGGTCTGTCAAGAGTTCTTCTACTTGGTCTGCCATGGCTCAGAATCGATTGTAATAACTCAGAGTGGTTTCATTCTTTCCTTTCTCAATGTTGGCAAGATATGTCAGTCTTTTCTTTCTCTTTCTGGCTGTAACGAAGTGATCCAGGAATCTGCTCCTCATGATTTTCCAGCTATTAATGTTTCCCTTTTTTTGCTCACAGAACCAAGACAAAGCTTTTCCGGAGAAGGTACTCGTGAATGCCTTGCAGAGAATATAATCTGCTTTAGTGAGCAGGGTCATAGTGGATTCAAAACTTTGTACATGGTCTCGTGCGTCTGTGATTCTCGCATATTGTTCAAAACTCAGGATTTTAACAGTAGGATTGAGAGGTAGATCATTAATCCTCTGGGAGAAAGGATGAGTGACACTGGTATCATCATCATCTACTTCCTTCTTCCACATCTCCATTTCATCTAATCTCTTTTTCAATAGGAGAATTTCTCGTGCATCGATCCCGAGCTAATATGAAAGCTACGGTGGGTCCTTTATTTGTTTATGTGCCCCTTTACTCTACTGTGCTCCACATGTTTCTGGTGATTGTCCCCGTGTCCAGATGGTGCTCTATCCATTCTAGGTGCCAATTCTGAATGGGGAGGAGTGTTGTGACGAGGAGGGATCATAGGCCGAGGAGGGCTCCTATAATGAGGATGGCTTCTGTGCCGAGGAGGACTCCTATGCCGGGGAGAGGGATTATGTCGATTAGGGTTTTTTTGTCTTGCATGACTGAACCTTGCTCTCAAGTCTTTAGAATTAACCTCCTGCTCGCTTTGATGGTTCAGTTGACTTCTTAAGTCTACCTCCTTTCTTGTGCTACCATGCCCAGGTGCCTTATGACGAGTAGGGACATATTGGGGGTTTTGTTTGGATCTACCAGCAGTGCCATGGTGAGGTGGATGTTGGCCAGGAGAAAGATTTTCTCTATTCCCCCCGACTATCACGCTTGTCTACATGACTTTCCCCTCTTAGGAAATTTCCAGTCCTCGTTTTCCTCATAAATTCAGTTAGAGAGTGTTCAGGATCCAATTACAACAAGGCATTTTGTGTCTTATAAATTTGTTGCAAAGTTTTCATCCGTTGATAAAAGATAGTTATGCGATCAACCTGTTGAGGGGAGGCTCCGGTTACCCCTTGGGCGGCGTTCCTCGTCGTCTGGCTTCCAGCAGGCCTTCCTCGACGTCGACGACGAGAAGGATTAGTCAGTATTATCTCGGTCACTGGATGTTCCCTAAAACGCAGATTTATTCCTAGGGGCGGCAGCCCTTCAATCAATGGAGGAGGAGAAGGCAGATCCCCATTGGGAAAAGGAAAAGTAGTCCTAGTGTTGCTATGATTTCCTCTACACGAATATTATCCGGCTCAGGAGTAACACTAGCCGTATGTCTGTCTTCCATTAAGATTAGGAGAGTTGAACAAGAATTTTTCAAGCTATTTAATGGATGATTTGAATCATTTCCCGGCAATAAAATCAAACTGATGATGCCAAAAACGTTCGGATCAGCCCAAATTCAGCTTCAGGTTACATCCTATATGATTGAATAGCCTGAAAAATAAGAATAAACACATAAGCTAAGCAGGGGCTCACCGGCGAAGGCCCTCCGGCTGAGAGTAAAATTTTTGTTTAGAGAGAGAAACCAATTGACAAGAGTTTAGAGTCAAAAGATGTATTACCAAAATAATGTGAATTATGACTTGTATTTATAGGAATAGCATTGTAGAGTCCTTGTTTAATAAGAAAGCGTGTGAGAGGTGGTTATAGTACTAGTGAGATTATAACTGTTCACGGTCTATATTTGAGTAGGATTAGATAATGTATTTTGCACGTGCGCCTTATACGTGAGCTTATCGACATAAGTTGCTTGATCGGCTTGGGTTGACGCCGAGAAAGTGGAGAGTAAAGATAGGGAAGCCCATTTCCTTGCTTTATTGATGACCGAGGAGGGAGCTCCTCATCCTTGGATGAGACATTGATCGGTCATGTTGAATGCCTTGCTCGGCATTGGAGATGATGTCTGATCGGCATGTTAATTGTTGTGTATTAGTAATTATTTGCTATGCTATGTATAGGTCGAAGTAGTGGGAATGACGAGTAAGCAAAATGAGCAAAGGTAGGGAAAACCTACTCCCTTTGTCATATTGATACTTATATGAATTATATTTTGGACGCAATTCATTGGGCTTTACCCGATAATGATCCACGCACGTAACTCAATTTATAGCGTTCAGTAATAAATATATAAAAGTAAAATTTCCTAAATCTCCTTTCTATTCAATTTTTAACTTTAATTTACAAATATAAAATAATATATAATAGGCCAACGGACCCTAGGGCCCCTGAGCCCAGATTAAAGCCCATTTTAAGAAATGGCTTTTTATTAATTCCCCATACACCCCTCGCTGTCAAAAGACCACAATGCCCTTAAAAAAAAGAACTCGTTCCTTCCTATTTCGCCACGTATAGAACTTCCGATGATGCCACGTGCCTCGTAAACCCTCATTTTTAACAACGTCGCAAAACCCTAGTCATTTTCAAAAATCATTTTCTCTCTCTAAATCCAGACGAAACCCAGGCGATATTCCGGCGATTTCCGTTGAAGCTGAAGAGATTTCTAGTGAACTCAGCCGAAAAGTCCGTTGAAGTGAAGAACGAAGTGAATTTAAACTCATAAAAGGTAAATTTCACAAAAAAACATCGATTATACTGAGTTTTTACTTTATTTCGTTGTTTTTTATACGTTTTTTCTTCATTTATGTTTTAAACAGTATTTATTTGAAATATTATACAGAGAAAAATCATTTTTATACGTTTTTTTTTAAAATAAATGTTGTATATAAGACTTTTTTTTTAAAATAAATGTTGAAATTTGAAGAGATTGCTAGTTATATGACTTTTTATACCTGACTTTTCCATATAAGACTTTATAAAAGACTTTTCCATATAAGACTTTATAAATGTTGTATATAAAGACTTATTTTAAAAAGTCTTATATGCAACATATAAGACTTTATAAAAGTCTTATATATAAAAAGTCTTATATGCAACATTTACAACATATAAGACTTTTAAAAAGTCTTATATGTTGTATATAAGACTTTTTTAGGTCCAATGTGCATGTAAAAAGACTTTTTAAGTTATTATATGTTGCATATAGGTCCAATGTGCATGTAAAAGGTCTTATATGTTATATAAAAGTCTTTTATAAAGTCTTTTAACTAACATATAAGACTTTTAAAAAGTCTTATATGTTGTATATAAGACTTTTTTAGGTCCAATGTGCATGTAAAAAGACTTTTTAAGTTATTATATGTTGCATATAGGTCCAATGTGCATGTAAAAGGTCTTATATGTTATATAAAAGTCTTTTATAAAGTCTTTTAACTAACATATAAGACTTTTAAAAAGTCTTATATGTTGTATATAAGACTTTTTTAGGTCCAATGTGCATGTAAAAAGACTTTTTAAGTTATTATATGTTAGTTAAAAGACTTTTTTTAAAAGTCTTTTATGTTGCATATAGGTCAAATGTGCATGTAAAAAGTCTTATACGTTGCATATAAGACTTTTTAAAAGTCTTTTAACTAACATATAAGACTTTTAAAGATTTGGAGATGCTGTAAATGTTTTTTACTTTGGTGTTTGGATGGTAATCCATGTTCATAATTAATATGATTAATGTGATTAATCTAGGACATTTGTGAAGTATTACTTGGTATATGGGGTGGACACCAAAACCTTCCTCCACACGGGCACTTCGATGGAAGTGTGGGATAACCTTGGAGCACGTGGCCGCGTACTAGTAATTGCTTGACCAAATGTGATTTGTGTTGTATCATTCCATGTTCAACCTTGCCATGTTAATTGATAAACATTTGAAAAGTCTTATATGTTAGTTAAAAGACTTTTAAAAAGTCTTTTAACTAACATATAAGACTTTTTAAAGATCTTATAAGACTCTTTAAAATTGTCTTATATCTAAGTCTTATTATATGTTAGTTAAAATTTTGACTTTTTAAAAGTCTTATATATAACATATAAGACTTTTTACATATAAGACTTTTTAAAAGTCTTATAATTACAGTTATAAGACTTTTTATGTATGTTATAAGACTTTTTATGTATATAATAAGACTTTTTATAAAGTCTTATATATTTAGTTATAAGTCTTATAAAAAAGTCTTATAACTAACATATAAGACTTTTTAAAAGGTCTTATAACTAACATATAAGACTTTTAAAATTTTGTATTATATATAAAAAGTCTTATATGTTGCATATAGGTCCAATATGTGCTTGTAAAAAGTCTTATATGTTAGTTATAAGACTTTTTAAAAGTCTTATAACTAAGTCTTATATGTTAGTTATAAGGCTTTTTAAAAGTCTTATAAGACTTAGTTATAAGACTTTTAAAAAGTCTTATAACTAACATATATGACTTTTTAAAAGAGTCTTATATTCTGGTTATAAGACTTTTTATGTATATAATAAGACTTTTTATAAAGTCTTATATATTTAGTTATAAGTCTTATAAAAAAGTCTTATAAGTAACATATAAGACTTTTAAAAAGTCTTATAACTAACATATAAGACTTTTAAAATTTTGTATTATATATAAAAAGTCTTATATGTTGCATATAGGTCCATATGTGCTTGTAAAAATTCTTATATGTTAGTTATAAGACTTTTTAAAAGTCTTATAACTAAGTCTTATATGTAAAAAGTCTTATATGTTAGTTATAAGACTTTTTAAAAGTCTTATAACTAAGTCTTATAACTAACATATAAGACTTTTACTATATTCAGTCATTAATAATATATATCATATTGTATTTTTTACTTGTAGATGGGAAAAAAACAAAGTATGAAGTATAAACCATTTGGTAAAAAGTCTAAAACTCCATCGGGATCGTCTGTATCATCAGAAAGAACACCAGCGCTTCACCTCACTTGTGTGCACGGTTCTCCACCTTCTTTGAAACACCCAGCTGCTCGCGTGCACATTTCTCCAAAGACTAAGGTTATTGTACATTCCCACTGTAACTAGATCGAAGACTAAGGAGGATATTGCAGTATCCTCAAAAACACGTACGAAATCGTAACAAGATCAAAAAGTAAATTTGAACCCTTTGAAATTCTAAAACCAAAAGCTAAATCACTTGAAGACCAAGAAGAAATCATCACCAGTTTGTTGTTAAACAAAAACTCCCCAAAGGGATTTCAAAGGCTTCAACAACAACAAAACATTTATCATGGATCCCAAATTACAGGTCCAATGTGCATGCGATTTGGTCAATTATGAAGGAGACACCTCTAAAGGAATCCCATTTTCTGAAGTTGAAAATAACACCATTCTACCACTTTTTCCATGCCATTTTTTCAAACATGGATTTTACATATCGGAAGATGGATTCAACCATTGAGGAGATAATCAAGTGTTATGATTCAAATGTGCAGAAATTCAAACTTGGGGAGGTTTTTGTTGATATTACACCTAGAGATATAACAACAATTTTTGGAGTGGTTGGTGGGAAAGAAGAAATGAATTTGAAGAAGTTACGGTTAGATTTTCTTTCTTTTGAATTGGTGAAGAGGCAATTTCCTAACTGTCCAAGTGTGGTCAATATGAAGTTAGTGAAAGAAACATTTAGAAGAATTGTGTTAAGTGATGAAGAGGATGATATTGAGGATGTTGTGAAATTGCTTATTTTAATAGCAATGGGATCATTGTTTTTTTCATCAAAGGGAGAACATATATCGTCAGCTTTTTTTTATTATGTTGATGATTTGAAGAAGATGAGGACTTATGATTGGTCAAAAGCTATTGTTGAAAATCTGAAGCAATCGTTGAATGAAAAACATTCAACACCACTTCTTGTGACAAAGTCAGGTATCACTTTTACTGTAAGTAAAAAGTCTTTGTTTATTTAATGTTTTTTTTTATTAAATATATGTATATATGTATAATTATACATTTTTTAATGTTCTTTTAGCATTGGTTTAATGAGCACACAACAATCTTCAAACCAACAAGGAGCTTGCTGCCAAGGTTCATGAAATGGGACATCTCGAAAAAATAAAAGGTTTCGGTCAGCGGATTGCAAAATTAGGAAAAGATGAGGTATGGACCTTTTATTAATATTAATGTTCATCTCTAAGTCTCATAGTTTAGTATTTATATTGTGTATAATGTCTTATATGTTTCTAAAAAAACCTCTCTTATGAATATTAGGTTACTGTTGAAGATCTTGTGTTAACATCTGAGGAAGTGATTATGTTGAAAAATGTTGATCTTGAAGGAAAAGATGTGGAGACAGAAAGTAACAATGATGGTATTGTTGGCTTGGAAAATATAAGTTCAGGTAACATGATAAATGACTTCAAAAAATCGATCACACGACATATTCACACCTACCACGCTGAGACATAATGTTGGTGAATCAGTTGAGGAAATCGTAGGTGATGTTGTAAAGAGTGTGGATGAGGAACTATTGAAGGAAAAGGAAGATTTGTTGAAGGAGATAGAAAAGTTGAATTCTGTTTTTGAAGAAGAAGTCGGAAAAGAATGCTTTGAGTTGTTAGATTTGAAAATTGAAAATGAAAAGTTGAATGCCAAAGTTGAAGAAGAAATAAAAAAGAATGTTGAAATTTGTGTGAATTGAAAAAGGAAAAAGAAATTTTGATCAAAGAAAGGGATGACTTGCTTGTTAGATTACTTGATTTTGAAAAAAAAAAAAAGATCAAGATATTGAAGAAGAAATTGAAAAGGGTCGGCTTTTGTTTGCATCGAGAGGTGGAAATTCAAAAGATGAAAGTTACACATGATGATAAAATTTCAATGTTTGAAAAAAGCTGTTGAAGATTTGAGAAGTGAGATTGGAAGGGATGACTTGCTTGAAGAGGAAATTGTTGAAAAGGGTCAACTTTTGTTTGCATCCGAGGTGGAGAGTGAGAATCAACTGAAGATGGCTGAAGAACAAATCAAAGCAAAGGACGAGGAAATTCAAAAGATGAAAGTTGCACATGATGGTACAATTTCAATATTTGAAAAAACTATTGCAGATTTGAGAATTGAGATTGAAAGGCTTACTAATAATGAAAAAGATCATGAAGAGACTCTTTTGCAAGCTGAGCGGTTCTTTGAAAAGGAACAAGAGTACAAGAAAAATTAAATGAGGAGAGGGTCAGTAGTGGAGAAAGAAAAAGAGAAGCGAATGAGGAAAAAGAAAAAGAAGATCAAATGAAAGAGAGAAGGGGAAAGGGAAAGCAGTTTAAAATAGGATCTGTGGAAAGGGGTGTAAAGGAAAGGGTTGGTAAGAGGAAAGTATCAAAAGAAGATTCGGATTTTGTCTACCCAAAAAAGAAGACAAAAAAAACAGAAGAAAAATCGAAGGAGAAGATTATTCAGAAAGTAAATATTGATGATGAAAAAGTTGTTGACATGGATTCTGATGTACCGCCTTCATTTCTAGCAAAACAAACTGAAACAACAAAGGGAATTGATCAAAAAAGCAAGGCTTTGTATAAGGATTTGTGTGGTCGTCTCAAAAAGTAGTAAGTAACATTTCCTTTATAATTATAATAAATATTTAATTTTTTTTTAAATTTCTCATATATGTTTTTTTTTTCCAGTGATTCCATATGGCAAAATGAAGCAAATCATGTTTGCATGAATGATCTTTGGGAACTGGCACATGATAAAATGACAGATTCTACTGTATGTTAAATTTTTTGTTTAATTATATAGTTTCTTAAATAAACATTTATATGCTTTATATCAAAATATTTTTTAATGAGATTACATTTGGGGATTGATAGGTATTGGATGCATATCTTTCAATTTTGAAAGAAAGACATGACAGTTGCCCTCCAACTTCAGGAAGCCAGAAATTAATGGTTGGTTACTTAACAAGTTTTTCAATGGTAAGTGTTATTGACTCTAAATTATTTACTAACTTCTTTTTGTTAGACTTTATTAACATTTATAATTTATTCCTATCCGAGTTTTTGAGACGGAAGAACGGTGATGATATTTCAAGAGTTATTGACAAGGTTCTATTGAAATTGGCAAAAGAAGAAGCCAAATACATTTTGATGCCGGTACACACGGCGGCAAATGAGCATACGAATGCCGAGCAGGTTGATCATTGGACATTGCTTGTCTTGGATACTGAAGCCGGGAGTATTCATTTTACAATTCAATGCATCCAAGAACGGGGCAAAAGGCAGTTATATCATTAATGGCGAGAAAAATGGTATGTTCTTAACAAAAAGGCGATTATTGTATTGTATTTTCTTTTCAATTTCTATTTGTCTGATTATTGTATTTTCTTTTCTTGATTCAGTTTGATTATGCAAAACGTGTATTGTCTGGTAAGGATAAAGATTTACCTGAAAAAGAAATTGAGAAGCCTAAATTCAACAAGGTGAAGTGGACCCCACAGCAAAGTTATGGAACCCTTGATTGTGGTATTCATGTGTTGATGGCTGCCCAAGACATTTTCGAGAAAGGGGTAGTTAGCAAAAGTTATGATGGTGGTGCTGCTTCTAAATACAGGGCAAAAATGTTTCACGACTTCTTGAACCACAAAAACACTGTTTATCGTAGTTAGATTGGTTGTTCAAAACATTAGCTTATGGTTATGTTCAAATAGTAGTATATGTTTATATTCGAACAGTAGGATGGTTGTTCAAACATTAGGATATGGTTATGTGTTTCCCTTACTATTTTTAGTTTATGATGCAGTATATAAGAATTAGCAGGTGTTCTATATAACTATGTTTTCATTAAATGTGTTCTAAAAAGTCTTATAAGTAACATATAAGACTTATTAAAAGATGAAAATGATAAAACCCAATTGCATTGTGTTTGTAACAGGTCTTATATATAAGGTATAAGACTTATTAAAAGATGAAAATGAAAAAAACCCAATTGCATTGTGTTTGTAACAGGTCTTATATGTAACGTATAAGACTTTCAAAAAATCACATTCACCCACAAATCCTTAACTGTATTTGAAAAAAATCTTATAAGTAACATATAAGACTTATTAAAAGATTAAAATGAAAAAACCCAATTGCAATGTGTTTGTAACAGGTCTTATATATAAGGTATAAGACTTTCAAAAAAATCACATTAAGCCACAAATCCTTAACAAAACCTTCATAAAAAAAAACCTTGTATATAAATCTAAATAATAATAATCCAATAAAAATTCATTCAAACCCCCAAGTAAAATCAACTAATTGAATGTTTGAAATGAAGAACAATGTCTAATTAAAACCCTATAGTTCTAACTGCAAAGGTTCTTTGCATGTCCTTTTATTATGATATCCTAATTTCCCACAACGAGAGCATGTCATCTTCCTTTTTTTTGCAACCTCTCCTCTAGAAGGAAACCGAGTCTTTCTTGGCCTGCCTGGAGGACGTTTAGTAGCAGGAGGAAGTATGACAACTTCTTTAGCAACCACACGTTTACCAAATGAAGGAACAGGAGGAATAGAAAGAGCATAACTAGGGCTGTTACGCGAACCGAGTTGCTCGAACTCGACTCGAGCTCGACTCGAAAAAACTCGACTCGAATGAGCTCGAGTTGAAGCTCGAGCTCGAGCTCGAACAAGAATTTTAGCTCCTGAAATTTTCGAGTCGAACAGGCTCGACTCGTTAGCTCGACAAAGCTCGTTTCGAACTCGACTCGACTCGAGCTCGACTCGGTAAACTCGAAAAAAACTCGAATTTTTCATTGTTTATTATCAGCTCGAACTCGAACTCGAACTCGACTCGTGAAGCTCGTCAGTAACTTGATTTTTTATTTTATACATTGTTTTTATATACATATATACATTTATATATTTTTTTTATATTTTTTTTTGGATAAAGAAAACTGTTTTGGACTTTTTTTAGTTGGGAAAGTTTTTTCAAAAAGTTATATAAAAAAAAGTTAGAAAAAACTAAACAAATTAAAGTATATTCCGTATACCACCACTACCACCACCACTACCACCACTACTACTACCACCACTACTACCACCACTACTACCACCACCACTACTACTACTACCACCACTACCACTACTACCAATACCACCACTACCACCACTACTACCACCACTACTACCACCACCACTACTACTACTACCACTACCACCACTACCACCACACTACTACTACCACTACTACCCCTACTATTACTACTACCACCACTACTAGTCTACTACCATCACTATCACCACCACCACCGCCACCACCACCGCCACCACTACCACTACCACCACTACTACCACTACCACCACTACTACTACTACCACCACTACTACCACCACTACTACCACCACTACTACCACCACTACCAGTACCACTACCACTACCACTACCACTATCACTACCACTACCACTACCACTACAAGTACAACCATACTACCACCATTAATACCACCACCACTACTACCACTACTATCGCTACTACCACCACTACTACCACTATTATTACTACTACCACCACTATCACCACCACTACTACTACTACCACTACTACTACCACCACTACTACCACTACTACTACTACCACTACTACTACCACCACTACCACCACCACTACTACTACTACTACCACTACTACTACCACCACCACCACCACTACCACCACCACCACCACCACCACTACCACTACCACCAACACTACCACTATCACTACCACCACTACTATCACTACCACTACTACCACTATCACCACTACTACCACTACCACTACTAGTCTACTACCACTACCACCACTACTACTACTATCACTACTACTACTAGTCTACTAAATGTCCCCCCTTATTTATAAAAGAGTAAGGTTGGTTGTTCCTCTCTTTGTAATTTTAAGGGTACCGTCCCTTTTTTCTTTTATATACTTTCATTTCTTTTAAAAAAGTTAAGTTTTATTTCTTTCAAAATTCATAACTTTTTTTATACAACTTTTTGCAAAAATTGTATGTAGTAAACAAAAATCTAAAATAGTCTTATTTATCCAAAAAAAAATTGAAAAAAAATAAAAGTTAACTTTTTTCAAAAAACTGTTAAGTTTTATTTCTTTCAAAATTCATAACTTTTTTTATAAAACTTTTTGCAAAAAATGTATGTAGTAAACTTAGGTCTAAAATAGTCTTATTTATCCAAAAAAAAAATTGAAAAAAAAATTGAAAAAAATAATAATATACTACATACAAACAAAGTTAACGAAATCTGTTAAAAAATTAACTGTTAAGCTCGAACTCGAAATAAGCTCGTTAAGCTCGAACTCGAAATAAACTCGTTAAGCTCGAACTCGAAATAAACTCGTTAAGCTCGAAAATTTGTTTCCAAAAAAGATCAAACTCGAACTCGGATCGTTTAAGCTCGAAATCGAGATCGACTCGAGAAGCTCGCGAGTAGCTCGCGAACAACTCGAACTCGATCGAGCTCGAGTTCGAACCACCGATTGAACTCGAACTCGAACTCGAGAAGAAATAAACGAGCTCGAGCTCGAACACAGAAAACTCGTTCGAACTCGACTCGTTTACAGCCCTAAGCATAACACTGCTTGTAGTGACTTGTGTAGAAATAAGGCTCAATAAATGGTAAGGCACCTTCTCTTGTCCTTGACAAAACTGCAATGGCATGAATGCATGAAAAACCTTCATGCTGCCACTTCCCACATGTGCATTTGGACTGCTGAATATCAACTGACATAGATGGTTCAGAGTGAACTTCAAACAAATGTTCATTTGAAGGAGTGATAGTCCATGACTTGCCATACTCAAACCTTCCTTTGTATTTCTTCTCCTTCAATGGACACAATTTTGTATTCCAACTCAGAGATTCTTGTCTGCGCTTGAACATTCTCTCCATCACCTTCAAACGGATTTGATCAATTAATTCCAAAGCGCGGCCCCTTATAGTCTTTTATCTGAGAGTTAAAAGTCTCTGCAGCATTTGAGCACATCTCACCCTAGCGCTTCCCTAGGAAAATAAGCACTTGCAAAGTTGGCAACTGGAATAGCATCCATAAATTACGCAACCTTAGTACCACCTTCTTTCTTCATTTCACTCAAATAAAATTGAAAAAGATCATGCGTTGGAGCTAACGAACACTGAGAAAATTTATGAAGCATATTTGAGCGAAGCTCTACTGAACATCCTTTCAGTTTGTCCCTCAGATTGTTCCTCATATGAAACATACAAAATGAATGCGCCAAGAGGGCATAATATCCTTAACTTCTTTGATGATCCCTTGATGTCGATCGAAATGAATGTAATTGTCCTTTCATTAATGTGAGGTTTCAGATTGTCAAGAAACCATGTCCAATTTTCTATATTTTCAGAGCCTACAATTGAAAAAGCAACATGGAAAAGACCTACAATCATAAAAGAAAGTAAATAATAAATATAATTTCAACTAAAAAAAACAAAAATAAATTTACGTCCTATAACTAAGGTAAAAGACAAGTTTCATACCATTATCCCCATCCTTCGCTGTTGCTGCCAAAAGAGTCCCTTTGTACTTTCCATAAAGAAATGTTCCATCAAGAAATAACATAGGCCGACAGAATTGAAATCCATGTAGACATGCACCAAATGCAACAAAACAACGCTCAAAACGAGATGTCTCATGATCATAATCAATCTTAAATTGAAAACATGGGTCTAACTCTTTTATTTTATCAAAGTAATCTCTCATATTGTCATATGATAAACCCGCGTCACCAAACACAGCTTCCTTTGCCTTCTCAACGCCTCTCCAAACTGATTTGTATGACACTTCAAGCCCATAATCCTTCCTAAGATCATTAACAACATCCTTTGGCCTAATAGATGGATTACTTCTAACATCATCAATTAAAACACTAGCAATTACACCAGAATTCAACCTCTGCCCTTGTCCAAACCCATTATTAACAATATCTATACATGTATGGTTTGGAACATACGTCCTAATATAAAGAAATCCATTAACCTTTTCAACTGATGCGTGAATCCTCCAAGGACAACCTTTGTCCACTTTATATCTACACTGAGCAGTAACACGCTTTGTGTCATTTTTCAGATATTCAAACTCAAATCCAACTTCTGTAGCAAACTTACAAAGTGCATTTCTAAACTCTGGACAGCCCCCTTCAAATATCTGACCAACCTTTTGAATTGCAGTTGCCCATTCTGTACTTTTTAGAACCTTCTCTTTATGACGGAAAAAGTTCACAGCAACATTGTTACGACTACAACCACTACTACTAAACTCAATATCACCAATACCACAGTTACCAACAGATTTTGATGATTCAGCTCCCCCATCATTCATACTAGAATCATCACTTTCATTCACACGAATATCTATGCATTCAAGCCTATTCCGACGAACCAACATACTCATGCACATAAAATCTTCTTCATTAACCAACATACAACGAGGATTGTTAGGTAATACGTAACAGAGAGATAGAGTATCCCTTTTCAAAGTGTCCCACCTCGAACAAACAAATTCAACCATAGAATCAAATGATGAAAACTGAGAAAACATAGAAATAGCTGTGAAATCCCCAAACTTGAAGAATGCCATTACATTTGAATCCATAGAAACTGAGAAAAAGGAATGTATATGATCTGCAAATAATATATAAATAAAACAAAATTAAATAAACATAAATCAAACGATGCTTCAAATATACATCACAAACACAAAAAAACACATCACGAACACAAAAATACATATAAAAGCAATACCCGTTTTTGCAGACGAGGCTTCAAAAATACACCACGAACACAAAAAACATTGAAATCATGCAAAAATCAAACGAGAAAACACTAGATCTAGTGTTTATCGCCGGGAAATCTCCCAAATCGCGAAATCGCCATCGCAATCGCCATCGCAATCGCCATCGCCAATCGCCTCTCTCTAAAAAAAAAAAAAAAAAAAAAAAGACGAAACTGAAACCCTAGGTTGAAAAAGAGTATTTATATGAGGGTAAAATAGGAAGATCATATTTCTATTAAAATAACAGAATCGGAAGCGAGGGGTGTGAGGGGAAATATAATTTGGATTTAAACCTTTATTTAAGATTTACAAAATGTGGCTCCTTAAATTGTCATAAAATCTGAACTTAGGGGGGAATAATTCCTATATAATAATATAATTATTTAGAATACTTTTTGGAAGAAAAACAATTCATTCAGGACAAAAGTAGTTATAATAATTGTCTTTTTAAGACTTATTGAAAAATACAAATGCAACATTAAACACACGAGATACACGATTGTAATGCTAGTTTACTATAATAGTGTGAGCAATCGTGTGTCCGGTAACGTAAGCAATAACAGTCATTGAAAATTGTTACTCAAAAGTTAAGCGTCTTGGAATAAGTGTTTATATAACCTTCAACACTGCTACCATTGTAACCCGATGGTCTCAAGTTCCTTGACTCATCCTTGTTAGTGTACATTGGAGTCTGATGAGCCCGGATCTACTGGACCGGGCCCGCGCTCGGTCTAGTCCAAGGAACCAGTGACGTAGCAGTTCCTAGACCGCTGGAGGGAAGACCGCGGACAAATAGGCCCTTGTGGTCAAGACCGTGTCCCTCCTCGGTTCGTCCCCGTCGAGGACCCTTGGAACCACGCTCGGCCCGGGTGCATTGCCCGCATGAGTCATGCCCGCATCAACCGTGCTCGCGTCATATTTCTCTGACTGCGGGCACAACGTTGACCGCGGGCACATCTTGCTTCCGGTTAATGTCAAGCCTTGCGAGCAAGTTAGCTTACTGCGGCTCGACAGGCCACTTGCCGGCTCCCCCATCACGCATTCAATGCGGCTCGATCCGGCGCCTACTATTCCATTTAATGCAATAAGCCGGCTACACGGCTCATGTCTCTTTCGGCCATGTCCCACAGACGGTCAATGTTCCCTCCCTGACAGGACCAATTAGCTGCGGACACGTGTAGCTGGTCAAATACCAAAGTGCCCCCTAGGGCTGATCTCATTGCTTACCTCAACAAGCACCATGGCATTGCCTATAAATAGAAGGCCTTTACCCCCTTGGGCAAGGTAAGTTCCATATACAATTGAGTAAGCTCTTTTACTCTCTAAACCTAAACACACACACTCCAAAGGTATTCAAAGCCTTATTACTCAGTATTCTTACTCTCACACCCGAGGGCCTGAGTTGGAGTAACATCCAACTTTGACCTTAACGGTGCTTGTTTGTGTTGTGATCTAGGTACACAAAACCACCAAATATATCCTAGCCAGATATCCTTGAACCGCTCCTGACCCCGAAAAGCTGTGGCGTCATCAGTGGTTCCATTGCCGGGAATCCGACTTTCTTTCGTTTCTCGTTAAAAATCTTTTGTTTTCAAGGCACCTCACGTGTCCTAAACAAATTCAGTGCCGAAAGGCTCTTCTATTTTACGTCACTAAGTTTTTCCCATTTAAAACTTTTGTTTTCGTAGACACACCCGTAGTCTAAACAACCGACCGTCAAAAGACACTTCTTTTCGATTATTTTCACCTTTACGTGACATGTCTCAAATTCTAAAAAATGCTGGTCATTTAACTATAGAGGAGGAAAACCAAGCCGAACCCTCCAATAACAATAGGGAAAGGCAAACCAACTCTGTCTTCAACGGTAATGGGGGCCCATTCTCGGCCTCAAAATCCCCGGCTCAACGAGCTCTCCACCGGTTAACCGAGGAAGCCCGTCTTGAGAAAGCCCAAGCCCTACTAAACACTAGCCCAAAAACTCCCAAGCTCGCATAAAAAACACCAATCCGACCACCCCACTTTCCCCTGCACGGATCCCGAGAAGGAAGGAAATCCTAGCCTCAAAATCCAAAGCGGTCGCGGAGGCCATGGCCATCAACGACGGAGATGGAAATATTTGAAATAGAGGCCAATGGAGGGCTACAGCTCCCTCAAGGGTCACAAAGGTTCTCCCAACGAGCTCCCGCACACTCGCTTGCTAGTCAAGCCGTGGGGGCAAACGGGTTGACCCGGCCCTTGAGCGCGGACGGCCGGCCGGACGGAGCGTGGTGCATGTAGATGATAGCGAGGAAAGGGGGAAGAGGCACGATCAAATCGCCGTGCGAAGTCCAAAGCGAGACCTTTGGCTCCGGCCAAGGAGAAGGCCGTGGCTCCACGAGCTAAAAAGCAAAAGGTTGATGATCGTAACCCCGAGTTTGTGGAATTCATGCGAGAAGATGTGGGAAACCCATCGAAGGCTGCCCCGAAGTGTGGCCGCACTATGGACGCCTTCGGCGATAAAATTGCGCGGGCACCTATCCAGGTAAGGGCAAACCCCCGAGATGGACACCTATGACGGATCCAAAAATGCCAAGAGTCATATGGGAAGATTTGAGGGCCGAGATGGCTTTATTCTCCGCGGATGAGTCGGTGATGTGCAAAGCCTTGGCTGCAACCTTCACCGGCAAGGCCCTATCTTGGATGCTAGCCCTCAAGCCCCGGTGTATCCGGTCATTCGATCGGTTCGAGTCCTCTTCCTCAATGCCTTTGCCGGAGCGAGTGTGCCGCTAGACCAAAGACAGATCTTGTCCGTGTCAAGCGAGGCACCAAATGAGCCTACAAAAGATTATATATCCCGGTTCGGGAAGGTGAGCGAGGAGATTGTGGACTGGACGAGAGTGATATCGTACTATGTTTTGAGGGCGGCCTCGTAACTCCTTCCTCAAAATGAATTTTGCCTCCGGCAAACCTAAATCGATGGAGGAAATGTATGAAAAGGGCATCGGCCATTGCCTCCGCCGAAGAGCCTAGTGTGCCCGCTCCACGAGCTTCTGCGAAAGAAAGAATAAGCCAAGTCCGGAGACCACCCAGAGCCCGCTCGGGCCAATAATCGGGGCAAAAACAGTAGGCCGGGGATCGAAAGGCTCAAAAAGGCCGTGGCCGAAACGGTTTACACGAGCTCACCGACCCGGGGTGGTGATCATGAGAGCCTCGGACTTTCCTCCTCCTCCCCCATGCTTCGAAAGCCAAATGAGAGGAGTAGACTTAAATTACATGAGTTTCATAACGACCACGGGCACGGAATCGAGGATTGTTTCAGTGAAGCGAGTAATCCGGCGAAAATTAATAACGGGGAGCTAACCAAGTGGGTTAAGGGAAACAATCTTGCCCCCAATAACTTGATGATCGGCGGCGAGCACGACACACCGGGGACCAGGACGGGGAATGAAAGGGATAATAATGATGACGATTTTGGGGACTACGACATTAACTTCATTGGGGAGGAGCCTCCCACTAGTAGGCAGTTGTCTCTCCAAATTCGGACATTAGAGAAGGTTTTTTCCATCCCCGCCTTGGCCCCGGAGGAAGAGCTGGAAATTGGGTTCAAAAGGAGTGAACTTGCCTCCACCCTTTTTCATTCCACACGGACCACTCACCCTCGGAATGAGAATCAACCGGGCAAACATAGGCCGTGTGTTGGTAGATACTGGAGCCGCCCGCGACATACTTTACTACCATACTTTGATTGGAATGAGAATGACGGAAGCACATCTCACTCCATATGCGGGCATGCTCGAAGGCTTCACAAACCACGCCTGTAAGGGTAAAGGGGACGATTGTGTTTGACGTAGCTATTGGAGAAAAACCCATGCGTAAGACGGCCAAGATAACTTTCATGGTGGTCGATCTTCCTTCCCAATACAATGCCATTCTCGGCGTAGCTGCTCGAGCCGAATTGGGAATAGTTGCGTCCGTCCCCCACTAGGGTGAAATTTAACACCCGGGCGGGGTTGCTACCATCAAGAACCAGCCGGGAGATTCCTCCGAGCACTTTGGAGGAAAAAAGGAAAGAACAGAAAGGCCGGACATCACCGCCCGCAGATGAGGGCAAGGACAAAATAATAGAGGGAAAAGGCGAGGACAAATCAACAAAGGGAAAGCCCTTGCACTCCGCCGCCACCCATACCAATTGGCATGCTTTCTTTCCATTCCACAAAGGTGGAGCTCAAGATGAGCGAGAAAATCAAAGCGATTAGGCTGCCCTGTTGAGGAGGATATATTGATCGAGGAATAGAGGGGAAATTGACCGCGATATCATATATTCAATGGCAACGCCGGCGAAGCTCAGTCAACCCCCAACTATTGTCATTGACTCCTGCACAATCGTGAAATCGGCGACCTTCAACCTAACGACGAGCTCGAGGAGGTGGTAATCAATCCCCACTTCCCCGAGCAAACAAGCTTAAGGTTGGTGGAAATTCACGAGGAAAGAAGGATACTTATTGAGTTCCTTAGAGCAAATTGCGATGTATTCGCTTGGAGGGTGGAAGATATGCAAGGCATCGGCGAGGACGTGATCCTCCATAAAATCAACGATGACCCCTCCTTCAAAAACATTCACCAAAAATCCGAGATATTTCTCCCGGAGAAAGAGATTGCCATCAAGGAAGAAGTGGAAAAATTGCTAAAAGCGGGATAATAAAGGAGATCTCCTACCCCAAGTGGCCGGCCAATGTGGTCATGGTTAAGAAATCCAATGGCAAATGGAGGATGTGCGTTGATTTCACCGATCTCAACAAGGCATGTCCCAAAGATTGCTTCCCTCTTCCTCGCATAGACAGTTGGTGGATTCTATAGCCGGACACGTAGTTCTAAGCTTCATTGACGCCTACTCCGGCTACCACCGGATCCGAGATGGCTCCCTGAAGATGTCCGCTCTGTAGCCTTCATTCTTTGCCGCGGGCAAGACATCTTGCTACACTATGATGCCCTTTGGGCTAAAAATGCAGAGCCACATATGCTCCGGCGCATGGTCAATCTGGTCTTTAAAAACCAACTAGGCAGAAATCTGGAGGCCTACATTGACGACATGGTCATAAAAACTAAGGAAAACTCCCACGAGCTCGATGTGGAGGAAACCTTCAAAAACTTGCGCCATAACAAAGATGAAGCTAAACCCCCTTAAGTGCGCTTTCGGGGTCAAGGCGGGCAAGTTCCTCGGATTCATGGTCAACCAAAGAGGGATAGAGGCTAATCCGAGAGAAAATCCAGCCCTATTAGACATGAAACCTCCTGCTGCGTGAAGGATGTACAAAAACTCAATGGTCGCATCACAAGACTTGGCTCAGCTTCATCTCGCGGTCGGCGAGAGAGATGCCTCCTTCTTCAAAACTCTCAAAGGGGGAAGAGAGCCGATGAATTTACATGGAGCACGAGTGCCATCGGGCTTTTGAAGAAGTCAAGACATACCTCGGGCGGCCACCTCTGCTCGGCGGCCGGTGCCTGAGAAGAGCTTTTACGTATTTAGCCATTCTTGATCCGCGTGCAGTTTGTTCTTGTGAGGAGGAGAATAACTCCCAAAACCGGTTTATTATGTAAGTAAGGCACTGTCCGCCGTAGAAGGGCGTTATCTTAATATAGAAAAGTTAGCTTACGCCTTGCTTGTATACGCTCGAAAATTAAGAGCCTACTTTTACGCACATCCTATAACCGTACTAACCGAGGCCCCGCTTAGAAAGGTTTTACATAAACCAGAGTCCTCGGGGAGAATGCTAGCTTGGTCTATAGAGCTCACCGAGTTCCGGATCACCTACTCCCGAGAAAGACAATCAAAGCGCGAGGCCTTAGTTGATTTTGTAGTAGAATCATCATTCAAATTAGCGGACGAGCGACCTCGGAAAAAGAAAGCGAGCGAGAATCGAGAAGATGACCCAAAAAGCCCGAGCACATGTAAATTGTTCAACCAAGGGAGCGTCCGGAAGAGGTGTGGACTTTATATGTGGACGGCTCCGCGAGCAAGTTAATCGGTGGAGCGGGCATATTTCGATTGCACCCTGCGGGGAGAAATTCATGAGGGCCTTGAGGTTCAAGTTCGAGGCATCAAACAATCGAGCGAATATGAAGCAATCATAGCGGGCATGGAGCCGGCAAGAGACTTGGGAGTTCGAATATTGAGATCAATAGTGACTCTCGGCTCATAGTTAATCAAATTAGGGGAGTATGATACTATCAACCCAGTACTAACTCGATCTTGTGACCTTGCAAAAACCCTCATCAAAAATTTCACTTACTATGAGTGAACCAAGTCATGAGAGAGGACAATGTGGAAGCCGACCTCCTCTCAAGAATAACCGAGCAAGAAATTGGTGAGTTGGAGACAAATTGCCGATTGAATTCACGGAGAGACTCGCTATAGATCGAATACGAGATAAACAATATTGAGGATCAAGTAAGGGCGGGTGGATGAAATGAAGGATTACATCGAGAAGCAAACCCTCCCGAGGATCCGGTAAAGGCTAGAGCCATCGAACGGTGTCCGCGAAATACCTCGTCCTCGATGGGGTGCTTTTTCGGCGATCATTCACCAAACCTTTACTAAGATGTGTTAAGACTCACATGGTCACCAACTTGCTCTATGAGGTTCATGAAGGAGTTTGTGGCGGACATCCGAGGTGCTCGCACCCTCTCGAGACAAGATCAAATTCCAAGGATTCTTTTGGCCCACAATGAGAAGGGATGCGCAGGAGTATGTTAGAAAATGTGATAAGTGCCGAGAGATTTGCGGACATCCCTAGACTACCATCAACGGAAGCGAGACTTTGGTAGTACCATCGTGGCCGTTTGATACGTGGGGGATAGATCTTATTGGACCATTTCCAAGCTGCTAGAGGAAGCATCAAGTATGCTTTGTGGTGGCCGTGGATTATTTTACCAAGTGGACGGAAGCAAAGGGCTTGGCCACTATTTCCGAGGATAACACTATCGCTTTGTCCACGACCACATCTATTGTCGATTTGGGGTTCCCAGAGCAATAATTTCAGATAATGGCACCCAATTCTCCGCAAAATTCAACTGCCGAATGTGTGAGAATGAAGGTGCAACACCGTAAGTCCGCAGCTTGCCTATCCTCGGGAAATGGTCAAGGCGAGGCTGCGAACAAGCTAGTCCTAACCGCCTTAAAGAAAAATTTGGAAGGACGAGGAGGACGTTGGTTGGACGAGCTCCGGATCGCATTGTGGGTTGTCCGCACCACGATAAGAAATTCAACAGAGAAACTCCCTTCGCTCACGTATGGGTCGAAGCAATGGCTCCAGTTGAGGTAGCCCTACCCTCGTACTGAGTCACATACTTCGACGAGTCTCAAAACGAGGCAAACGAAGGTGTGACACTGGACGATCTCGAAGGAAAGAGAATGCGGGCACATGAAAAAATGGTGAACTACAAACAGAAAGCGAAGAGGCACCATGATAAAAGAGTAAATAAAAGGAGTTTTTCGGTTGGAGACCCGGGTACTCAGAAGCGTAGAGGTCCAAGGGACCCAACCTGGTTTCAACAAGCTGTCCCCGAAATGGGAAGGTCCATATGAGGTTACAAAGATAGTCAAAGAGGGCACCTATATGTTGCGACCAAAAGAGGGAGAAGAGCTTAAGCACTCCTGGAATAGCGACCACCTTAAGAGATACTTCTTTTGAAGTCTTTGTAATTTTTTGGAAGGAGTATAGACTATATATATATAAGGAAGAAGTTATCATCATATTTTGATGCAAAAATCAATTCCCACCAAACCTCAAAAGCTAAGGTGGATGCCCGCGTGCGGATGCCAGTGAGTTCAAGAGCCAACATATGAGCTCCTACTTACTGATGCGCAAAGATCTAAGGATCCGCATGCCTATATATGTACAAAGATCCATTACGATCCGTACTGTGATCGCGGGGAGGACTCCCTCCTGCTCGCGTGACACCACCAAGAATAAGTGGATATAGATGAACGTAGGTACAAAGGCCATGATGCCCGTGCCTACGGACTCTAGTGGGGACAATGACCAAGTCCGACCCACTAATTGCGCGAAGGACCTCGTTAGGGCCGTTACTCGCATGCCTGTATGTGACAAAGGCCTACATATAAGCCCGTTCACCAGATCGCCACGAGACCCTCACGAAAAACCTTAGGGAGTTTTGAATAAAGGGTCAAATAAGTGAGAACCTCCAATAAGGGGATACAGATGCCAGGGGGTTAAAGGGCCTCTATGCTAAAATATGCTCCTACCTTTCTGTTGCGCGGACAATAGCCTCACGGCCACCTTCTGCATGCCCTATGAAAGTATGCTTGCCTTGGCTACTTTTGACTTACACCACAGCTCGCAAGGCTGGGAATAAGTGTAAATGGAAGAGAGTGATCAAACTAGTTTAACAAAGCCAAATAGACAACCGGGGTCAAGACCCTAACTTTGCCACAAGGCTAAACAAACGCGATCATAGAAGAATAAGGCTGACTCTCACGAAAAGCCTAAGGGTTTTGAATAAAGAGTTAGGAAAACTCAAAAATGCGTGTAAGGCCTACTAGCCAGCCCGCAGAAGGAGAGTATAAAGTTAATTGCAAGTCAAAAACGCTGGAAAAAGTAATAGGCAAGAACGCAAGTACTGAGGTGCTCGAAAATTGCCAAACTACTCAAAATAGCCTACGAGACAAGCAATTAAGATAAATAGTAAAGGAGCCAAGTGGAAAAAATTCTTCTATTCATGTTGAGGAAATATTTACAAGGTTCCTACACTATTACAAAAAGGTCCTAATCTATTACAAACAAGAAAAAACAAAAATCCTATACTGAGGGAGCTTTCTCCTTGGGCTCCTCGGCCCGGCCGCTCCATCGGTGCCCACTCTGGCTCCTCGGTGGCCGCACCCCCGTGCCGCGTCGGAGTCCGGAGTTGGGGAGGGAAGCCGGTCTCCCGGTGGTCACCTCGGCATGAGGAGCGGCTTGTTGCTCGGCGGAGGCGGGTGCGGAGCCGCCCGCCCGGGGAATAGATCTCCAAGGGCTGGTCCCCCGGAAGAATCGAGCTGTGGGCATCCCCATGGATAAAGGGTTGTCCCCGAGCGCGAGCATCCGGCCGAGATCGGTCGAGGGCGATCACTTGGCCACCGGGGGCGAGAGGCCGCTAGCGGAGAGATCAAACCCTTGACCTCTTCCTCGGAAAAGGGAACTAGCGCATGCCCGGCACACACTCCGCATCGCAGCAACCGGTGAGCCAATTACGGCCAACCGTCGCGCGGAGAACATGCCCGTGGCCGCGAAGTTCCGGATTTGTGTCCGGACACCTCGCCTCATATTGGGCCAAGCACTCCGCGGTGAACCGGTCGAGTTTTATACTCCTCTACGGCTTGCTCGCGAGCCTCGGCCAAGATCCTCTCCCTCTCCACTCAAACTGCGTAAGTGGTAGCGGTTTCTCGGAAGCTCGTCGGCCTTAGCCTCCGTGAGTCTCGACCGACTCCTCCGCAGCCTCCCAGCTTGGTTGCGAGCTCTTCATTTCTTTGCTCCAATTGGTTTTGTGCCCGCGGAGCTCATTCCGCCGACCCTTAGCCTTTTCTAGGCTCTGCTCCAATCGGTCACCCGCCTCCCGGAAGCCCTTCAGATCGGACTCCATGGTCGCGAACTCCTTTTCCTTGGCATCCAGGAGGGAGCTCAAAGTACCCACCTTCTCCTGGGCCTGCTCCAGCCGCGGAGTTTGCCCGCCAGTCCTTGGTGTTGCCGTCTAGCAATGACAGCTGTCACAAGTCTCCCTGAGCCTCATGGCCTTGTTGCCCACCTGCGAGGAAGAAGGTCAGAATGAGGTGGAAATTCAAAGGCTAAGTAAGGAGCCGGAAGAAAGGTCCCTACCTCGGTAAGGGCAACCCCAATGTCCCCCATCGGGCGATGCGTTTTCCTTCTCGGCCACCCGGTGGTAGAAGTCGTGGCAAAGAGCCGGTTGATCGCCCCAATGCCCACAGCAGAATTTTGGGCGACCGGGCATACAGTCCACCCCAAGAATGGCGGGCACGTCCCCCACCTCGCTTCCTTTTCTCCCATGCCTCCTCGCGGGTGGCCAAGGAGGAAATCGGATAAGCCACCGAGCAAAGTGTCCCCGCGGCGGAGGGAGCAAGAGGGGAGGTAGTGGGCCAGCTGGAGGGCTACGGGTATCCCCCACTTTTGAGTCTTCGAAGACCTCTCCCCTGTGCGTCGAGTCGCATCCCTCTCGGGTCTCTTCTTGGGTGCTCTGGTTGTGCCCGGAAGCAATAGTGCGACCGGGAGATGATGCCCGGACAGCGGTGGGTGGAGGACCCCGGGAGGTGGAGGCAGCATTCCGGGTCTTCGAATAATTCGGGGAGCGGTAGAGTATCCCCGCTTTTCCCGCTCGCAACAGTGCACGGTCTTGTCCTTTGTGGGAACCCCTCCCATCTCATTCTCGCCTCTTCGTGGCGGCTTCTTTGTTGGCCTTCATGTTCTTGGCCTTCGGTTGAGCGGCGCTTAGTGGAGGAGCCATCGAAGTTGTACAGTCCGGATCTACTCGGAGGGAAAGAAAAATGGTTAGCAAAACAGTTCAAAAAATCAAAAGCAAAGTAAATTGGCAAACAAGCTTTCATAGTGGAATCGAGACCAATTATTTCGGGATCGCACTCGCCGCCCAAAGATACTGTGTCTTACGGTCGCCTCGAACTCGGTAATGTTCGTGCACCCGCCAATCAGTCGCGGGGCAGGCTCTATTACTACTCGGGGCATGTGGGGCGCCCTCGCGAGGAGCCACCCCGAGTAGATCAAGAGGGGCTCATCCTCCACTATGGCGCCCACGTCATATACGGGCTCATCCCCGCTCTCCAAATACCGGGCCGTGTATTTCTCTAGGAGCAACACAGTAGTATCGGCAGAGGAAGGGTCTCGGATAGCTACTCGCGGCCACCTTCATCTGGATCGGATTTGAGGGTTTTGAGAAGGGCCATCCAAACCTAGACTCAATGACCAAGGTGTCCCTCTGGTTCCATTGGTCAAATTTATTTGAGGGAGGAGAGAAGGTTCGGGGAGAATAATTCCTAGCCTTCAAACTCAAAATATTGCGCGGCGATGCGGTTCTCGTAGTAAGCATAAAGCCCGCCAGGGGTAGGTTCATAGCCTTGGAATCTGCGCACCGCGATAAAAGAGACAATAGCCCTGGATGGCATTGGGAGTCGGGTGCGTAGGGGCAAAGTGGGAATTAAACTCCGAGAAAGAAATAGAAGAAGGGGTCCAGGGGCGCCTCAATCCGTTCTCAAACTGGGCTCCATAAAAATGCAGCCCTATTGTCCTCGCGGACATCGCCACTGTCTCTCGGCCGCAGCTTGTCCTTGTCCTTCGATGAATATGTCCTAAGGTGCGGACACGGTAGGCGTTGCGGTCCACATTATACACTTCGTATATGTCCTCCTCCCAATCAATGGTGGCCACCTCCTCGCCTTCTTGCGGCCACGGCCAGATTCACCTCCCTAGCCGGCCTCTTGCCTTTGTTTCGGGCAGGGGCCACAATCACTTCCTCCTCCTCCTGAGTCGAGCTCTCGAAGGCATCCACTATATTGGTGGTCTCGGCGGCCTTCTTGGAGGTCCCCGCTACCCTCCTATCCCCCTCTCCTTGGTCATCTTCTTCGGTCTCCGAGCTCGAGGAGCCAAAGAGACCGGTGGGGTCACCGCGCGGGGGCCATCTCCGATTCAACCTCACTGCATTCGGTGGTCTCAAAATTCGAGGCTCAAGTTCCTCGCCGCCGCTCGCTCAATGGTCCTCGCCACAGGGGCCGCGGGCACCACGGGGGAAAGATGGTCCTTATGGGCGTAACATCTAAAGGGTCATTCAAGTCTGCCACGGTGCCCGCGCGGCATTGGTTTGTTCAGATCCATCGTCGCACTTTTCCTGGCCACAAACTACTTCGGGACGCGAATCGCTCTCCTCACTAGTTCAATGGCGTTCGAGCCGATCCTCTCTCGCGGGAAACCTGCACAAAACCCCCATCACAAAATTTCTCGGCCCTCTTTGGTATCCCCCAACACCAAAACATCACCGTTCCTTTTTACCCTTTTATCCTTGGCCTCCCACAACCGGGTGGGACAAAAGGCCCCCATTGGGATTTTTCGCGTAAATACCGGAAGCACTCGAGGATAATCTAAGCCACCCATGGCCTACCTTCCTAAATATCCCCCCTGTCCGTTTGCAAACTGCAAACAGATCTGGAGTGCTCCCATCTCCTAATTCTATGGGACGGCGGGGTCCAAACTCTCGAGTGGTCATTTTGTTCAAACCCGTAAAAGAAAAAGAAAAAGCAGAAGGAGATGAAGAGGAAACACCCAATGTTACTTACGAAAAGAAAGCTTGAGGGTAGATTCGGAGAACGGTTGCACAAGAATTCGCAGCAAGAAGTTTCTCTCTCTAAAGCTCTTTGAATATTTGGAAACGGTAAAAGTGTTTGGGGTTTAAGGGTTTGGTATTTATAAGGCCTACCTATACGGGTTAACCCGTTAACCCGTATTAATTAGCCCACAAATCCAACCTCGGACCCTCAACCGTCTCCAAACGTTTGAAAATTCGAAAATTAAATACCTTTTGCATTTATTACCCCCCTTGGATGGCTGACACGTACCCCTGACGTACCACTAACCCGTCTTTTCATCTGCCAAGGGGCCCACCTGTTAACCGGGAGGCACGCCATGCAAGGGACTACGTGTCACTCACTGGTGCCTCCCGAACGTTCCCTTTGGCCCATGGGGCCAAGCAACAAGCAAGGAAAAACGCTAACACTGGTGCTCGCGCGAGGAGCAATTGAGGCAGACCGAGCTTCTAGTAGCTCCTCACTCAGACCATAAATAATCACACTTGGAGCTAGGGGCCATTGATGAGCCCGGATCTACTGGACCGGGCCCGCGCTCGGTCTAGTCCAAGGAACCAGTGACGTAGCAGTTCCTAGACCGCTGGAGGGAAGACCGCGGACAAATAGGCCCTTGTGGTCAAGACCGTGTCCCTCCTCGGTTCGTCCCCGTCGAGGACCCTTGGAACCCTGCTCGGCGGGTGCATTGCCGCATGAGTCATGCCCGCATCAACCGTGCTCGCGTCATATATCTTTGGCTAGCCGGGCACTGGCGTTGGACCGCGGGCACATGCCGCTTCCCGGTTAATGTCAAGCCTTACCGAGCAAGTTAGCTTACCGGGCTCGACGAGGCCACTTGCCGGCTCCCCCATCACGCATTCAATGCGGCTCAGTCCGACGCCTACTATTCCATTTAATGCAATAAGCCGGCTACACGGCTCATGTCTCTTTCACCATGTCCCCCGGATACCAATGTTCCCTCCCCGACAGACCAATTAGCTGCGGACACGTGTAGCTGGTCAAATACCAAAGTGCCCCCTAGGGCTGATCTCATTGCTTACCTCAACAAGCACCATGGCATTGCCTATAAATAGAAGGCCTTTACCCCCTTGGGCAAGGTAAGTTCCATATACAATTGAGTAAGCTCTTTTACTCTCTAAACCTAAACACACACACTCCAAAGGTATTCAAAGCCTTATTACTCAGTATTCTTACTCTCACACCCGAGGGCCTGAGTTGGAGTAACATCCAACTTTGACCTTAACGGTGCTTGTTTGTGTTGTGATCTAGGTACACAAAACCACCAAATATATCCTAGCCAGATATCCTTGAACCGCTCCTGACCCCGAAAAGCTGTGGCGTCATCAGAGTCCTTAGGCGAGTATAATTTCTGAAATATATAAATCTTGGAATGAGATAAAGAATGGATTGTGCCGACTGACTTGTATTATGGGTGATTTCGTGTTTATGAGATAACTTATATTGCCTATTGTCCAATATTTGGTTGCAGTATTACTGTAGGAGTAGGTCTCCGGAGAAACGCGTTTCTCCGTAAGTTATGGAGAAACGTGTTTTTTCAAAATTTCTGGATATCCTTTCTCTTAATTTCTGGATATACTTTTTAGTGATTTCTGGATATATATACTTGGTCAATACAAAATTTCTGAATATCCTTTCAAAAAGGTTCTGGATATCCTTTCAAAATTTCTGGATATCCTTTCAAAAGGTTCTGGATATCCAGAAACCCGTTTCTGGATATCCTTTCAAGGCCATGGGCCAAAGTCATGGCCAATACAAAATTTCTGGATATCCTTTCAAAAGGTTCTGGATATCCAGAAACTCGTTTTTCCATAACTTATGAAGAAACGTTTCTCCCTAGATTTTGGCTTACTGTAGTCATTATTTGTAATATATTATTCATTTTAAGTAAAAATGTGTTAATGTTGGTGAACGTGATAAATTGAGTACGGTGATCATAGATTATAAATCGACCATGCCCCAATGACTTGGGTCCAAATTAAAATATATACAAGTCTCAAATACGACATATGAAATGGGCTTCCCTATCTATACTCGTCATTTCTCATTATATCTTTTTCATGCTATTCAAACATCCATGATACAACCTTACCGCTGAATTTGGGCTGATCCGACGTTTTTGACATCATTAGTTTGGTTTGTCGCGGGGAAACGATCGTATTATCCTTTGAATAGCCGGAAAAATTCTGCTCGTTCACCTAATCCTAATGGAAGAAGAAAACACTGCTAGTATCACTCCTGATCAGGATAACCCTCTTGTGGAGGAGACCCATGGCAACGATGGGACTACTATTCCTCTGGCCAATGGAGGACTATCGCCTTCTCCACCACTAAACGATGGGCTGCCACCACAAGGGATGAACCTGTGCTCTAGTGGAAAACCAGTAACTGAGGTCCTGTTGAACCCTCCCCGTCGTCGACGACGAGGACGACCAACAAGTAGAATGTCGCCCAGGAAGGTAAAGGATTGATCGGAGAACTTCTACACCGCCAGATGGACACTCTGCAACGTATTTACGAAACACAAACTACCTTGCTGCAGTTGGACCCAGAACACTCTCTGGATGAATTCATTAGACCTACCCGGACTGGAAATTCCCTTAGGGGGAAGTCATTTTGATAGGCGTGGTAGTCGGGAGAATAGAGAAAATCTTTCTCCTGGCCAAAATCCCCCACAACGCGACACTGCTGGTAGATCCAAGCAGATCCCTACTGAAGATGTATATCCACGTCATAAATCTCCTGGACATGGAAACACATGAAATGAAAAAGATTTGAGAAACCAAGTGAATAATCAAAGGGACTGGGAGGTCAACTCGGCTGTCTTAAGAGCAAGGCTCAGTCAAGCTAGGCAAAAGACCCTTACTCGGCATAGGAGCACTGCTCGACCTAGGAGCCCTCCTCGGCACATGAGCCCTACTCGTTGCATGACTCCTCCCCGTCCAGATATATCTCCCAGGAGGGACAGATCCCCTCCTCGTCATTTCAGGCCATTAAATGGCAGAGAACCCTCTGGACACGGGGATAATCACCAGCAACATGAGGAACAAAGCTGAGTGAATGGACACAAAGAGAAAGAAAGGACACATCACAGTTCCCACTTTAGCTCAGGGATTGATTCAAGGGATATTTTTCTCTTGAAAAAGAGAATTGATGAAATGGAAATGGAAATGGGGAGGAAGGAAGTGGACGATGATGATACTAGTACCACTCGTCCTTTCTCCCAGTGAATTAATGATCTACCTCCCAATCCGGCTCTCAAGATCCCCAGTTTTGAAAAATATGCACAGACCACAGATGCACGAGACCATGTGCAAAGTTTTGAATCCACCAGGCAGATGATATTCTCTGCAAAGTTTTTGCGAGTACCTTCTCTGTAACAGCCCTGTCCTGGTTCCATGAGCAAAAGATGGAAAGCATTGACAGTTGAAAAATTATGAGAAGGAGGTTCCTGAAACACTTTCAACAGCTGGGAAGAGAAAGAAAATACTAACAGACGCAAAAATGAAACCACTCTAAGTTATTACAATCGGTTCGGAGCTATGGCTGACCAGGTAGAGGAAAGCCTAACTGACTGGGAGGTGATTGTCTGCTTCAACTCTGGACTGAGATCCAAACAATTGATCTATGAGCTCCCTACAAGGGAACATAAGTCAAAATCTGATCTATATAATGTGGCTTATGCCATATCCATGGCAGAAGAGAAGAGCAAAAAGAGATTTGAAAAATCGAAAACAGATGCAACTAGCACCAACCAGGCTTCCAATGGATGTAATTGTAAGGAAAATAGGAGGACTTGGGCTATAGAAAAAGCCAAGTTCTTTACCCCACTTACTAAACCTATCACGGAGATCATGCAATTGGTAAACCTACTAGATCCCTGACTACTAAGTGATAGGACAAAGCACGTCCGGGACAACTCCAAATATTATGCCTTACACAAGGATCACAAACATGACACGGAGAATTTCATCTCTCTTAAAAGAATGATCCAAAGATTGGTGGATGAAGGGAAACTTGATGCTATGTTATGCGAAATGATAGCAAGCGAAGAAGAGATGATGATGATAGAGAGGATGAAAGGGAAGATAGGACTCATAGGGTAAAACTTCATATCATAAGGGAGGAGACAGTCTCCAACAAGAAACTAAAAAACCAGATACATGAGCTCAGCAAGGTCTACCACATCCCCGCCTGGATCTATAAGGAGGAGGAAGTCATCAGCTTCTCCCCAAATTAGCTAGCAGAGAGTCGAGCAGTCCGCGAACAACCCTTGGTGATCAAAGGGAGGATTGATAACTGTGAATCAGAGAGACTCCTCATAAACTTGGGGGCCTCCAGGGATATTTTATACTATTCTACCTTCCAAAAGATTAATCTGAAATATAGTATGCTTGAGCCATACTCTGGAATACTAGAAGGTTTCACCAACCATAAATTCAACGCTATGGGGACAATTGACCTACATTTGAAAGTTGGGGAGCATCCCTTTTGAGCTGAGGCCACAGTAACATTCGTGTTCATGTACCTGGCAAGTGACTACCATGCCATTCTAGGCAATCCAAGTCAAGGCAAACTTGGGATGGTTGCCTCCCTCCCCCACCAGCGAGTTAAGTTTCCCACTCGCGCGGGAATAGGATGTTTGAGGGCGACCCACAAAGACTTCTTGGAACATGTGATGAGAACCAGAAAAACTGCCAGAAAGGTGGAGGTAGACACGCCAGAGTAAAACCTGAAAATCTCTAGGTGTATAAAAAATACCAGCACCAGTTCTAGGCTTCATCTGATTTTAGAAGTCGAAGACGAGGAACATATGATACTGGATATTTTAGAAGATGACAATGATGACACAGTTCTGTCTGTCGCATATATAGCCCCTCATCTCGTCAGCCGCCAGAACTCGGGGGCCTACCATGACTTGAGACAAGGTGAGCTGCAGGATGTAGACGAACTGGTTGATATAGTAGACCTAGACATAAATGGTGATTAGGGTAGAAGACTTAGAGAAATAATTATTAAAACTTTGCAGTTCCGAGATGGTCCAGAAATGGAACCCGTGGCTAAATTGGAAGAAATTATACTCAACCCCGACTACCTGTCTGCTAAACCTGTCAAGCAGACAAGAAGAATTTTTGCTAATGACAAGGAATATGCAATCAAGGAGGAGGTACAAAAACTACTAAGCGCTGGGATTATCAGAGAAGCAATCTATCATGTTTGGTTGGCCAATGTTGTGATGGTCAAGAAACAAAACAGAAAGTGGCGAATGTGTGTAGATTTCATGGATCTCAATAAAGCCTGCCCAAAAGACAGCTATCCCCTCCCCATAATTGACAAGCTGGTAGACTCCATTGCCGGACATAGGACTCTTCGCTTCCTAGACGCCTACTCTGGTTACCACCAAATAAAGATGGCCGAGGAAGATGTTGAGAAGACAGCCTTCCAGGCAGCTGGAGGAATTTATTGCTATACCATAATGACATTTGGGCTTAAAAATGCTGGTGCAACCTACCAACGCATGGTTAAAAAAGTATTTGGGGGAGAAAATAGGCCGAAACATGGAAGCCTATATCGATGACATGGTCATTAATACTAGGAATGGCAGCCACGCCACAGACTTGGAAGAAACCTTTGGCAACCTAAGAGCAAACATCATGAAATTGAATACAAGTAAGTGTGTGTTCGGGGTGACGGCCGGAAAGTTCCTAGGTTTTATGGTCTCACATAGGGGGATCGAGGCAAATCCGGAGAAAATAAAAGCCTTGATCGACATGAAAGAGCCTACCAACATCAAGAAAGTTCAAAGGCTGAACGAGAGAATAGAAGCCTTTGGTAGGTTTATTGCAAATAGTTGAACGAGTACTTGGGATCCCCTCTATTGCTAAGCAGCCCCGTCATGGAAGAAATATTGTACGTCTTCCTAGCAGCCACTGACCACGCTACAGCTGCGGTACTAGTCTGAAATAAAGGAACCACTCAGAAACCCATCTACTATGTTAGCAAAGTATTATTGGATGTGGAAAGCAGATACTTCAACCCCAAAAAAAAAGCTTGCGCCTTGGTCATAGCTGCAAGGAAGCTACGAGCATACTTTTCCACACACCCCATAACTGTGTATACCAATGCGCCCCTCAAGAAAATCTTGCACAAGTTGGACTGCTTAGAACATCTCCTTAACTGGTCTATCGAACTCATTGAGTTTGATATCAGATACCAACCTAGAAAGACACTCCTAGCATATCCTCTAATCGATTTTATAGTTGAGACCACCTTCACAGGTGAGCACGATCCCACCTCCCGTAAGTGCAAAAAACATGTGGGGAAAGAACCGACCATCGAGATTCCACCTAACCGCTGGGTCATATATACAGATGGGTCACCTACTAAGGAAAGAAGCGGAGCTGGAGTTGTACTTACAAGTCCCGATGGGGAGCACACAATCCAGGACATAATCAGATTCAAGTTTCCCGCTTCCAACAATCAAGCAGAATATGTAGCTCTAATATTTGACATAAATTTAGCATCCTTCTATGGATCAACAAAAATCGTCGCCTTCTGTGACTTCCAGCTCGCAGTCAAGCAGATAAAAGGGGAGAACAACACTCAACACCCTATACTCACTAAGTATAAAGATCTCGTCCTATACATAACAAAGCTGAAATTTTTTGAGATAAACCAGATAGGCCGGGAAGATAACCAAGTGACAAATGTTCTATCTAAACTGGAGACTATTGATGTGGCAGATCCTGATTCTAACCCACATATAGTCTTTGCCGAAAAACCTGCCTACGAAAGACTACGAGTAAATCTCATACACGGGAGGAGAAGTACCGAATAGATGAGTACATGGACTTTATTGAAAAGACCAACTACCTGATGACGAAGCACGTCCTAGGCTCATAAAGAAGAAATCAGTAAGGTTCATAGTATGGAACGGGATCCTTTACAAAAGATCATTCACAAAGCCCCTGATGAGATGTGTCCACCCCAAAGAAACAGAAAATCTCTTGGCAGAAGTCCACGAAGGCATCTGTGGCGGTCACCCTGGGGTCAGAACCTTGGCGGAAAAAATCATCACGCCAGGTTATTACTGGCCAAACCTGAAAGATGACGCATAAGCCTACGTCAAAAAGTGTGACATATGCCAGAGATATGCAGACATCCCTAGACTCCCATCAGTAGAACAAACTCTCATAATCCCTACTTGGACATTTGACATATGGGGAATTGACATCATCAGACCCTTTCCCTCCCCCCCACCCCGCTCGAGGCAATTGCAAGTACGTGATCGTGGCAGTTAACTACTTCTCCAAGTGGATAGAAGCAAAAGCCTTAGCCAAAATCATAGAGGAGAATGTAATCAACTTCGTCCATAATGTCATTTGGTGTCGCTTTGGGGTCCCACATATTATCATCTCCGATCATGGTTTTCATCTATCAAGTGCAAGGCATCACAATATTCACAAATTTTGTCCATTCTGCCTAGGAAATGTCGACTTCGATTGATTATTTCTGCATTCTCTATACTTGACCTACAAATGAAAAGTAAAATTATAGTTTAAAATAAGTTTATTTGAAATAAAACTTGAGAAATTGATGGTGAGTTAAGTTACGTGGTAGACGCATTCTCTTGTTCACGCAATCGTCGTCTTGTTTGTGCTAACACTCGTCTTGAATCTCCCAAAATAGTGTTTGAACGTTGTGGCATGATAGACGTCGTATCTAGAGATGTAGTACTATTTTGGGCAGGTGTAAAATTTCTAGAAGAAGAGGCTTCTCCTAACCCCATATTGATAATTTCTGCATTTTCGATGGTTGACGCATTAGCTTGTTCACGCAATCATCGTCTTGTTTGTGTGAACGCTCGTCTTGAATCTCCCAAAACAGTGTTTGAACGTTGTGTCATGATAGATGGCATATCTAGAGATGTAGTACTATTTTGGGCAGGTGTAAAATTTCTAGAAGAAGAGGCTTCTCCTAACCCCATATTGATAATTTCTGCATTTTCGATGGTTGACGCATTCTCTTGTTCACGCAATCGTCGTCTTCTTTATGCTAATGCCCTTCTTGAATCCCCCGGAACAATGTTTGAACGTTGTGGCAGGGTGATGGACGTCCTGCCCAGCGAGGTAGAAGTATTTTGGGTGGGTATGTAATTTCTAAAAGAAGAGCTTTATCCTAACTGCATATTTAAAGATTGTAAACGAATTTGTCTGGTTGTAGGTTGTAGTAGTTGCTCAGGAAATTCGACATCATCCTCCTACATTAATCCGGTTAAGTAAATAGAGATAAAGTAAATGTCACGTATACATATAATATGGATAATAGTAATATAGATATATTTGTATCAATATTCCAATTGTCATTGATATTATGAAAATTTGTGGAACATAACCTTATTTTTCGATGTCTAATTCAATATGGAAAACATAAGGATAAAAGATGGTAATGAAGAATACCTGTGGTGGTTGTGCCACTTCCTTTCCTTTTGATGAAGGTTGTTGTGCCATTGAGTTGAGGTTACAAACTTGAAGATAACTGAAGTTTGAACAAAGAAAAAAGAAATAATTTTATTGCAGATAATGGTTCATCTAAAATCTCGAAAGTACAAAAATTATTCGACCTAAAGCAAAAATCCCAAACAAATAGAAGCAGGATCAGGATTGATCAAAACGAAAGAACATAAAACTAAAGTGTGGGTTTCTTCTGAGGAATTTCGTCAAATACAGGATCAGGATTGATCAAAACGGAAGAACATAAAACTATTTTTAGGGAAAAAATGTTGTTTTTTCAAAATCATGGGTTGTTATATCGAGTGTTGTTCTAGGTTTTTGGAGCCATCCTATTTTTATTTTATTTTTCCCGCTTTTTATATTGGTTAGTTAATCCAATTTCACACTTGAAATAGTCGAAACTACTCCACCTTTTCAAGCTAGCTCCTTCACCTTTTAAATCTACGTTGAGTTTGGTGCATTAAACTTGTCATAGTTTACTATCAATTGAAAACACCCAGTTGCGATTGCTTTAATGGATGGAAATCAATGTTACTGAATGGCATTTACTACAATAACGGAACACTTTCTATTAATGAGTGATCCACCCCCTATGTCAATAGTAGACGTATACCATGCATATGTTGCAAAGGCGGGGATTTTACTTGTTTCATTTGTCTCTGTATTTTGTTTTTGAATCATGGCTGGAATCCAGACACCTTCATCAATTTTAAGCTTATAAGACTCAATAAATTTATGACATGAATTTAGTTGGAAATTCAATGCAACGTAAAGCTTGCTTTACTACTTATTATAAGGGTAGTTGTGAATGCCTTGCATATTTGATTTTTCAAATAGGACTGGTTGAGCTGGGAAGCTGGACTCTTTAGGTGATTTTGTTTATTACTACTATTGTTAGTTAGTAGAATCTACAGTTATTTTGGATACATCATCAAGCATTAGTTTCAAAATTTTATCTTAATGCTGTTGCCAAAGGTGGTTATTGGAGAAGTTCTATATCTAAGATTGCCCTGTTTTCTTACTTATGTAGCTTTAGCCTTTAGTTGTCAACATTACTTAGGCAGGTTTTGTGCCCGCTCTGTTGTTCCTCTAATCATCATTTGTTCATATCACACTTATCATCCTTTATAACCTTTTTGTTAGAATAGCTAAAACAACTTGTGTAGCATTATCTCGAGAAAAAAGTAGAGATGTATGCCTCATGAAACTTCTTTTTGCATTATGAGTTTGCCTTCATGTTATAATTGATGCATCCAACCGCTCTACGTATGGGCATAGCGAGTTTATTACCATGGCTACTTCAAATACTCGAGCGTTGATCACCCTGTTTCTATTATCCTACTGCAGCAATTGCAATAGTTGTCACTATTGCTGAAATCCTAAAGAACAATGGATTTGGTGTTCAGAAAAGTGATTCTATTTCTCAGAGAATTCAATTTTAGCACATCAACCTGGTTTTAAAAGTTATTTATTTTTCGTTAAAAAATATCCAGAAATAATGACGTCCACTGTGGATATGTGTCCTTCGCAAACTCAATTTCAGAAAGGACTTTACTAATCCCACTTCGCTGGCTACACTCAACATATGGACATGAATTTTTACCTTGGATGCATTAGGAAATTTCACATATTTAAGGACCTAGGCAAAGGCCTCTCAATAATTTTAAGTGTGGGTTCAGATGGAGGCTTTCTATATAGTCAAGAAGAAGCAGGATCAGGAGTGATCAAAACGAAAGAACATAAAACTAAAGTGCTTCTGAGGAATTTCGTCAAATAGGTTATGTGCACACCAAGATTAGCCACAAAAATCATTCAGCAATTTATGAACCCATAAAAGTTTGTAGGCAGACTAAAAATTTGCAATTTATGAACCCAATTCAAGTATAAATAAAACTAAATTAACCCCAGAAATCATCACATGAAAGTTTGTAGGTAGACTAAAAATTGAGGGATCAAAACAGTTACCTTTTGCGAAGTAACGCTGAAAGTTGTTGCCGGAGAAAGAAAAGTAAATTGAAGTGTTGAAACAATGTGCTGAAATTTATACAATTTCAGAAAGGACTTTACTAATCCCACTTTGCTGGCTACACTCAACATATGGACATGGATTTTTACCTTGGATGCATTAGGAAATTTCACATCTTTAAGGACCTAAGCAAAGGCCTCTCAATAATTTTAAGTGCGGGTTCAGATGGAGGCTTTCTATATAGTCACGAAGAAGCAGGATCAGGATTGATCAAAACGAAAGAACATAAAACTAAAGTGCGGGTTTCTTCTGAGGAATTTCGTCAAATAGGTTATGTGCACACCAAGATTAGCCACAAAAATCATTCAGCAATTTATGAACCCATAAAAGTTTGTAGGCAGACTAAAAATTAGCAATTTGTGAACCCAATTCAAGTATAAATAAAACTAAATTAACCCCATAAATCATCACACGAAATTTTGTAGGCAGACTAAAAATTGAGGGATCAAAATAGTTACCTTTTGCGAGGTAACGCTGAAAGTTGTTGCCGGAGAAAGAAAAGTAAATTGAAGTGTTGAAACAATGTGCTGAGATTTATATGATTTCAGAAAGGACTTTACTAATCCCACTTCGCTGCTTACACTCAACATATGGACATGGATTTTTACCTTGGATGCATTAGGAAATTTCACATCTTTAAGGACATAAGCAAAGGTCTCTCAATAATTTTAAGTGCGGGTTCAGATGGAGGCTTTCTATATAGTCAAGAAGAAGCAGGATCAGGAGTGATCAAAACGAAAGAACATAAAACTAAAGTGCGGGTTTCTTCCGAGGAATTTCGTCAAATAGGTTACGTGCACACCAAGATTAGCCACAAAAATCATTCAGCAATTTATGAACCCATAAAAGTTTATAGGCAGACTAAAAATTAGCAATTTATGAACCCAATTCAAGTATAAATAAAACTAAATTAACCCCAAAAATCATCACATGAAAGTTTGTAGGCAAACTAAAAATTGAGGGATCAAAACAGTTACCTTTTGCGAGGTAACGCTGAAAGTTGTTGCCGGAGAAAGAAAAGTAAATTGAAGTGTTGAAACAATGTGCTGAGATTTATATGGGATGAATTTGTTTCAGATTCTGAGTTGGAAATTGAAATTGTCAATGGCTTCACTGGAAAGAGATGTTACCGTAGATGTTACCCAACACCTTGGATAACACACTGACGGACAGCACACACACACACCAAATAAAAGAGTTTGTAAAAACTTTGTGCAGCGGAAATAAATAACACAAGATATAATTTTCTCAAGTTATATAAATATATAACTTGAGTGTGCCTAGATGGCGAAGACTTTATAATCAATGTAGAAAAATTACAAAGTCGAAAGTTCCCTATTGCTAATACAATGATGATGCTCTATGGAACTAAATGAGACAAAGCACGAATCCTATCCTTAGCCAACACTCTCTTAAACATTCAGTGTTTAAGCTAGAATCACAAGGGAGGAAGGATTATGCGAACCAAAGAACTTTGTCTCTCTTGTGCTATGGTGTGTGTATTTCGTATTTGGCATATCTTCAAATGAATCACACCTAGCCTATTTATAGCCTTCAATTGCCTTGGAGGCTACTCCAAAATAACAGCCTTGGACCTTCAGATCGTGTGAGAGGAGTGGAGAGAATTCTTGGCTTGAATTCCTCTTCTTGCGTTAACTTCCCTTAAATGTAGCAATCGAATTCTTGAAGCCCAAGTCCTTGCTTCATCACCTTGTACTCTCTTGCTTTCTTTGTATTGTACACTTCAATTGATCAGCAACAACTCCATAACTTGGTCTTCCCACGTTTTTCTTTCTTCATCAAATAATATGGACCAAGCAAAAGTTACTCGTAAATCTACTATTTACGTGTAACTCCTTCACCAACTTCTTCCTTGTTTCTAGCAATTAATCCAACCATATATTAACCTGAAATATAGACCAACAAACACATATATCTTGCAAATAATATTAGACATTAGGATATAAATTAATATGGAAAGAATTATTAAATTACAAATCATTCCAGCTCGGGTAACACCCAACTGCCAGTGATAGCACCTGTGGTAACACCCACAGTCTGTACTAACAATCTCCCCCTGTGATGTACCCGATTTTTGAAATCAAACGGAGTCGCCACACCATTTTTGTTTTAAGGGCCAAAACTTTGAAAAATGCCCGAAATAAGATATTTGGGTTCGGAGGTCACGTTACACGCCGGGAAGGACGTTAGTGTGCACCCGGAATGCCTCGTAAAACGAGTCTTCCAAACATTCAAAATCATTTGTTTGTGTGTGTGTGTGTGCGTGTTACTTTGGCCAAAATGAGTTGAAACTGAGGAAAGTAAAAATTGGGAACTCTTTTTAAGACTTTAAACTTATCCCATGATTTTTGGTTTGATTTTTGGGTTGAGTTTTGGTACTCAAAAGATTTTTGGAAGTTGGAAACCATTTCTGCCAGAATGAAGAAGGCAGTGGACACTTGATTTTGAAATGGACTTTAAGGCTTGAAAACTCCAGAATCTGGGAAAAGTCTGAGAATGAAAAATGTTCAAAACACCTTAAATAAGGTTTCTTTACAATAACTTTTCATTTTGGAGATGATTTGAGGACCTAAAACCTTCTGGAAATCTCAGATATGAAATCTGGATTTCCAGAGACTGATGAACTGATCTTTAAAAGAAAATTTGAAAAAGGGAGTTTTACTCACGTAAAAAATAAAATAAAATTATGTATGGAAATATCTGGATGTTGGCTACAAAAAGTATTTTGTAGTCATCATCAAATTCCAAGTTTATCTGTGTCCAAAAATTTAGACAATGGACTGAGGTCTTAGAAAATTGCTACTGGACAGCAACTTCTCAAGAAGGAAAATGTGATTTTAAAGGGGGTTTTGCATCCATGCTTGTCCCCATTTCCCTAGGTTTTGATTAGTGATCACTTGACATTTTAGTGGTGAATCAACTATATCAAACCATCCTTGGGGTACATTAGGACTAAGCACTTCATTTGCTTGGGAAGGGGAATTTTGTAGAGATGAAATTAAAGAGAAGAATCAACTAGAGATTTAAAATGTGGACCATTTGAGATGGTCATTCATGAAGATGAACTTCAAAATGACCATCTTAGGTCAAGACTTAAGTTAAACTAGACATAAAGTAAATCAAAGTAAGGAGAACAAGATGAACAAGAAGTTAAAAGGGAGTTTTAGGGTTTAGAGAAGGAGGGCTTTACCAATGGTGACACCCTATCTTCCTAGGCTTGGAATTTGACTTGAGGAGTATCAAGATTTGGTGTTTGACTTGAGGAGTATCAAGATTTGGTGTTTGGATTTGTGTTTGGGTGGATTCAAGGCTTGAATGTGTTTAGGGTTTGATGATAGAGTTGGTCAAAGAGAAAACAAGTAGATAACAATTAAGTCCTCTTGTTTTCTCTCTAATCCTCCTCTTTGAAGGTGGTTTAAGCTTGGATTGGTATATGTATGAGAGTATGTATGAGAGTGTTTTGAAAGTATTTTGAGTGAGTGGGGTTTGGGAAAGATTGAAGAGAAAATGGTGGCAATTCTAGTGAATTCCCACTGTTTTCTCCTATTTTTCGCCCAATACGGCTTCTATGAGCCAATTGTGTTGTGTAAGGCGAGAGAGGAGGGTTTAATTTATAGGCCTCTGGAAATGTCAAACATGTCCGCGCGGATTGGGTTGTAAACGTGCCTTGTTTATTAAATGCAGCTCCGAGGCTTTGGACGGGAAGAATAAAATTCAAAAATCCAAGCGGTTTATGTTTTTCAACTTGCCCAGTCGGATTTTTCCAATTTCTTTTGCTTTTTGAGATTCTTTCCTTGGTTTATCTTTAAATGGCAAACCCTAATCTACCCTTGGTTGGTTAGAAATGTTAGAAATGTTAGAAATGTTAGGAATGTTAAAACTTCCGTTAATTTTCTAACGAAAATGCTAACAACCAAATTGGAGTACTTACAGTAGCCCCTCGGCGACGGCGCTTTCGAAGGAAGCGGGGTCGTCGATAAGAGTAAGGCTCCAAATTTGACAGGATGATCAAGTGATCGAGTGGTTGAACCTATTTAATAGGCTACCTACGTATCCCAATTGGGGAATCAAGCCAGTCGTAGTTCGGGTCTTCCGACCATCTTCAGATGTTGACCCTAGAGTGACTGTTTTAGGATGTCAACCTGGCGAGCGAGTTCTGCAGTCGTTTATTGAAAGAAACTCTGCTGGGGATGACCATTTTGGTCTGATGGTTAGAGTTGTATATCCGCTCTGCTGGGGATAGGGATGACCACTTTGGTCTGGTAGCTATCCGCTCTGGATAGGAATGATCATTTTCGGTCGGATGGCTGAACCTAATGATAGGCTACCTACGTATCCTTAAGAGGAATCAAGCCAGTCGTAGTTCGGGTCTTTTGCCTATCTTCAGACGTCGACCTAAGATTTGACTATTTTTGGGAAGTCGCCCTAAGATCTGACTATTTTTGGGAAGTCGCCCTAAGATCTGACTATTTTTGGGAAGTCGCCCTAAGATCTGACTATTTTTGGGAAGTCGCCCTAGGATCTGACTATTTTTGGGAAGTCACCCTATGATTTGACTATTTTTGGGGAAGTCGCCCTGAGATCTGACTATTTTTGGGAAGTCGCCCTATGATCTGACTATTTTTGGGAAGTCGCCCTGGTAATGACTTTGGTTTGTCGAATTAGGGGATGATTGCGATTTATCGCTTTCCTCGTGTTGTGTGTAATAGCGTTTTAGGTGCCTCAAACCTTAATGATGGCGTCTTGGGTGCCTCGAACCTTTATGATGGCGTCTTAGGTGCCTCGAACCTTGGAGATGGCGTCTTAGGTGCCTCGAACCTTGATTTGAAATGATTTCCCTTTGATGGTTTGGGATAGATGGTCTATTGGTGGACTTCATTTGAAGGGATCGGTCTTATGTTTGCTGCCGAGGAAATGGATGATAGTGGGAAAAGAAACGGGATTCCGTTAACTTCGCTGGGGATTTTGTTAGCATTTGTTGGAGTTTAGTTCAGGAGTATGATCCTAAATGGGGACTTAGTTCAGGAGTATGATTCTAGGTCGAGGTTTTGTTCAGGAGTATGAACCTAAATGGGGACTTAGTTCAGGAGTATGATTCTAAGTCGAGGTTTTGTTCAGGAGTATGAACCTAAATGGGGACTTAGTTCAGGAGTATGATTCTAAGTCAAGGTTTTGTTCAGGAGTATGAACCTAAATGGGGACTTAGTTCAGGGGTATGATTCTAAGTCGAGGTTTAGTTCAGGAGTATGATCCTAAATGGGGACTTAGTTCAGGAGTATGATTCTAAGTCGAGGTTTAGTACCTGAGAGAGACTATTTGAAGGCGTTCTCGCAGGGGAAGATTAGGGCTTACGATGATCATCGGGGAAAAGGGTGACCGTGTTGGTAAAGTGGCTGGACCTAAGGTAGGCTACCTACGTATCCCGAGTGGGAATCAAGCCTGGACGTAGTTCGAAACCGCCTGGGATGGTCTTTGATGGTTTGACGGTATTTGGGAGTCACCCGAGGTTTGACTGTTTTTTGGGAAGTCGCCCTAAGATTTGACTATTTTTGGGAAGTCGCCCTAAGAATTGACTATTTTTGGGAAGTCACCCTAAGATTTGATGATAATGTTCTTTTAGAAAAGTAGTTGACTAAGATATGCTTTCATACCTGTGATGTGCTTACCCGTAGGCTAGGAAGGACCGAGGCTACGGGCGATGTTGATGAAGAGTTGTTGGGTTACGGTTTCTGGCGACGATTTGCTTTGTCTTTGGAGGCATTTTGACTGAAGGGGGAGTTTGGTTGAGTCCGCATCTTGCTGGTGATCGTCAACCTTGTAGAAGTTGTTGAGCTTGTCTTCACATTGGGACTTCTTGCTTTTGAGAACTTGGTGTCTCTGACCGATTTTCATTTGAGAACTTGGCGTCCCTGACCGATTCGCATTTTGAGAACTTGGCGTCCCTGACCGAATTGTATTTGAGAAATTGGCGTCTCTGACCGTATTGTATTTGAGAACTTGGCATCTCTGACCGTATTATATTGGCGTCCCTGACCGATTTGCATTTTGAGAACTTGGTATCTCTGACCGATTTTCATTTGAGAACTTGGCGTCTCTGTCCGTACTGTATTTGAGAACTTGGCGTCTCTGACCGAACTGTATTTGAGAACTTAGCGTCTCTGACCGTACTGTATTTGAGAACTTGGCGTCTCTGTCCGTACTGTATTTGAGAACTTGGCGTCTCTGACCGAACTGTATTTGAGAACTTAGCGTCTCTGACCGATTGCATTTGAGAACTTGGCGTCTCTGACCGATTTGTAGACACTGGAGGTGATCTGCACATGTTTTGCCCGGAATCATCTCTTGCCGAAAAGGGGCATTTGATTTCTTGCGATTTTGTTGAAACCATTGATTTTGGACTTTGGTAAATATCTTCCTTGTTGAGGGTAAGTCTCAATAGCGAAGGAGAATGGTCTTTCACGTTCGAATCCTTGCATTGGTTAGTAGAGAGGAAGATTTATATATGACATTCATGATGACAGATGCATGCATGGAATCAGAATGATTATGACAGTATCACTGCATATGTTCGCGAGATGATGCATTTACTTGCTTTCAAAGATGCACTTAGCCTAAGCTTTTGGCAGGGAAATTATGATTTATGATCTTCAATCACTTAGGATTTTTCCTATTGATTCAAGTTTTGTGCATGCTACATGAGCCCTTGGGATATTTTTGTGGGGATGCATGGTGATGAGAGGGGATACATTGGGACGTATGTGTCTGGAGACTGTTTGGAACAGATTTTGAGCAAGTGGGGGAGGTGAGAGCCCTCGATTACGATTTAAACAGTGGTTGTTGATGAGGTTTTGTTAACAGTATCACATGGACCTCAATTTTGATGAGATTGGATTCGGATCCCGGATCTTGATTGGAATTTTCTCTCTCAATCTTGGTCATTTGAAGCTGATGCGACTGGGCTCTAGGAGCACGTTGATATGAGTGAAGCTTCTTTCATTTGGGTGAGCTGTGACCTCGGCCGAAACCTTGTTCGGAGAATGATTTGATGAAATTGCTAATGCAGGGAGAAACCCAGGTCTTAAATTCCGATGCTATGGGAAGTTGCTATGTACCAAGTTCTGAAGCTGAAAATCTAGCTGTTGATGTGACTAGACCTTTCTTGTGACTTGATAAAATTCAGGTCCAGAAGACCAGCTTGGCAAAGTCCGGATTTCGAAGCAGTGACTTAGCGAGGCCCTAATCTTATAACCTCGTTGTGATTCTGACATATTTAGCAGAGTCCCAATCTGATTGGTAATGCAAAGCGATCCTGAGAATAATCTGATGAAGATCGAATCTATCTTGTAGTGAAGAACCCAATGTGGACCCAAAGATGACTATATAAGCCCCAACTTGAAGAGATGATACAGGAGAACCCGGGAGAACCGCTTAGCGAAGCCCCAGCGTGAAGAAATTCAGAGTAGTCTAACAGAGGAGGCACCCATCTTTTCAGACCTTAGTCAACCAGTTACTGGACAAGACTCAGAAATGTTTACGTGCAGGGGCATATCTTTTGAAAGGTGGGAATTTCTCCCGAATTTGTGTATGAATCTCTCGCTTTTGGGTTTGACTCTTTTGAGAGAGTATAAACATAACAAGGTGTGGAAACGTGTATGGAAGCCCCTGCTGACAGAAAGACAGTGTTTGGCTCTATTTCCCTATGATGGAGAGAGAGAAGACTTGTCGAGACACTTGAAAACTTGTCTTATTCATGATGATCACAAGGCTGCTTAAAAAACCCTTTGTTAATGTTCGGGTTATTCAACTCCTAAATCTGATATGAACAAATATTTTGATTAATCACGAGGAGAAAATCAGTTGATATCGAGAATCAAGCTCGGAAGAACGGAAAGTGTATAGGGACGATCCTTGATGAGACCGGATTTTTTTTTTTTTTTTGAGATTTGTTTGTGATTTCGACCGGACCATTTCTGGTTGCCTACGTTCCCTCCATTATAAAGAGCTCAGGTCGCCGTAGTTCGGGTCTATCCCGAATGAAAAGAGAACGAATGTTGAAATTCGAGGATCTGAGGACCTTTGGGGATTTTGAGGATTTGGAGGATTGAATAACATATCCCCTTAGAGTGTCCATGAAAGACACGGATGCGAAGCCCCAGTGGGACATCCACGGCAAGTGTTTGTGGAGTAGAAATGAATTATGCTCACATGAATCAAATTTGAATTTGCACAATCTTTGATTGGTAATTTTGAGCCAAAATGGATTAGATTCGAATTTAAGCAAGCAATGAACCATTAATTTGATGAAATTGCTATCCGATAGGAATTGCAGCTGGGTTTCCGGGCTTCGATCGGCCATCGGGTAATTTTGGGAGTTATGACCTCTTAAAGTGAGGGGTCGGCTGGGCCTTTCTTGGTGAACCTCTAAAAATGAGAGGTTGGCATTTGAGGATGTGTTTGGGAAATCTATGGCGGGGAAGATTGATTACCTCTAAGAATGAGAGGTCAAATTTTGACTTTGACCAAAGGCGAGGGTAATGGGAGTATCCTCTAAAATCGAGAGGATGGCTTGGGATTGATTTAAGGTAATGGTGAGAGGAACTCCAAGCTATCGACAACTTTTGCGAACTTGCGAGGATTCGGGCTCTTTTTTTTTTATCATTGGAGAGCTTCTTGAGAAGTCGGGGACTTTTGCTGAATTGTGAGGATTGATGGTCCACTTTTTTTTTGAAGTTCTTGCTTGAATTTTTCTATTATTTTTTTTTTGAAGAGCCTCCTGAGACGTTGAGGATTTTTGCTGAATTGCGAGGATTTTAAAATCCTTCCTTTGATAATTCGGAAGGCCCTCTTGAGGAGTTGAGGATTATCTTTCCTTCCTTCACAACTTGAACATTTTATGCATCGCTGACTCTCGAAGCTAACTTCTTTGGCGTTGCTTGGACTTCTCTCAATAAGGAGCAAAGGTGATGGCTAAACAGGGTTTCAAAACATGCCGATCTTGAAATGAAAGGATATTGTTTGGTGAGGGTAAGGTAATGACTTTCCTATGGGTGAAAGGCTTCGACCGCAATCCTTACCGGATGACCTAAACGAAATTAAGTCTTCATTGCTTGCTTAAGCTTTAAATGAGAAAAGATCCATGCAAATTCATCGAGCAACGAGAGGATGATGATGAAAGGGATGTGAGCATATGAGATGCAAGATGGGGAGTTGGTAAGCCCCAATTTGGGAAGGATATCAATTGATTTTCTCACTCCGATTAATTTAAATATTAATCATTTCAAAGAATTAGTGGTTGAGCAGCACAAGTGATCATCTAGGATAAAACCATTTCAATTAAGTGTAACGTGGGTGTGCAAGTGATGTCTCGAGTCTAGTAAGAAAAGAAAAAAGACTTATATTAAAGGTTAGATATTTAACTACTATGTCCAAAATGGACTACAACGACAAATGTCCAGGAAGGACTTAGGTGAAAGAAAAGTACTAGAACCTACGAAGGTTGACTTAAAAGACTATTTTAAAGATAGGTAGCCCCTAGTCTAGCCGCTCTTTGTTGTTGGACCATGCATCTATTCTTCGACGCTGGAGATGGGGGCTATTGCAGATCTTTCCATCAGGATTTCTTTGGCAATCTCTTGCTTAGTCCAACCATTTTCATCATCTACGATGGTCGGTCCACCGACCTTACAAAGGGGTGAGTCAAATTCCATTATGCCCACAAGTCTTGAATCACCAAACTCGACCATGTTGACATTCGGGTTGTTGTTTCTAGGGAATGGAGTTGCGATAGTATTGGGCCCTTCGGGCACCTCTAACCTCCTTTGTTCAATCAAACTTTGGATTGCCTTTTCGGGGACGCAATCATCCGTCGGGTGCCCGTAGTGCGATGAAAGGCACAATGCTTGGAGGTATCCAAAGGAGCATTGGGGTTTCTAGGGCGATAATTTTCCAAAGGCGGAGCAAACCTTCTCTCACCAAACCTCTGAAGATATCACTCAAAGGCATCCCAAAGTTTCTCAAGTCGTGGAGCCAGGGATCTGGATGCATCGGGTTTCTTGGGAACAAAGGAAGTGGCATTGTTCTGATCTGTCCCGCATAGCTAATCACTTCTTTACCTTTTGGTTGGGCGGGAGGCGTGTTGGAGGTGGAAGAAACCCGGTATACGTAGCGAGTGCGGCGGTCATTTGCTAATTGTAAGCCTTTTCAAACTTAGCCCGGAATTAACCATTGCACGCAAGTCGGCGTAGGGAAGTGATGAGGGAAGCTCTCAAATGTGGCTTCAAGCATGGTGAAAGATGTCTAAGCGCTCCTCGTCGGAGGGAGGAATGGTCATTTCACTAAGCTTCGGGTTCCACCTTTTATAGAAATCCCCAATATTCTCATCGAGTATTTGCACCGTTGTCTGCGAGTCAACTCTGTTTGTTTCCCATTCCAAGTTGGCTTTATACTTATCCGTGAAAGTCTTGTAATCTGTTCCCAGTAGCCCTAGCTTGGTGCAATCGGAAAAACCATTTCAAAGCCCCCGACTTCAAAGAGAGATCAAGTAGTCGACCAATTATTTGGTTTGTGCATCCCTTAGCTTTCATTGCCAAAGTGTAGATGTCCAAGTGAGTTTTAGGGCACGCACTTCCATCAAACAGATTCGAGATTGGGCATCACGAACTTGTGAGGCAGGGGTACAATTGAGTCGGGATGCGTAGGCCGAAGAGCGGTGTTCCTTTTGACGGTCAATTCGGCGATTTGCGCTTTCATTTCCTTGTGTTGCTCCATAAACCAAGCTAATTGGGGATCCAAAGGTGGAGCGGGAATGCACGAGCCGATATTTGAGCCGGGAAGAGGACTAGCTATTGGTGGTGCATTGGTGGAAGGAATACCATATCCCGAGCATAGGTGAAAACCCGTCCTTGGCCCAAATTACCACAGGGAGTGTAGGTAGGAGCTTGGGCAAAGGGATAGAACCCGGCGACTTGTTGTTGGCTTCCAATCGACGAGAGAAGATGGAGGCGAGATCTGAGGTAGCCGGATGGCTTGGATTTTCGGAGTGAGGCCCAGCTAAGTAGGCTTAAGTGCGAGTTTCTTGTCCACAGTTTGTTGAATTGCATGGGCTGGTTGTGGCGAGGATGCATAACCGAGAGGATACTTGTGGTCCTGGTGATTACGATGAAATTGGGATGGGGGCTTGGTAACCCATTGAACCACGAGTGAGACATGGGTTTGCGGAAGCTGTATGAGGAAGCTTGGTGAGCTAGCATCATTCTCGAGGAGAGGCTCGACCGTTGCCCCGAACCAAAGCTGTGGTGGCATTCCAAACCGATTCTTTGCAAAAGTCCGGATTGATTGGTCCCCAAGCGAGGCGGGATCCCAATTTCTTTGTGGCATTCGGGTATCCCCAACCGTGGGAAGGCATTTCGTGCTTGACTTTGTCCCAGCTGAGGCATTGCGGCGGCTCGTCCGTCAGCTGCGTGGATCCGGTGGTGCGGTTGGGGAGCCGGGCGACCCGAGAGATCAAGGAGCATGGGCTCACGGTGGTAGTACCGTGGGAGGCCGGTGGTGGCATCTGGAGTAGTCGGGTTGACCAAGAGCGGGATTGAGGTCTTCCTCTTCTTCCATGATGAAGGTGCCATCCAGGTTGAGGCGGCGGTCAATCCATGGCTTTTGATAGCCTCCATAAGGCCGTTGGTGTGCTTCTGTCGCACTCTCATCATTCGCCTAAGCGATTCCATTGCGGTTACGTTTGAGGAGTCCCGGGAGGCGGAGGTTGTTGTCCCCATCGTTACCGGCCGATGCGGACATTCTGAAACCCGGAGTCGGAACAAATGGTGAAGCTGACGATGCGCTTGACTCTTCCCAACTGATCAAACGGTGACCCGGTGTCCGAAACCAAGCTTTGTGAGGATCTGCGGGGGAAAAGGCACGAGGGTTCAGAGATTTGGGAATGAATGAGGGTAGGTGTTTGGGCCTTGGGCTCATGCAACATGCAGTTATTTGTTCTAGTTTACTTAAAACATATTTTATTAACCTAATCGGTTGGAAAAGATTGCTCTTCTTTTTCGTAAACTACTCTGGATCCTGGATCAATGGGCCCCGTCACTACGTCTATAAGCCCCTCGTATTCCACAGTATTTCGACCTCCCGGGGTGGACTGGCCCGGGCGAGGGTCCTATAGGGCAAGCGGGTCCCACCGACCGAAAGAAAAATGATCCTAAAAGTACGGCGGGTAATCGAGTCTTAACGAGTATTCGATGTAAATTACGGACAAAGGCGACGTCAAAGTCAAGATCATGTCAGAGGCTCGACAAAAAGTCGGCATGATTGGGGCGATAAATGTCCACGATTGATCTTGATTTGTCGTCGATTAGGCCGTAATTAGGCATGGAATAATCATTAATCCTTGATGACTCGGTGTCAATCTTTGGGAGTCGGTGTATAATTTGTGCCGATCGAGCCGAAGTCAAGGCGCCGGTCAATATCTTGGTCAAAGTCTGCGGCGGAAAACCGGCGAACTTCGGCGATTAGGGTCCCCGAAAGATATTGAGTCGGTATGCCGACAAAGGCTTGAAAGGAAAGGTCTATACACGAGGACGGGGCATGACACAGACCAGACTAAAAACCAACCGGGTCTCGGACAAAGTGTGTCACGGACAAGTGCATGGTCGACACGAGGCTCCATGGGATGTTTGGGTAGTCCTGTGCTTGCACCGAGAGGCGTAATAAGACCAAACGGGCCGCGACAAGGATTTCCCCGGGTTAGGGACGTAGTGTGCAGTGTAAGGTCACGTGCGCGTAGTGTGCAAGCAGTCTATCTTCTTTTTCTGAGTAAAATAGAAATTTTTCATGTGTCTTAAAAAAGAATGATGCATGATTTTTTTTGAAAATTTTCTTTTTTTTTTTTAAACTCTTTTTTTTTTTGAATTTTTTTTCTTTTTTGAATTTTTTTTTTGAAATTTAATGAACACATAAGCACATAAGCACAAAAATTTCAACAGTTAGGGACATGATTCCGACAGTCAAAATTTTGACTTTTTCCGAGGCGGCCAAAACAACACGAAAATGTGCAAAAATCAACACACACGACAAATGATTTTTAATGCGGGGACGGAAGCTTGACCCTCAAAAGCTTTTCTTTTTTTTTTGAAAACAATGATACCGGTACGTGGGATTGTTAAACCACAATTTATCCCCGACTCGTGTTAGGAGGCGATAACGGGAAGTTTAATGGTTTCCATCAATATACCAAATATCATTTATTTATTTTTTAGAAAAAGCTTATTCATTCCCAGCGGAGTCGCCACTGTGATGTACCCGATTTTTGAAATCAAACGGAGTCGCCACGCCATTTTTGTTTTAAGGGCCAAAACTTCGAAAAATGCCCGAAATAAGAGATTTGGGTTCGGAGGTCACGTTACACACCGGGAAGGACGTTAGTGTGCACCCGGAATGCCTCGTAAAACGAGTCTTCCAAACATTCAAAATCATTTGTTTGTGTGTGTGTGTGTGTGTGTTACTTTGGCCAAAATGAGTTGAAACTGAGGAAAGTAAAAATTGGAAACTCTTTTTAAGACTCTAAACTGATCCCATGATTTTTGGTGTGATTTTTGGGTTGAGTTTTGGTACTCAAAAGATTTTTGGAAGTTGGAAACCATTTCTGCCAGAATGAAGAAGGCAGTGGACACTTGATTTTGAAATGGACTTTAAGGCTTGAAAACTTCAGCATCTGGGAAAAGTCCGAGAATGAAAAATGTTCAAAACACCTTAAATAAGGTTTCTGTAAAATAACTTTTCATTTTGGAGATGATTTGAGGACCTAAAACCTTCTGGAAATCTCATATATGAAATCTGGATTTCCAGAGACTGATGAACTGACCTTTAAAAGAAAATTTGAAAAAGGGAGTTTTACTCACGTAAAAAATAAAGTAAAAATATGTCTGGAAATATCTGGATGTTGGCTACAAAAAGTATTTTGTAGTAAACACCAAATTCCAAGTTTATCTGTGTCCAAAAATTTAGACAATGGACTGAGGTCTTAGAAAATTGCTACTGGACAGCAACTTCTCAAGAAGGAAAATGTGATTTTAAAGGGGGTTTTGCATCCATGCTTGTCCCCATTTCCCTAGGTTTTGATTAGTGATCACTTGACATTTTAGTGGTGAATCAACTATATCAAACCATCCTTGGGGTACATTAGGACTAAGCACTTCATTTGCTTGGAAAGGGGAATTTTGTAGAGATGAAATTAAAGAGAAGAATCAACTAGAGATTTAAAATGTGGACCATTTGAGATGGTCATTCATGAAGATGAACTTCAAAATGACCATCTTAGGTCAAGAATTAAGTTAAACTAGACATAAAGTAAATCAAAGTAAGGAGAACAAGATGAACAAGAAGTTAAAAGGGAGTTTTAGGGTTTAGAGAAGGAGGGCTTTACCAATGGTGACACCCTATCTTCCTAGGCTTGGAATTTGACTTGAGGAGTATCAAGATTTGGTGTTTGACTTGAGGAGTATCAAGATTTGGTGTTTGTATTTGTGTTTGGGTAGATTCAAGGCTTGAATGTGTTTAGGGTTTGATGATAGAGTTGGTCAAAGAGAAAACAAGTAGATAACACTTAAGTCCTCTATGTTTTCTCTCTAATCCTCCTCTTAAGGGGTGATTTGAGCTTGGATTGGTGTATGTATGAGAGTATGTATGAGAGTGTTTTGAAAGTATTTTGAGTGAGTGGGGTTTGGGAAAGATTGAAGAGAAAATGGTGGCAATTCTAGTGAATTCCCACTGTTTTCTCCTATTTTCCTTGAGAATACAGCTTCTATGAGCCAATTGTGTTGTGTAAACTGAGAGAGGAGGGTTTAATTTATAGGCCTCTGGAAATGTCAAACATGTCCGCGCGGATTGGGTTGTAAACGTGCACTGTTCATTAAATGCAGCTCCAGGCATTGGACATGAAGAATAAAATTCAAAAATTCAGCAGTTTATGTTTTTCAACTTACCCAATTCGGATTTTTCCAATTTCTTTTGCTTTTTGATATTCTTTCCTTGGTTTACTTTAAATGGCAAACCCTAATCTACCCTTGGTTGGTTAGAAATGTTAGAAATGTTAGAAATGTTAAAACTTCCGTTAATTTTCTAACGAAAATGCTAACAACTCAAATTGGAGTACTTACACCCCCATAATTTATAATTTATTTCCAAACTCTAAAGTGCTGATCCCTGCAAGAAAATGTTAGCCATACAGAGCAACTTCATAGTTATCAACTCCCTCATAATCAAGGAATTAACAACCACAATGATTTATCACAAAAATACTAGTTATCAAAACATAATTTTCAAAATAAGTTTTCCAAATAACTAGCAACCTAAAGTACCAAAAATAAACCAAAGTTACTAAGCTACTCTATGTTCAAACAACCCTAAAAGTTTAATAACCAAAAGCAAATAAAACAAACCACCAAAGTATTAAAACATGTTTCGAATTAAAAACATAAAAGTAAATTGTTTTTCAACCACCAAAAATACCATAACCATGAGAGTGGCAACATCAATCTTTAGGTGATGTATTGTACTCACTCTTCTCGCTCATCATCAGCTTCATCTTCCTCATGTTCATCCCCTTCTTCATCTCCAGCATCTAAGTCAGCACCATCAGTTGCATCTGCAGCAGCACCACTGGCATCTCCAACACCACCACCACTAGGACCAGCTCCATCAGCACTATCAACTCCCCCATTTTGGGAAGAAACCTGCTGAATGAATTCATCAGTAATCTCCTTGAGCTTTGTCCAACCTTGCACAATCTCGGCAATGGTAGAAGTTTGTTTGTGGAGAAACGCCAAAACTGTGGTCTTTTTTATTGTTGGTGAAGCATTCCCCAACAAATTGTATACATTAGCAAGAACATGAGCTGCATCTGTACCTGAAAAAGTTGGAGATTTCGGAGTAACATTCGGGATAAAAGTATGAGTAACACCCTTAGCATGAACCGCTTCACTTGACCCAAATTCATTTATCTTTGACCAAGGAAGATCACCAGTATATCTCACACTCTTGGTATTCTTCTTAGTCAGTTGAGAATCTATAGCATAGAGATCAAGACTGGGCATGTACTCATCCGACTCTTCAATGGGCAATTTTTGAGATTTCAAAATTTGGAACATTAAGGAAGGGTAAGGAAACATTGTAATGTCTTTTCTTCTACCCCACGAAGCCAAATGTTTGAAGATCAATCTACCCAAGTTCACCCTTCGGTTCTTTCCTAACTTATACAAGATTTCAGCTTGTTGCAATGTCACATATTGATCGTTAGAAGTAGGAACCCAATTAAATATACAAAGCTTGTGAAGCACGGCAAAGAGTGAAGTGAGACGGAAAGCAAGAAAATAAACTTTGGTTTTGGGATTCGGGTTCTGAGGCCATTCATGCACGACATCATGAGAGATAAACCTAGCAATTTCATCCTTATGAACAATAGGACCATCATCATCCATATTTGGGAGTCCCAAAGTTTTGTTGATCAAAGAGGGTGTAATAGAAAAAATTATGTTCCTTAAAAACACCTTTCCAAATTGATCGGACTTCTCATTATCTAGGTTGGCATGAAGGTTGGCATAGAAATTTTTGACAATAGCTTCAACAAATTTCGAAGGGTGCAAGTTAGCTTTCAAAAACTTTCTATCCTCCAAGAACTGAAATACACCATGCTTTTTGAAATCAACTTCGTCTATGTGCTTTTCTTTGAGAATTTTTGTGTCACTATGTTTCAACCAAAACTCCATATTTTCCTTTCGATAAAATTCCAATGAAAAGTAAGGTTTTGGAAAAGCAACATTCACACCTTCAAATTCTTTCTCAAGAAAATCAGTGGACTCAGAATAGGCAAACTCACTAATAGAAGACTTTGAAGCTTTAGAAACAGAGGATGTTACCTTGGGTGTTGCAGCTTTCTGGATAACATCTTTGACAGCAGCCCACTTGCTTTTGCCTTTAATGTTTCTTTTCACAACTTCATACAAGGGTTCTTCTTCCTCAATCTCCCAATCTTCAAATGTCTCAACAAAATGGCTCTTTTCAGCATCGGCATGGAAGTCTTCATCCAAAACATGAGCCGAGGAGAGACCAAGAGAGGATTCTTCAGAAACTTCAACAGGATCGGAGGATGTGTTGGATTTAGAAGTACCTTTGTGCCTCATTGCAGTGAGCCTACTTGAGCTCCTCTTTTTGACGGGTTGCGCTGAGGGTTTGTGAGCAATGGCCTTTCTTTTTGGCTTTTTGGTTGATGGAACGGGTGGAAGAGGTGGTAAGGTCATAATGGGCAAGGGTTGCGCCATTGTTGTCACCAAAGGAGGATCATCAACCGACATTGTCATTGCCGGAGACACATTGAGTGGGGTGGTCGAAGTGTCCATTAGACTAGGACCACTTGAGCCAACACCCGGAGAGACCTCCAAAGAGGCGGATTGCTTCTTGGTAGGGGTTGCCATGGTTAGGGTTTAGGAAGGGTTTGGAAGTTTGAAAGGTTATTGATTTTGGAAGGTTTGAGAGAGAGATTGACGGTGACGGAGGAGGTATATACCGTGTAGAGAGAGAAGGGGTTAGGGCGGTTAGAGAGAGAGGAGAAAAATTAGAAATTTAAATTAGGATAAGTAATTAAATTGATATGACATATCCCACTTCCTATTTTCACTCAATTAAAAAAAAAACTATCCTCCCCCTATTTCCTAGCCACACAAGGATAATTACATTAATTATTTACCCACCTCCCTATTTTCTAGCCACAAGAAAAAATCAAATACAAAACTTCTCACACAAAAATAAAAACATTCGGCCATTATTTTGAAGTTTTTTTTTTGAATTTTTTTTGAATTTTGAATTTTGAATTTTCAGATTTTTTAATTTTTTTTTTAATTTTTTTTAAATATATATAAAAAACAAAAATAAAAATAATAAACAAATACAAATATACCAAGTCCATATGGTTTTTGAAAATCAAATCCCTAAATTTTAGGACTTAGTTATTTGAGTAGTTTACTAAAGATAAACTAGGTTTGTTAAAGACTTTTTCAAACTTTGTAAACTCTTAAACAAATAAAAGACTTTCAAAGTTTAAAAACTTAAACAACAAACCGAAAATAAGAAGAAAAAAAATAATATAGCACATACAAATATGTTAATGGCAATGATGGTAACACCTAGGATAACACATATAATAAAAATCCCTTGATAAATATATTCAATTTCAAACACTTGAGGCATAACAAGCTTAGCCATCTTCAGACACTTCAGGCATAACAAGCTTGTAAAAACATGAGGCATAGCAATTTAAAAAATTCTTTTACACTTCTTTAAACAAGGAAGCATCGTAGTAACGAGCTCCGTGCCCCGAGTTTTATTTCAAGTGTAAAGATTCATTGTTTTATGCCGTTCAAGTAGGGTACACTGTAGTAGCGAGCTCCATGTCCCTAATACTAAGCACAAATCACTTCACACATTCTCATTGGCAAGAGTGCATTGTCGCCACGAACGCCGTGCCCCGAGCTCGAGAGAATAGTATGGTATAAGAATTGCCGCTTTGCCTTTTTATTTATCACGGACCAACATTAGTGACTTTGTCACTTTGAGCACAAAGGGAGTTTTATCAAGTGTGTTATTCAGGGTGTTATCCTACCACAACAAAAAGGTCAGCATGTGCAGCCGTGAGAACTCTCAAAGCTCAAAGAACTAAAAGAATCCTTACAACACAGATAAAAGAAACCAAACAAGCAAAAAATATGAACTAGTATACATGTGTTACCCCAGGTGTTATCAACACCCATGGTAACACCTTACAACAGAAGACATTTTTTAGAGAATGCAAAGACCAAGAGATCTCTTTAGACTAGAGAATCTATCATGGTCTAAGGGTTTGGTGAAAATATCAGCAAGTTGATACTTTGTATCAATATGCTCTATATTTATTATCTTTTTATCTACCATGTCTCTTAAAAAATGATGACGAATGTCAATATGTTTGGTACGGGAGTGTTGTACAGGATTTTTGGAAATATTAATAGCACTCAAATTATCACAGTATAAGGTCAACATATTGCTATCAAGACCATAATCATCAAGTATGTGTCTTAACCAAATTAGTTGTGAACAACAACTACCAAATTTCTACATATTCCGATTCAAATTTGTGGATAATGAAACACAATTTTGTTTTCTACTATACCATGATACTAAATTATTTCCCAAGTAAAAACACCCCCACTTGTACTTTTCCTATCATCCATATCCCCTGCCCAATCCGAGTCACTAAAGCCGACTAAATTAGTATTAGTATCTTTACTATACCAAATCCCTAAATCACTAGTTCCAGATACATATTTAATGATCTTTTTCACAGAATTTAGGTGAGACACTTTAGGATTGGATTGATATCTAGCACATACACACACACTGTACATCAAATCAGGACGACTAGAAGTAAGGTAAAGGAGACTACCTATCATGGAACGATATAGAGTTGGATCAACATCTTCTTCCACTTGATCTTTTCCAATCTTGAGAGAAGTGCCCATAGAAATTTTTGAGCTCTTCGAACCTTCCAATCTAAACTTCTTTACCAGGTTCCTTGCATATTTGCTTTGGGAGATGAAAATCCCTTCACTTGATTGCTTAACCTGCAGGCCTAGAAAGAAGTTAAGTTCCCCCATCATGCTCATTTCAAATGTTGATGTCATAGCCTCTACAAAGTCATTTAAACAAGTTTTTGATGTAGAGCCATATACTATGTCATCAACATAGATTTGAACCACGACAAGTTCTTTTCCATGTTTAAGAATGAATAAAGTCCTATCTGCTTCTCCTCTAGTAAAACCATACTCTAGTAAAAAACTAGTTAACCTACCATACCATGCACGTGGAGCTTGCTTCAACCCATAAAGAGCTTTATCAAGTCTATACACATGGTCTGGTAGAAATGGATCTTCAAAGACTTTTGGTTGTTCAACAAAAACTTCCTCATCTAAGTATCCATTTAAAAATGCTGCTTTGACGTCCATTTGAAACAATGTGATTTTAAGAAAACAAGCAATGGCCAATAAAAGTCTTACTGACTCAATTCTAGCCACGGGTGCAAAGGTCTCGTCATAGTCAATACCTTCCACTTGTGTATAGCCTTGAGCCACAAGACGAGCCTTGTTCCTAACAATGTTTCCATATTCATCGGTCTTATTTTTGAAAATCCATTTTGTCCCAATAACATTAGTGTTTGAGGGACGGGGTACTAAAGACCAAACATTGTTACGAGCAAATTGATCAAGTTCATCTTGCATTGCTTGGATCCAAAAATTATGTTTTAAAGCTTCAATCACATTTTTAGGTTCTACGGATGAAGTAAAACAAGAGTATGTTACCTTTGAGTATGTGGTGGACATGCACACATACCTCACCATGTCACGGTCACTAATGGGATTCATACATCTTGTTTGTACACCCTCATTCACTTCCCCAATTACTTGGGTTGTAGGATGATTCCTACTGATTCTAGGTGGAGGATCTCTTCTCACATTCTCGTGAACCTCTGTTTCAACTCCTTCTTGATCTTTATTTCTTGGATTTGGAATCGGATGCTATACGAGGTGTTATCTCATTAATGGTAACACCTGCTCGGTTTCCGTGTTACTATCGGTGTTAGCACTCGTGGTAACACACTGTGGTAACACCTTACAGTCTGACTTCTTCCAACAGCTCCAAGGGTGTCTCTTGAACACTTTCTCCTGCAATACTTGAGTGATCACCAAAAACAATATTCATAGATTCTTGAATGGTTTTTAACCTTAGATTAAATACCCTATATGCACGACTAGTTGACGCATACCCAAGAAAAATGGCCTTATCACTCTTAGAGTCCAATTTTGCTAAGTAGTTCCGATCATTGAGAATGTAACACACACAACCAAAGACATGAAAATAATGAACTTTTGGTTTCCTACCATTCAAAATTTCGTATGGAGTCATGGTTGTGCCGGGTCTTAGAAAAACTCTATTGGCCGTGTGACAAGCCGTATTTAGTGCCTCTGCCCAAAATCTTTTCGAAATTCTCTTTGAAAATAACATCACACGAGTCATTTCAAGTAAGATCCTATTCTTTCTTTCAGCTACCCCATTTTGTTGAGGTGTTTTTGGAGCTGAAAACTCATGGTGTATACCTTTTCTTTCACAAAAATTTGAAAAAGAAACATTCTCAAATTCCCTCCCATGATTGAACCTAATTTGAAAAATTGAAGCACAAAACATGTTTTTGATCATAGAATGCAAGATTTTGAACTTTTCAAAAGTCTCAGATTTTTCTCTTAAAAAATAAACCCAAGTAAATCTTGAAAAATCATCAACAATGACATAAGTATATTTCTTGCCTCCAAAACTTTCTATCTCAAGTGGACCCATTAAATCCATATGCAAGAGTTGAAAACAATGTATCGTACCAGTGTGTTGCTCATTATGTTGGGCAGCACTATGGGTAACACGAGTTTGTTTCCCTTTGAGACAATCCTCACAAACAATTTTTTGTTTAAGATCAAGACTAGGAATGCCTTGGACAGCATCTAGGTTAACAATCTTTTCTATATTACGAAAGTGAACATGTCCCAACTTTTGATGCCACAATGTAGTGTCATCAATTTTTGTCGAATGGCATACTTGCTTGTCTTCGACAAGATAACAATTATCACTAGATCTTGTACCTGTCATCACACAGTTGTTAGTCTTGTCATAAACTTTACAAGTATCTTTATTAAATTTCACCTCTAAGTTGTCATCACAAAGTTGACTAATACTAATTAAATTAGTTACAAGTCCGTCAACATGTAAGACATTCTTTAAGGTTGGAAATCCAGACACATTTAGTGTCCCTCTCCCAATGATATTACTCTTGCTCCCACCACCATACGTTACACTACCCCCATGAACCGTTTCATAGTCTTTTAAAAATAATTTTGTTCCTGTCATATGACGTGAACACCTACTATCAAAGTACCAAGAACCTTCAATATTTGTTTTTAAAGCAGTGTATACAACATCACATTTCAGATTAGCCTTTGGTTTCCACACCTTTTTAAAAATTTTACCATTCTGACTGGGTGTGTTATCCTGTGTGCTGGGCAACACCTTAGGTAATACCAAGGGACTGGACAATTTTTTCGAAACAATATGGCATTTATTTTTAAAATTTCCAGGTGTGTGACAATATTGACACACCTTCCCTTTGTCACATGGTTCTTTTGAAGTAGAATCTTTGTCAAAAAACCGTTCCTTAACAAAACAATTCTCATTATCATTCATAGACAAAGTGGAAATAATACTATTCAAAGATTCTTGGAAACCAATACCTGATCTGAGAGGTGTACTCAAGTTCAAGATCTCATCCAATTTGGTAGATCCGGTGTTGAGCTTCTTCAAGGTGGTTTCGGCTAGAGTCAAGTTGCCTTTGACTCTTTCAAGCTCGACTTCTCTCCTGGTTGCTTGAATCTCCATATGAGTCACATAGGCCTGGAGTCCTTCATTCTTCTTGGTTAAGGACTTAACCAAATTGTTCTCTTCCTTCCATTTCACGAGCAACGCCTCATAAAGGTCTTTTAATCCGTAAATGAGGTCATCTTTGCTCTGCTCATCCTCTTGTGTACTTCCTGTATCAGGGTTAGAAGAGCTAACAAAACAAACAGCATTATTATCACATAATTCATCATACATGCGGTGTGATCACGGATGTTATCTCGCATGGATAACACCTTGGGTAACACTGTCCTTTTCCGTGTTACTTACTGTGACAAACATGGTTGTTTGATCAGCTTCTTCCTCCTGAGATGGTCCTTCATCCTCATCATCACTGAGAGAGACCCATAGGTTCTTTCCTCTCTTCCTTAGAGTATTTGCACACTCATTAGAATAGTGACCCCAACCCGAGCAAGCATGACATTGAATGGATTCAATGTGTTTTGGATCAGACCTTAACTGATCTAACGATGCTCTCCTTGGGTTCGACTTTGGGTTAGACGGGAAGGTCCTCTTAGGCATCGAATCATAAACCTTGGTTTGCTTCTCCTTTGCTTTCACCTGCATTTTTTCATTGTTATACTTCCTGACCATAGAATTGTATTTTCTAGCAAGTAAAGCAACACTAGCATTCTCATCAATTTCTTCAAAAACCTCATCTTCATTTTCTTCCAAAGAGCTCGAGGTTTGAGTTTTCAAAACAACATTTTTCCCCTTAGATGCTTCACTTTGATCTAGGAGATTTAACTTAAAGTTTTTCAAAATACTCATTAAAGAATTGATATACATAGTTGAAAGATTGTAAGCCTCTTCAATAGATGAAACTTTCATATTAAAACGCTCGGAAAGGGTTCTAATTGCTTTTGAGACAAGTTGTTTGTTGGTAAAAGGTTCACCCAACAATTGACACTAATTAGCAATATCAAATAATTTTTCAAAATAAGAAGGAATAGTTTCATTTTCACCCATCCTTAATCTTTCAAATCTGCTAGTAAGACCCCTAAGCTTAGTTTCACGTACACTGCCATCACCTTCACAAAAACGTTGTAAAGTGTTCCATGCTTCTTTTGCAATGGAACTATTTTGAATAAGTTTAAAAATATGCATATCAACCCACTCAAAAATGGCATTAAGTGCCTTTTCATTTAAATTAGCTTGGCTGATCTCTTCCATGTTCCACTCTGATTCAGGTTTGACTTGCACGTCACCATCCTCATCAGCAGGTAACATTGGTAAGGAGTAGCCATTTGTTATAGATCGCCATGCTCGAAGATCAATTGATTTGATATGCGAGCGTAGACGGATCTTTCAATAATAATAATTCGAGCCATCTAACACAGGAAGACGCTTATTGTTAGGATTAGCCGGATCATAAACCATGACACCTAGACCAAGCACTTAGTATCGTCAAGTGACCTGCTCTGATATCAATTGAAATTGTCAATGGCTTCACTGGAAAGAGATGTTACCGTAGATGTTACCCAACACCTTGGATAACACACTGACGGACAGCACACACACACCAAATAAAAGAGTTTGTAAAAATTTTGTGCAGCGGAAATAAATAACACAAGATATAATTTTCTCAAGTTATATAAATATATAACTTGAGTGTGCCTAGATGGCGAAGACTTTATAATCAATGTAGAAAATTACAAAGTCGAAAGTTCCCTATTGCTAATACAATGATGATGCTCTATGGAACTAAATGAGACAAAGCACGAATCCTATCCTTAGCCAACACTCTCTTAAACACTCAGTGTTTAAGCTAGAATCACAAGGGAGGAAGGATTATGCGAACCAAAAAACTTTGTCTCTCTTGTGCTATGGTGTGTGTATTTCATATTTGGCATATCTTTAAATGAATCACACCTAGCCTATTTATAGCCTTCAATTGCCTTGGAGGCTACTCCAAAATAACAGTCTTGGACCTTCAGATCGTGTGAGAGGAGTGGAGAGAATTCTTGGCTTGAATTTCTCTTCTTGCGTTAACTTCCCTTAAATGTAGCAACCGAATTCTTGAAGCCCAAGTCCTTGCTTCATCACCTTGTACTCTCTTGCTTTCTTTGTATTGTACACTTCAATTGATCAGCAACAACTCCATGACTTGGTCTTTCCACGTTTTTCTTTCTTCATCAAATAATATGGACCAAGCAAAAGTTACTCGTAAATCTACTATTTACGTGTAACTCCTTCACCAACTTCTTCCTTGTTTCTAGCAATTAATCCAACCATATATTAACCTGAAATATAGACCAACAAACACATATATCTTGCAAATAATATTAGACATTAGTATATAAATTAATATGGAAAGAATTATTAAATTACAAATCATTCCAGCTCGGGTAACACCCAACTGCCAGTGATAGCACCTGTGGTAACACCCACAGTCTGTACTAACAGAAATGATTCGTTCTGTTTTCTGATTTAGAGAGGAGAGTTCGAAGAATAAGATGTTGCCCATTAGAACAGTTCCCTGAGGTCTTACGCGGAATAGTCATTGTCGCAAACAAAAACAGAGATGAATGAGGAATAGCGGTGAAAAGAAAGAAAGGAAAAGCCGACTGAAAGGAAAAAAAATGTGAATGACTTGGAAAGACAATCTCAACCGCTTTTTATGGTGGTTAATGATTGATTCTGGCTACTCTTTATCTTTCGGTTAGCCTTTATTATAATAGAGATTATATGACCAGAGATTGATATTTGATCAAAATTGAGAGGTAGAGGAGGGCATATAGGTCTTGAAATGTCAAAGGTTTTGTTTTGGAATTTTGGAAATAACCATTCTTTTTATGATATTATGGTTAGGCCGAAGGATCCAATGGAAAGTGGTCCAAACTCCAAAGTTCTTGGAAGAAAAATAATTTTACATTCGCTAAGTTATTGGTAACAGTTGCGCGACATTTCCGCATAACTCCGATTATCTAATTTTACAGACCGGGAGAGTGTGAGTCTGAGCGACAAAATCGTTTCCTCAGTACCGCCGATCTTTATCCCGAGCACGCCGCCGGTAAACAACGCCAAACAATATATTCGATCAGATCTGCCTGATTTTCGCTCCTTTATCTCAAGCTGTATCAATATATGTACATGTATATATACGACTGTATGTATATATGTATGAAAATGATTTCAAGTAAATTGCAGTTTTTGCCTTGATCAATTGTAATGCTTTAGGTTTGTAAATCGTTTTGATCGATTGGATTTTTCAGTTCTTGGCTTTTTTGAGGATTAATTTATTTAATTATAGGATTTTTTTGTTGTTCTTGAGAAATGTGTTGAGATCTTGACCTAGTATTTTATAAAGACCTCAAATTTGGGCCAATTGTTGTTTTTTGGTGGTGTTGTGTGTGTATGAGGATTTGGTGTTGCTTATGTTTTGGTGAAGACAAAGGAGAAGAGGATAATATTGAAGGGAAGTCTGAGGACATGGAGAATGATGAGTTAGGGTTTGTTATGGAGAGGGATAATATTGAAGAAAGATTGGAGATTCAGTATAATGAAGTAAGGAGGGTTTCGTTCGAGGCAAGTAGTAGTGGTCAGGGAAACGTGAAGGCTATTAATTTGAATTTGGGTCTGGGAGAAGATTCTCTTAGTAAACGGCATAAAGTTCATTCCTTTTCTCTGTAAGATTTCTTACACCCTTTAAATTTAATTTTTGATTTACAAAGTTTTAAGCTCCATGCCTAAAACTATGTTTAGTGGATGTACTTTGTATGTGCCAAATGGTGGAAATTACATTCTCTCAACAAGAAACATTGGTCATTTGCTTGTTTTATTATTCTCTAGCGAGTTCAATGATGCCAATTTTTTCAAGTGGATGTAATGCCAAATGGTTCCTTGGACATCTGGTTTTTATTGCTGCTTAGCTTAATTGACTTCAGGTTGGATGAATTTTGGAAGTTAATAATCTTGAAACCGTTGGTTTGGTGGATTGGTTCTTGACAATGAAAGTTTTGCAGGGACTGGGATTGCCAATTGGCTTCTGCAGCATCTTCGGAAATGGGCAGCTGCAGTTTACTTGGAAGAGACTTCATCAATCACAGTTTGTTGAATGAAAATCATTTCCCTTTTCCACTGCTGAATAATGGTGGTAGGGGTGATGACGCTCATGTTTCTGGCAGTTTGAAAAAAGAGGGAGATGATTTTGGTAACCATGAAATGGAAGATTTAGTGGTTCGAATGGATCTTATGGATGACTTGTTGCACATGGTATTCATTGTTTACCTATAATTGAAACTACTAATCTCTTTTGCTTTTAGCTGAAGCTTACGTTGCCTCACTATTGCTAGGTTTTTACTTTCTTGGACCACATCAATCTCTGTCGAGCAGCCTTAGTTTGCAAACAATGGCGTGCAGCTAGTGGTCATGAAGATTTTTGGAGGTTTTTGAACTTTGAGAATCGTAGCATATCCTTGCAACAATGTGAGAATCGCTTTCACCTTGTGTTCAAATATTGTAGGGTATTTAGGGTATTTAAGTATATATGCTACTAAAATAGAATAGTATGAAACTTGAGGTTGTTCATCTTTCAGAGCCATATATGTGCTTATTTAAGGGATAAATTTGGTGTACCTTTATTATATTTTAACTGGTTTATAGGTCAGAGATGGGGTTTTAATGTGTGATTGAAAATTGCAGAAGGTGGGTAGAATGCAAGAGTTATGCAGTGATATCATAATATTCCTATGTACACTCGCAATATTATAAGTCTATAAGGTTGATAGTTAGGGTATTTATGTATATATCCCTCTGTCCCAATAGAAGAGCAACATTTGACCAAGCACGCAAATCAAGAAAAAAGTTTGAAATGTACTAATTCTGTAAATTGCCCCTCAAATTATTTGAATTCAAACTAATGCCAATATATGATTAAACCGGGTGGGAAATGAAGGTTAGTCAATTTATTGTATAAAAGTTCCGCAAGTTTAAATGCTACTGTTCAACTGGACAACCCTAGAAAAGAATACGCACCGCTTCAATAGGGATGTCTCGGAAGGAGGGAGAATTAAAATTGATTAGGAGTTGACTTTCTTAATTTCCGTGTTAAGTAAAAGTGGAGTCATTTGCAGACTGGGGGTGATCATTTTCAAATGCATTCTAAGAATGACAAAATACATAAGATTAAGTTGTATTGTGCTGACAGCCAGACAAGTTCCTTCTATGACAAATCTTCAGATTAGGTCACTTTTTGAGGCTACCACAATTGTTCCTTGGATTATTTAATTATTGATGATCTACTACAGTCCTACCATATTTGGCCAAAATTGATCAGTCCTAGGTTGGAAGGTTTTGTTTGATCACTTTGGATCACTCTTCCTTGTCTTTCTCCTCTCGCTTAGGGAAGATTGCCTCTCTTTTCCCATTCAACATCTCCAGACCTGGCGCTGAATTGGTTGTTTAAGGTTATTAAAAAAAATGATGTGGACTAATGTTCCTTTCTTTTCTTGGATGAAAAAAAGAAAGACCAACGCTCCTTTTAAAATTATATTATCAAAAGTCATTGACTGCATATCATATTTAGTTTTCCAGAAGGGTATCTATATTTACAGTTAACTAGAGATCCAACGTAGCATCCAATAACTTATTATTAGATCAAAGAAATTGAGGTATACATTCAGATTTGGAGAAGTAAAAATACTCTCTCCATCCCAAAATGAATGCCTATTTTCTAGAAATGTTGTCCCAAAATGAACGTGTATCTATAGTATAAAGGGAGGGTGTCCAACTCAGCAAGTGCACAGTACAATGAATAGTAGCATCCGCCGACATTACCATTTTGCCCTCACTATTCACTCCCTTTCCCGTTTTGCCCTCCCATCTTTGTATGTCGTGCGACATACATGTTTGTTTTTTTTTTTTTTTTTTTGTGATATATATATAAAAAAAAACAAAAAAAAAAAAACAAACGTAAACGTGGCCTTGGACACGGGCTTAGGCTAGTTATCTAATAAAACTGTCCCCAAATGATTTCTTACTATTTTTTTCATTATTCATTATGTACTTGCAAAACTAAAAGTCTAGACAAGGATATCAAGAATATTTATGCATCTTTGCAACTAAATATTATAATAATTAAAATATTTCAGAATGTCCTTTAATTGAAAATTAGACATTCATTTTGGGACGGAGGGAGTACACATTCCTTACATGGAATATGGATTTCAATCCTGAAATATGACTAAATGGGTTGATGAAAAAGGATTCATGTAGTAAACCCCAAGTAATTGGGACAGGGTGATTTGAGTAGACCGTGGTCTTAAGTTGTGAAGGTACTACGCTGACCCTCTAGGAGGTTGCTTTTGTACTTGGACGGAAGATCAGTTATTCGTGTTATTTTCAGAGAATCCATTCTCATATTGGTTGTTATTGCGTTCCTTTTTTTGGGTATTGGACACTACCATATCAAGCAATGTACTTTAGGGCTTTGTAGAAACACTTCACTGCTTCTTTCCTTCATCATCGCTGTTGGTTCTCTTCATGAGTCTGTTCCCTCACTCATACATAGATCCTCTGGATTTTTTTATATTTATACTAGTACTAACCCCCTGCCAAGGGCGCGGAGTGACGTCTACCCACTCGGGGTTCTACTAAATTCACTTTCCCCTTCTTTAATAGAAATCGTCGTGCTAGAAAAAAATATCATGTCCCAAAAAAGTAATTTAAACTAAATTTTTATTTATTATTATAACAAAAAGTTAAAAAAAAAAAATCATGAACAATAAATAATAAAAAAATAAAATTCAAACTCTATTGCTATTGATGGTTATGAGATTGATAAGTAAATAATAATAAAAAAACAAATTAATAAAAAAAATCATGTAGTAAATAAAAGGGAGGGGGGGGGTTAAAAGACAGGTTTGGGAGGAGAAGGTGGGGAGTTCTAAAACTGGGAGTGGGAAGGTGGAATATTTGGGTTAATCAAAGCCGTCGGATCAATTTTCTAGATTCAATCTCAACCGCTTTTTATCCGGCGGTTACAAACGGTTAAACCCGATGTGTATTGTATATTAGATTTTTCTCGGATAAGACATCTGCACCTGACTTCAATTTTCTTTCTTTGTTAATTTTTCTTTTTACATTGGGGATCAGGCATTCTCATGGAATGTGTCCCTATGAGATATCTTGATAGCATTTTATCGTATCTACTTTATGTTGTAGCAGTTTTAAGCGAACAACGTTTGAGGTTCTTTGGTTGCGAGTCTGCTAAGTGTAACTCAGAATGCCTTCTGATCCTTGTGCTCGTGCAATTTCTTAGAAGGATATAACTTACCTAGAATTCTCCATGTCAATTTTAGGGAGTGGCAGAGAAAAACTCGGTGTCGTAAGTTTGAATTGGTTAAATCATCTGGTATGTCCTTTAAAAAAGTCTTACTCTGTTGGAGATGGTTCAGCTTATTAACTGATTCGGGGAGGATTCTGCTTCGAATCTTGAAGTTTGCTCATGCAAATATTGTTGGTAGCTCTTCACAAAGAGCAGTTCTTTCCCTCTCATCATGATATCATGTTTATGATAACTATTTGTTATAACTAATTGGATGGATATGGAAAAGCTCACTGGTGATATGCCTTCGCAGTTGAAGATATGTGTCGTCGTTATCCAAATGCTACTCAATTAAACATCAATGGTGCCCCTGCCATTCACACTCTTGTTATGCATGTGCTTTCTTCGTTGAGGTAACTGTGTTTCATTTATTTAAGTTCGTAATCATATGTCTGCTGCTGAGATGTTCGACATTTTTCAGGAATCTTGAGAGTTTAACTTTGGGCAAAGGACAACTAGGAGAAACATTTTTCCAAGCTTTACCAGAATTCCAGAATTTGAAGAGTTTGATTGTCAATGATGCTATTCTTGGTAATGGCATACAGGAGATACCTATATACCATGACAAGTTGCGTCACCTTCAAATCGTAAAATGTCGTGTGGTCCGTATATCTGTCAGGTGATAATGTAGTTATTTATTGTAGTGTAATCATTTTAGGTCACTGAATCAAAGTGTGCTTACTTAGTGTGGATTGTAGGTGCCCCCAACTTCAAACTTTATCTTTAAAGCGCAGTAGCATGGCTCATGCTGTACTGAACTGCCCTCTTTTGCGTGATCTGGATATAGCATCCTGCCACAAGCTTCTAGACGCTGCAATACGCTCGGCAACGACATCATGTCCACTTTTGGAGTCTTTGGACATGTCAAACTGTTCGTGTGTTAGTGATGAAACACTACGCGAAATAGCATCAGTGTGCAATAATCTACATATTCTCAATGCGTCATACTGCCCAAACATCTCTCTTGAGGTAGGGAATGGTTTTGGGCTATGGTTTTCTAGGCATATATCTGCTTATATTTTTGACAATGTTTCTTGGTTTGTGAAGTCTGTGAGGCTGCCAATGTTGACTGTTCTTAAGCTTCATAGTTGTGAGGGCATAACTTCTGCTTCCATGGCTGCAATAGCGGGGAGTTCCATGTTGGAGGTCTGAATCTGCTTCCTTCACCCACCTTATCCTTCAAAATTATTTCTCCTGAATACAGTCATTCCCAACCAAACTAAGATTTTCTGTCTGTGCAGGTTTTGGAGCTTGATAATTGCAGTTTACTCACATCGGTCTCCTTGGAGCTTCCTCGTTTGCAGAACATAAGACTTGTACATTGTCGCAAGTAAAATATTCTACATCAACCCCATCCATATAATCTCATTATATTTCAGGTGTTATTGGGTGTATTTTTTGACATTAATAATGGTTCACTATTCTACTTACAGATTTGTTGATTTAACTTTGCGAAGCGTGGTGCTGTCTTCCATTAAAGTTTCTAATTGTCCTTCACTCCAGCGAATAAACATCACTTCAAATTCACTGCAAGTATGTGATCTGTTAGACGTGATTAGCTATTTCATGGTCCATTATGTAGAGGCAGTAAAATTCTGAGTGTCTAATTTTCCTATTTTGTCCGTGCAGAAATTAGTATTGCAAAAGCAGGAAAGCTTAACTGCATTAGCACTGCAATGCCCGTTGTTACAAGAAGTTGATCTTACAGATTGCGAGTCCCTGACAAACTCTATTTGTGAAGTTTTTAGCGATGGTGGCGGATGTCCTAAGCTTAAATCATTAGTCCTGAATAACTGTGAGGTTTGTGATCATACTTTTTGAGGAGAATGTTTCGTCTTTCTTGATTGTTTCATAGTTGTGTATCATCAGCATCTGCACAGTGATCTTACAGAAGAGATTAGCAACAAAAGTTGTTGTATCTAAGTAGCATATGATAGCTTACGATAAAAAAAAAATCAAAATATTTAGGAACTCAAGGATTCTAAACTATAGGCCAACAACCCCCCCCCCCCTCCAATGCGGTGATCTAGTTTATGGTGTGCTTGTTTGTAGTTACATAAGACTTCATGCTGTGGCAGTTTGTTGAATCGCCTACTGCTTGAAACCCTACAATAGATGCTCAAGCTTGTGCTATTGATGTGTTTTCCTATTTTTAGCTGCTTTGTGTTATGTTGTCTGATTTTGGTTATTTCTCTTGGTATAGAGCTTGACGGTAGTGAGATTCTGCAGTACAACATTAACCAGTCTTTCTCTTGCTGGTTGTCGTGCTGTTTCATCTCTTGAACTCACGTGCCCTTACCTTGAGCAAGTCTCTTTGGATGGCTGTGATCATCTCGAAAATGCGTCTTTTTACCCGGTAAGTTAACTTAGCCAGCCTCTTTCTTGCTCCTTTATTCCCCTTATGTTTCATATGTTACTCTTTTGTGTTTCTTATATGGGCATTGACATGAGGTTAATTCCACCGTCTACTCCTGTGGTTTGGACAAGTATTGGACAAGTATCACTGCCCTTTGATGTTTTGTATCGTCTCACTTGCCCCCTTTTGTCAACTTTATTTGGATGAAATGCCTATTTTACCCCCAAATCTGTAGTCACTATGGAGTTTGCATTAAAAAGATTTAGGGGTAAAATAGACATTTCATTTAAATGAAGTTGACGAAAAAGGGAAAGTGAGAGGAAACCAAACCTTAGGGGGACAGTGATACTTGTCCAAACCTCTGGGGTGGGCAGTGGAATTTAATCCTATTTATATGTCATCAAGTTCGTCCCTAAGCCACAATATTGGCTTATGTTGTCAATAGTAGTATCAACTTATCTTGCTAATTTTGTATTTTTCAGATTGATTATTTTGAAATTCATTTGCAGGTTGGTCTCCATTCACTTAATTTGGGAATATGTCCAAAACTAAACACACTCAATATTGAAGCGCCAAGTATGGTTTTGCTTGAATTGAAGGGATGCGGTGTATTATCCGAAGCATCCATTAGATGTCCTCTTTTGACAACTTTGGATGCTTCCTTTTGCAGGTGATGTTATAGTCTACTTTATTTGTATTGGATGATGTATTTATTTTCCTTAATTACTCTGACTGTGTGCTTTGTTCTCATACACAGCCAACTCAAGGACGACTGCTTGTCGGCAACAACTTCTTTGTGCCCTCTCATTGAGTCATTGATATTAATGTCATGCCTATCCATCAGTTATGATGGACTCTTGTCTTTGCGCTGGCTTCCACGTTTGACTTTGCTTGATCTATCCTACACATTTTTGATGAATCTGGAGCCTGTTTTCAAAACCTGTAGTCAGTTAAAGGTAATTTATTTATTACTCTTTACTTTTTTTGATATATTTCCTGTATATTTACGAAGCTAGGCATCTGAGTCATCTGACTCACTTCTTCCTAGTAGCTCAATACATTTTTTGATTCATCTATGGATCATTTGTATCAAGGTTCCGCAGTTGGCGGTGGGCTAAACGTATGACCCTTGTGGGTATTTTAGGAGAAGTTTATAGTTTAAGGGGTTTAAAGATTACTTTAATTGTGGATTGGTCTTCTGATATCAGCATTTTAGAATAATATCCAATATCGATTATAATTCTGCCCTATGTTCTGAATTTTATTTCTCTGAATTTTATATCTCTTGGTCCAGGTTTTGAAATTACAAGCATGCAAGTATCTTACTGACTCGTCACTAGGGGCTCTCTACAAAGATGGTGCACTCCCATCACTTCAGGTGTTGGACTTATCATATGGAACCCTTGGCCAGTCTGCCATAGAAGAGCTTCTTGCTTATTGTACTCATTTAACTCACGTAAGCTTGAATGGTTGCGTGAATATGCATGATCTTAATTGGAGTTTCAGCAACAATCAGATTTCAGAGCGGAGTAGTAGTGCATATGGCTCGTCTGGCTTGGTTTCTGACGATGACCTCAGCCTGTCAGTAGGGCAGCCACACCGTTTGCTGCAAAACCTGAACTGTGTTGGTTGTCCCAATATCAATAGAGTCCTTATTCCTTATGAGGCACGCTGTCTCCATCTTACATCATTAAACCTTTCACTTTCTGCCAACTTAAGGGAAGTTGATGTCGCCTGTCTAAATCTGTGTGTTCTTAATTTGAGGTACAAATTTTCCTGCTTGTTACTCTGTCAGTTTTGAATTAAATAGCTAAAATGAAGTTTGACATTTTTGTGTTTTGCTTACTTAGTAATTGCTGCTCATTGGAAATTTTGAAGCTGGCTTGTCCAAGATTGAGTAGCCTCTTTCTGCAGGTATGAATCCTAGTGAGCTTAATCAAGGTTTTAATGTTGTCTTTCTTTATGCTTTTACAACTTCACATATCCTAGCCAAAATAGTTGTCCCAGCTTCAAATCCATTTGGGGTTTTAATTAATGAGATCCACTATTGGTTCTTGTGCATATTCAATCACTCATTGGACCAGTCTGATTGGAAGCTGGGATGATTTTTTCGGGGTTTGTCTCATTATTTTTGCAACTCTTTTGTACAAATGGGAGTGCACTTTTGGTTGGGGTTAGCTCCGCTGCCCACCACTGGCAAGTATCACTGCCCCCTCTGTGGTATGGTTTTGTTTCACTTTCCTTGTTTTGTCGACTCTATTTAGACAAATGACTAATATACCCCTAATTTTTCTCAATACAAAGTCCGAATACTAAGTCACTTTAAAGATTTAGGGGTAAAATAGTCACTTTTCCTAAATACAGTTAACAAAAGGGGGGAAGTGAGGCGAAACCAAACCTCACGGGTGGGCAGGGGAAAACTCAGTTAAGAAATTAAAATTGATCTAGTCAATTTAACTTTTTCTTGTTTGGTTCTGTGTATTTTTGCATACGCAGTCTTGCAACATCAGTGAAGAAGCTGTTGAATCAGCCATATTGCAATGCAGCATGCTGGAGACTCTTGATGTCCGTTTTTGTCCTCAGGTGAGTTTGAAATCGAGATTTAACTTAAAATTGCGACACAATCATTTTATCTCGTAGGAACACCTGTTTTCGCTCACAACTAACTGGGAATCACGCCTGGAACTTCTTTTATTAGATACTCCTGGAAAGCATGGGAAGGTTACGCACTGCATGCCCGAGCTTAAAACGCATTTTCAGTAGCCTGGTGCAAACCTGATGCAAAATTTTGGCTTACTTCCCCCCCCCCCCCCGACTATTTTACCTGCGCTTTTAACTTGTGCACATTACTATCTACTTTCCGGTGTTATTCTAAAATTCCAGTCTCAGATTTGCTGATTCATTGTAGTTCTGTATCGGTGTTTGAACTCTTCACTGGCATAAACCTTCGTCGTTATGTTTGCTTGTTTATGCTTGTTTTGAATGAATGGAAATTACGGTTGTGTGTAGACTGTAATAGTGATTTCTGGGACATCATTTCACTAGTGAAAATGAAGTGGTTAGTCCATACCACCACGGAAATTTGGACAAGTATGTCAATCCAAAATTTATGAAAAAGAGAGAGGAGGAAAGTACTGTAATAACATGAAATTTATTGAATGGTTAATTGTTTCTGACAATATTCGAGATGCGAGAATAGCATTTTATTTATGCTTGTGAAAATTCCGATGTCTGAAAGCATGTTTAATTCAAAAATTACAAAATTCATGATCGGGAGTGTAAGCAATAATCAGTACCTCTATATTGTTTCTTTATGGCACTGAAGCAGAGTGTCATAGTAACTGTAAACTGGGATGCTGTACACAGTGGGTCAAACTTCAAAGAGTATACAGTAATTACGACTCATAGTATTGATTCCAGTACATGAAATTTATTGAATGGTTAATTGTTTCTGACAATATTCGAGATGCGAGAATAGCATTTTATTTATGCTTGTGAAAATTCCGATGTCTGAAAGCATGTTTAATTCAAAAATTACAAAATTCATGATCGGGAGTGTAAGCAATAATCAGTACCTCTATATTGTTTCTTTATGGCACTGAAGCAGAGTGTCATAGTAACTGTAAACTGGGATGCTGTACACAGTGGTCAAACTTCAAAGAGTATACAGTAATTCCGACTCATAGTATTGATTCCAGTTGCTTGAGTTTCGGATCCGAGATTTGAGAAGGCACGTCATTTTCCGGGGTGTTGTAGGCATCAGCCATAGCCTTCCCCTTCAGCAGGACATCAGAAGGAACCGTCTGAAGAAGGCTGCACGTAAAAAGATAATTAAGAGGTTTTCATATTAAATGGAAAAGTATCACCATTTTCTGGCTGGTCCTAGAAGGGCTCATATTAAAAATAAATAAATTGATTAATTAATTAAGAACTGTTGAATTTACTTCATTGGGGTATGTCATTGACAGTGAGGCCGTGAGGGTAGATGTGAAAGCTGAGAACATAATAGTGTCTTCATTAATGACTTCAAATTAGATGAGATGTAAATAAGGTAAAGAAAAGGGAAGAACCTACTCTGAGGGGGGTTAAGTGTCATTTTAGGCACAAAAGCTTCAGTTTCAACTTAGAAATGCTATCACCGCTCATTCAAAGGATCGAGTTGAATCATCTTGTACATGTGAAGATAAAATAAGTGAATGTCATTTTACATCTCAAGTCCCATTGGCGTGTCGAAAATAGACTTAAAATTTGACTTCAGATATACCATTTACTTCCCGAAAACAATACAAAAGGAAGACCGGAAGAAGCTATAAGGACTTCCTAGTCTCTACCGAAATCTTATATCACGGCTTTTAAAGCTGAAATCTATCATATGTGCATATCAACTTATCAGCAAAAGTTCAAAGTAAATCAACCGATCAGAACTAGTACCTGTCCAATGCATCAACAGCATTACCAATCTTTAACTGCATTGACTTAATTGTGGCTCTTGGATCATTTCTTGAAGCATTTAGGAGCAAGGAGTCCAGGTCTTCCAAGGCCCTGCAAAGTAGACATTTTGTTTGTTAGTTGTGGGTATACAAAAACAATAATAGTCTTAAATGGGACTGTGGCAAAGGGGAATTTAATCTGTGAGGGGCTGATGTTCCTAATTAGCAAATCTTGAATTAACTGCATAACTGCCCAGATGATTGATACCGAGTTGAAATGCATATCTTTGTAGCGTGACGACACCCTATAACTTTGTCGTTTATTTTTTAGGCACTTAAATATAAAATCAATATTATCAAAGGTGGTGAACATAGTACCTGAGACATTGATCAACATCATTTGAAGCAGACTTCTCATTGCCAGAATCCGATGCATATTGTGCTACCTGTAATTTTAAGGAATTTCACCCCGTTTAATCTCATGTACACAGGCAAACTAATGAAATGATGTGGCTGAGAGATATTGGTAAACCTACTCTAACGACACCTCTAGTATGAAGCCTACAATGTTGAGAGCAACATGACCTCCATAATTAGACAAGTACTTAATAATATGGCAACCGTAACTATATATCCTTATCATATAACCTTATCATATCTAGTGTTGTACTGCATATTTTTATGAGTTCATGTTGTGGACTTGTACATACATATAGGGCAGTGACGAAGCCAGGATATTTCATAATGAGAGTCAAGGTTGCTTTCGGGATAAATATTATAATTGAGGTATCCAAATTTAGCATAAAGGGGGTCAAAATAATGATTTAGTGCAAACTTTACCCAAACTAAGGTGGTCAAAATGTATAAAACCATCATTTTTTGTAGTAAAAAGACATTTTCTTAAACCTTAAAGGTGCTAAAATTGATACTCTCCAAAGTTGAAGGGGGTCAATAATAGGATCACACAAGCATTCAGAAGCTTTTAATCTTCTCTTTCAGTTTAAAATCTTTAGCATTATCTCCACCCATGCTTTTTGTCAAGCCTAAACAGAACCGCAGTTCAGCTTATGACTTAAAGCATTGGTCAATGCCCACATGACGAGCATGGCCTGTCACGACCCTAACCCTAGGCACTGTTTAGGCACACGTGGAGCACGTGGGAATAGGGGGGTTGCACTTCATTTCTATGATGCATTGCATGGTCTTGGAATAGTATGTGATTATTTGTTTATTAATTCCATGGATTATGTGTTTGAGGGTTCATAAATTCTTTTGTTATATCATGTTCAATGGAATTACTTGGAGGGATGATATGATTAATTGCTTACCAACTCCATGGACTATGTGTAGAAAGGTTCATCAATTTCCTTGTTATATGATGTTTAATTGAGTTACTTGAAATAATAAAGGGAAGGAAGTATAAAAGTAGTAGGGGCTTTAGAGTAATTATAACTTTAGGGGTTTAATTGTAGTCATGGATTCTTGAAGGGGGCTTAGTGTAAAAAGGGGTGAGGCTTATCCATATAAGTAAGCTTCTTCCTTAATCCATTTTTCTTCCTTAACCTCCATCAACTTCTCCATCAGTAGAAAAAGGTCCAAACCCTAGTGCATCTTCTAAAAATTATAGAAAATCACCCGGCAATCCGTTCATCCAAGTAATTGCGGATTATTGATCGCGGCGTTGAGTAGAGTTCATCCATCCAATTAAAGCTTCTTGTTCTTTTTCATATCTTCCAAGTAAGTTGTTATGATTCCTTTCAATGTTGAGCATATGAAGTTATATAATGTTGAAATGTGTTATAAACGATGTTTAGAACTTGTTTGCTTAAGTTTCTTGGCTTGGAAATGGATGAGGAAGGAGTTGGGTAAGGTCATGGAAAAGGTGGTAGAAGGGGTTGGATTGGAATGGGAATTTCTGTATATAGGTGTTATTGCATGGTTTGAGTGTGGTTATATGTTCAAAATTTGGTATATAACTGGTTTTGATTAGTTGGTGTAGCTGGAGGAAGTAAAAATGGGGGTTTGGGGTTTTGTCTGGTGCTGGTGGAAACATCAGCAACAATTCTGGGCAGAGTGTGCACGAGTCTTGATTGTCAGTGTCAGGCGTGATCCCTAGTCGTGAGAAACTGAGTAGTCGTGCAGGGGTTGGGCACGACTCGTACACTGGAGCACGAGTCGTGCCCAGGACAATTTCAGAGCATGAATTTCAAGTCAATGGAAACCTAAATAATTTAAGTGGAATTGGTCCTTCCTTAACTCTAATTCCAGAAAAACATTAGTACTTCACAACCATGTTTTGCTTGGCCAAATCGGATATTGGGAAGGGCTTTAAATATAAATATCGCTTGGGAAAGGGTTGGAGGCCATTGATAATTGAGAACCAAAGTTTGTAGAAACTTGGTATTTATTTATGGAACTTAAAAGGGAGTTGTGTAATGTGATATTATGAACGCGTAGAGCTACTTGTATGTTATTATACCCCTGCGTGGTTACTTAGGGATGGTTATATGTTAAATTGGTGCGTGAAATATTTGTTGCACGGCATCATTGGTTTGATCATGAGCATACATATCCTTTGTTGATCATGGTAATTCAATAGTGTAAATATATATGTGTCACTATTTGAAGGTTGAACATGAGTAATGGTACCATGTTATACGTTGTTATCCCTATGTGTGAATTTAATTTCAAGTAACTGTTATGTGCTTGAATGTGATTGATATCAGCTGATTTGGGGGTATAATGGAATACGATCACTTATGAGAAATTGTTCCATAGGGTGCTCGGATTTCATTATACCTGTGACCGCTCCCCCACTGTGGCCACAGATGAGGGGTTCAGTTACTATGGATATGCCTAAGCAGTTCTTAGGATACTGATACCTTACATGGTTCCCTGAAAAATGGGTCTTGTAAGGCGTGAATAGGCCTAAGCCGTTTACAAATAAAGAGGATGTATTCCCAGTAGTACGACTTATTGTTCAGACGGGAAAAGGTAAGGTCAGGTAACGTAATGTGTTTACCGCTTTCCAAATATGATGTTGAACGACTTGTTTACGTGTTGCATCTTATTTGGCATCTTGCTGCATACATAATAGCTTACTGAGAATCTTTCTCACCCCGTCTCCCTTTAATTTTTTTTAGATACCACTGAGACAGGAGGTCAGGACCGGTGAGGCCGGGGCAGTTGGATCGTCTTTTGGTTGTCAGGGTACGTTTTGCTAGGAGGGGGTTTTGTTGGTTGTTATTCTTTTGGGGTAAAGTTTGTAAATAACTTTTATAAACACTTGGAAACTTGGTTTGTAATTAATGGTGATGTTTGCTTGTAAATAATGTGGTGTGGTTGTAAATGTGAAAGTATGTGCCCTTTCCTTTTAAAGTACGATGAATGTAAGCAGGTGGATATATTAAACAGGTTTTCTTAACACTTTAAACTAGAAGGGTCATGTCAAAATTTTCTTAGAACTCACTTAATTTGAGATGGGTTACTCAAAAGGTTTCCTATAAGTCGGGTCGGGTTGGGGACCCCACCATCGGGCCACGAGTTTATAGGTCCCAGGGTTGGGGAGGCCCCACAGTTGGTATCAGAGCTAAGGTTAGATGTCAAGGGTAGAAGTCGAGTCTAAGGGGGAGTGTGTAATGTCTGACGTCGAGTGTTTGATGCAGGAGAATTGTGTAATGACTGGTACGGGGAAAGAACATCAAAGGGTGGAAGGAGATCCAGATGCGGGGGGATCCGGAGGGGATCCAAATGTGGAATTGATGAACATGTTCCGGTCTTTTATTCAGGTTATGGCAGCTCAAAGCCAGGGTCAGCAACAAGAAGGGAGACAAGCGCATGGATTGGAAAAGTTTGTTAAGCTGGCTCCACCTAGCTACAACGGAGATCCGGATACAGTTAAGACAGAGAGGTGGTTGGAAGCGATGGAGAAGATCTTTGTTGCAATGGGAAGCTCAGATGAGGAGAAAGTTCGTTGTGCGGTGTTCAAATTAGAAGGGCCAGCCGAGCATTGGTGGCAGATACTCAAGGAAAGTTGGGAACGAGATCACACTCCACAGACATGGAACAACTTCACTCGGAGTTTTAGAGAGCATTTCATACCAATGGTGACGAGGGACAAGAAAGAAGCGGAATTTCTAAAGCTGGAACAGGGAACAATGTCTGTGGCTCAGTATTCATCAAAGTTCACAGAATTGGCAAGGTACTGTCCTCATCTTGTACCGGAGGAACAAAGAAGAGTTTATCGATTCGTGAAGAGATTGAGACCGGAATTCAGGAAACAACTATTGACTCATGACTTTCCCACTTATCAAGCGACGGTCAACATGGCATATAGAATTGAGAATGATATAGAAGAACACAGAGGCAAGCATGAAGGTGGCGGATTCAAGTCCAAGTTCGCAGGTCAAGGATCAGGTCAACAACGGGGTCAGCCAAAAGCTCCAATTCCTGAAGGGCCAAAGGAGGAAATGTTGGTGGTTCTTTCTGTTTGACACCTAGCAAAGTGGGCGTTGTTTGTAATTGGTGTAAGAGGATGGGGCATTCGGAAGATAACTGTTGGAGCAAGCAAGGAAAATGTATGGGATGTGGAGAAGCGGGGCACTTCAAGAGAGATTGTCCTAAACTTAATCGGGGTCAAACTGCAGGTGGCAGACCGCAGGGATTTCAACCAAGGAGTGGTGTTAAGAGGGACGTGGAAGGAAAACTTAAGGAGAAAGTTCCGGGTAGGGTGTTTGCCCTAGGTCGTGGCGAGGTAGATCCGTCAGCGGTTATTAGAGGTATAGTCCCTGTCTCAGGGGTCAGGGCTCGTGTTCTTTTCGACCCTGGGTCATCTCATTCGTATGTTGCATCCCATTTTGCATTCCCTTTGCATAAACTGCCCAAAATGTTGCCTTATGTGTTGGAGGTGTCTACTCCCATTGGAGAGTGCCTCAAGTCTTCTTTGATTTACCATGGTTGTGAAGTACTTATATGTGGTAATGTGTTGCCCGTGGATTTGGTAGAATTACCAATCCGGGACTTTGATGTTATTCTAGCCATGGATTGGTTAAGCAATTGTCATGCCTTGGTGGATTGTCGCAAGAAGCGCGTCACCTTTTCTATGCCTAATGTGCATGTATTTGTCTTTGATGCTGATAAGTCATTGTTTGGCATAAATGTGATATCTGCATTGAAAGCTAGGAAGTTGTTGTCAAAGGGATGCGAGGGTTATTTGGCTTATGCGGTAGATGTTCGTAAGAAATCTTCCGAGTTGTCGCAGGTGCCAGTTGTGAATGAATTCAGTGATGTGTTTTCAGAAGAGTATGCTATGCCTCCTGATAGGGAGATAGAGTTTTGTACTGATCTTGTACCTGGTACCTCACCTATATCTAAGGCTCCGTACAGAATGGCTCCAGCGGAACTTAAAGAATTGAAAGTGCAGTTACAAGAACTTCTTGACCGGGGTTTCATTCGCCCCAGTGTGTCACCTTGGGGAGCGCCAGTGTTATTTGTTAGGAAGAAGGATGGTACGCTACGGTTATGTATTGATTACCGGTTGTTGAATCAAGCCACTATTAAAAACAAGTATCCTTTGCCTCACATTGATGACCTTTTTGATCAACTCCAAGGGTCGGTTATCTATTCCAAGTTGGATTTGCGTAGTGGTTATCATCAGTTGAAGATTAAACCGGATGACATCCCTAAAACTGCATTCAGAACGAGGTATGGACATTATGAATTTTTGGTGATGCCTTTTGGATTGACAAATGCCCCAGCTGTGTTTATGGATATGATGAACCGGATTTTTAAACCGTATCTTGATAATTTTGTGGTGGTTTTTATTGACGACATTTTGGTATACTCTAAATCGCGGGAGGAACTTGAGGAGCATTTGAGAATCGTCTTGTCCTTGCTTCGTGAGAAACAATTGTTTGCTAAGTTCAACAAATGTGAGTTTTGGCTTGAGCGGATTTCTTTCCTTGGCCATGTCGTATCGCGTGATGGAATTACCGTAGATCCTGCGAAGATTGAGGCAGTAGTTAACTGGAAGCAGCCCTCTACAGTGACAGAGGTTCGCAGTTTCCTCGGCTTAGCGAGATATTATCGGAGGTTTATTGAGGGTTTTTCACGGATTGCAACGCCATTGACTCGGTTGACTAGGAAGGAGGTTCCTTTTGTGTGGGATGAGAAGTGCGAGGCTAGCTTTAATGAACTAAAGACGAGATTGACTTTAGCTCCGATCCTTACCTTGCCAGACGGTTGCGAGGATTTTGTCATTTTCAGTGATGCTTCTAAAGAAGGATTGAGGTGTGTTTTGATGCAAAGGGGAAAAGTCATTGCATATGCTTCACGGAAACTATCACCAGCGGAGCAAAATTATCCCACTCACGACATGGAGTTAGCAGCCATTGTTTTCGCGTTACACAAATGGAAACATTACCTATATAGAGCTAAATTCGAGATATTCACGGATCATAAAAGTTTGAAGTACCTATTCACTCAGAAGGAGCTCAACAACAGACAGAGGCGATGGTTGGAGCTCCTGAAGGATTATGATTGCACTATTTCATATCATCCGGGGAAGCGAATGTGGTAGCGGATGCTATTAGCCGTAAGGCTCATCTATCATCTTTGAGATCTCGGAAAGTGAAGAGTCATATGTTGTTTGCGAATGTAAGAGCCGTTCCAACTCTTTACGGGGATCTTTTGGAAGCTCAACAGAAGGATGAGGAATTGAAGAAAATCCGGGAAAAGTTGCAAGATGGAAAGGCAAGTGAATTTTTAGTGAATCAAGAGGGGATTTTAACTTTCAAGGGTCGGATTTGCGTTCCTTCGTCTCCGGAAATCAAAAGACAAGTATTGGAAGAGGGTCACAAGTCCAAGTTTGTCGTTCACCCCGGGACTACTAAAATGTATCAAGACTTAAAGAGAGGATATTGGTGGAATGGAATGAAAAAGGAGATTGCCGAGTTTGTGTCCAAGTGCCTCACATGTCAACAAATCAAAGCTGAGCATCAACGACCTGCGGGATTGCTTCAACCATTGAAGATTCCGGAGTGGAAATGGGAAGGCATTTCGATGGATTTTGTTACGGGATTGTCTCCTACGCCTAAGAAGATGGACGCGATATGGGTAATTGTGGATCGGTTAACCAAGTCTGCACATTTCCTACCTGTTTCAATCAAATATTCCTTGGAAAAGTTAGCTCAGTTATACATCCGAGAAATTGTGAGATTACATGGAGTACCGGTTACCATTGTGTCAGATAGAGATCCACGGTTCACCTCTCGATTTTGAAAAGCATTGCACGAAGCATTGGGGTCAAAGTTGAGTTTCAGTACCGCATTTCACCCTCAGACCGATGGACAATCGGAGAGAACTATTCAGATTCTCGAGGATATGCTACGAGCATATGTGATGGATTTTCAAGCATCGTGGGAAGACCATTTACCTCTTGTGGAGTTCGCCTACAATAACAGTTATCAATCCAGTATAGAGATGGCACCCTATGAGGCATTGTACGGAAGGAAATATCGGTCTTCAATTTGTTGGGATGAAGTTGGCGAGGCGAGACTTTGGGGTCCGGACTTGGTGAGAGATTCAACCGAGAAAATAAAGGTGATTCGAGATAGGTTAAAGACAGCTCAAAGTCGACAGAAGAGTTATGCGGACACGAGAAGAAGGGAACTATCATTTCAGGTGGGAGACTCCGTATTCTTGAAGATTTCACCAAGAACGGGTATTAAAAGATTTGGCAACAAGGGAAAACTAGCACCGAGATTCATTGGACCCTTTGAGATTCTAGAGAAGGTGGGTGAGTTAGCCTACCGTTTGGCTCTTCCTCCGTCTCTATCTTCACTTCATGACGAGCTCCACGTATCCATGCTACGGAAGTATTGTTATGACCCTTCACATATATTGAGTTCGCCTCCCGAGGATGTTAGAGCGGATATGACCTATGTAGAGGTTCCGTTGAGGATTTTGGAGCGACAAGTTAAGGAGTTGCGTACCAAGAGCATCCCCGTAGTTAAGATCTTGTGGAGGAATCACACGATAGAAGAAGCCACGTGGGAATTGGAATCGGAAATGAGGGAGAAGTATCCGAGTTTGTTTGATCATTCCGGTAAGTAAAAGTCAAATGAGGGACGAATTTGGTTTAAGGGGGAGTGAGTGTCACGACCCTAACCCTAGGCACTGTTTAGGCACACGTGGAGCACGTGGGAATAGGGGGGTTGCACTTCATTTCTATGATGCATTGCATGGTCTTGGGATAGTATGTGATTATTTGTTTATTAATTTCATGGATTATGTGTTTGAGGGTTCATAAATTCTTTTGTTATATCATGTTCAATGGAATTACTTGGAGGGATGATATGATTAATTGCTTACCAACTCCATGGACTATGTGTAGAAAGGTTCATCAATTTCCTTGTTATATGATGTTTAATTGAGTTACTTGGAATAATAAAGGGAAGGAAGTATAAAAGTAGTAGGGGCTTTAGAGTAATTATAACTTTAGGGGTTTAATTGTAGTCATGGATTCTTGAAGGGGGCTTAGTGTAAAAAGGGGTGAGGCTTATTCATATAAGGAAGCTTCTTCCTTAATCTATTTTTCTTCCTTAACCTCCATCAACTTCTCCATCAGTAGAAAAAGGTCCAAACCCTAGTGCATCTTCTAAAAATTATAGAAAATCACCCGGCAATCCGTTCTTCCAAGTAATTGCGGATTATTGATCGCGGCGTTGAGTAGAGTTCATCCATCCAATTAAAGCTTCTTGTTCTTTTTCATATCTTTCAAGTAAGTTGTTATGATTCCTTTCAATGTTGAGCATATGAAGTTATATATAATTTTGAAATGTGTTATCAACGATGTTTAGAACTTGTTTGCTTAAGTTTCTTGGCTTGGAAATGGATGAGGAAGGAGTTGGGTAAGGTCATGGAAAAGGTGGTAGAAGGGGTTGGATTGGAATGGGAATTTCTGTATATAGGTGTTATTGCATGGTTTGAGTGTGGTTATATGTTCAAAATTTGGTATATAACTGGTTTTGGTTAGTCGGTGTAGCTGGAGGAAGTAAAAATGGGGGTTTGGGGTTTTGTCTGATGCTGGTGGAAACATCAGCAACAATTCTGGGCAGAGGCACGACTCGTGCCCTTGTGCACGAGTCGTGATTGTCAGTGTCAGGCGTGATCCCTAGTCGTGAGAAACTGAGTAGTCGTGCAGGGGTTGGGCACGACTCGTACACTGGAGCACGAGTCGTGCCCAGGACAATTTCAGAGCATGAATTTCAAGTCAATGGAAACCTAAATAATTTAAGTGGGAATTGGTCCTTCCTTAACTCTAATTCCAGAACAACATTACTACTTCACAACCATGTTTTGCTTGGCCAAATCGGATATTGGGAAGGGCTTTAAATATCGCTTGAAAAAGGGTTGGAGGCCATTGATAATTGAGAACCAAAGTTTGTAGAAACTTGGTATTTATTTATGGAACTTAAAAGGGAGTTGTGTAATGTGATATTATGAACGCGTAGAGCTACTTGTATGTTATTATACCCCTGCGTGGTTACTTAGGGATGGTTATATGTTAAATTGGTGAGTGAAATATTTGTTGCACGACATCATTGGTTTGATCATGAGCATATATATCCTTTGTTGATCATGGTAATTCAATAGTGTAAATATATATGTGACACTATTTGAAGGTTGAACATGAGTAATGGTACCATGTTATACGTTGTTATCTCTATGTGTGAATTTAATTTCAAGTAACTGTTATGTGCTTGAATGTGATTGATATCAGCTGATTTGGGGGTATAATGAAATACGATCACTTATGAGAAATTGTTCCATAGGGTGCTCTGATTACATTATACCTGTGACCGCTCCCCCACTGTGGCCACAGATGAGGGGTTCAGTTACTATGGATATGCCTAAGCAGTTCATAGGATACTGATACCTTACATGGTTCCCTGAAAAATGGGTCTTGTAAGGCGTGAATAGGCCTAAGCCGTTCACAAATAAAGAGGATGTATTCCCAGTAGTACGACTTATTGTTCAGACGGAAAAAGGTAAGGTCAGGTAACGTAATGTGTTTACCGCTTTCCAAATTTGATGTTGAACAACTTGTTTACGTGTTGCATCTTATTTGGCATCTTGCTGCATGCATAATAGCTTACTGAGATTCTTTCTCACCCCGTCTCCCTTTAATTTTTTTTAGATACCGCTGAGACAGGAGGTCAGGACCGGTGAGGCCGGGGCAGTTGGATCGTCTTTTGGTTGTCAGGGTACGTTTTGCTAGGAGGGGGTTTTGTTGGTTGTTATTCTTTTGGGGTAAAGTTTGTAAATAACTTTTATAAACACTTGGAAACTTGGTTTGTAATTAATGGTGATGTTTGCTTGTAAATAATGTGGTGTGGTTGTAAATGTGAAAGTATGAGCCCTTTCCTTTTAAAGTACGATGAATGTAAGCAGGTGGATATATTAAACAGGTTTTCTTAACACTTTAAACTAGAAGGGTCATGTCAAAATTTTCTTAGAACTCACTTAGTTTGAGATGGGTTACTCAAAAGGTTTCCTCTAATTCGGGTCGTGTTGGGGACCCCACCATCGGGGCACGAGTTTATAGGTCCCGGGATTGGGGAGGCCCCACATGGCCTAATATTAAAAAGTTTACTCTCAAAGTAGGACTCGTGTTTGGTAGTGTATAAGATTTTTTTCCAGTGTGCAGTAGGAATAACTGGAGATATTTATCCAATCCAACAGTCAGGAGTGCATAGTTTGATTAAAGCGAAAAGAAAGGTTCACAAAACCTCGACTTACAGCTCGAATGTTTGCACGAAGAGATGCTGCTGGGCCACTTCGCAGTACACTACGGTAGGCAGCATACTGAGGCTGATCGCCTTCCAGAGTCTTACCTATATCAAACGAGGGAAACCAACATTATAATCAAACTACAACATTTGCATTCAGCAGATATCCTAATCATTCTGCATCTATCACAGTGGCGGAGCCAGAAAAAAAGGCAAAATCATTTTCACTAATTAAAAGGGGGCAAAAAGATTTAGTGTATTTTTTTAACAAACGAGTACAATGCGATGGGTGGCAATGTAGCCTTCAGGAGCAACCTTCTCTAAATGCTCAAACTTTATTGGTATAAATGCATATCAATGATTACGGATTGCCTCAAAAGCACCAACGTTCGTTTATCTCATGCGCTGGCTGTGGAGGTGTTGGCAGGTTGGGAGTAGAAAGGTGAGAATAACTGGTCGAGTTTGAAGGGGCTGCCTCATGGATTATAGAGCATTAGTATACATTTACGAATTACAAGTTTTCAGGTTAAATTGCACAATGCCATTTTACTCTCCACTGAGGGTTCAAGTTAGCTAATTGTCTGCTCTTTCCACTGTTCAGGAAAACCCCTCTAAAAATCCTGGACCATATTCAAAGATTATGATAATCACATGCAAAGCTATCAACTCAATTTTAATATTAACAAAACACAGTTATGCCAACTGTGTCAATACTCTTTCACTATAGTGTACTCCCTCCGTCCCAGCGGAGTGTGGATTTGGTCAACTTTGACCAATAATTTAAAAAAATAATAATGATCCTAATAAAAATTCAAAAAATGTTATTGTTAATATTATTAAGCGTGATACAATAACAAATTTTTAAATTTTTATTAGGATCATTATCTAGGTTGCACGGATACGGATTCTCGGATACGGATTCGCGGATACGAGATACGGGTATACGTGATTGTTGAAAAATCCCGGATACGGATACGTGAGGGTAAAGTGTAAATATTCAAACTATAAGTACCAAAGTGTAACTATTCAAACTATAGGGACCAAAATGTAAATATTCAAAATAGAAATATTCAACATTCAAAATATAAAATCTGAATAACAAATTAAAAAATAACATAAATATTTCAATTTTTTTATCACACAAAGAAAATGGGATTAAAATCAAAGAGAAACTGAGAGAAACTAAAATGTCTAAAATCAAATAGAAACTGAGAGTGAGAGAAACTGAGAGAGAGAGAGAGACGCGAGAGAAACTGAGGTCTGAGACTGAGAGTGAGAGAAACTGAGAGTGAGAAACTGACCTGAGTCACGGAGGAGTGGTGCTGCTAGGGCTCGGCTTGACGAAGAAGCGGCGCTTTGCGTCTCTCAGTCTCTCGCGTCTCTCTCTCTCTCAATCGATTTGTAATTTATCCGCGTCTCTCTCTCTCTCTCAATCGATTTGTAAATTCCCATTCAGAACGGCGCTGCTTCACAGGTCAAACGTATCCGTGACCCGATTCTCGTATCTGTGACCCGATCCGCGTATCCGGGTTGCGAATCCAAACTTTGACGAATTGTCAAAAGACCCCCTGTGCGTATCCGACAACGAATCCGGAGAGAATCCGTATCCGGAACGTGTCGGATACGCAATTCGCTCCATGAGGAGAGAATCCGTGCATCATAGATCATTATTATTTATTTAAATTATTGGTCAAAGTTGGTCAAAGTTGACCAAAAATCCACACTCCGCTGGGACAGAGGGAGTATGACACAGTCTACTACTCCCTCTTTTTTTTTTCTCACTTTCTGTGACTAATTAGGATTCTAATTGTTTTCTGCTTAACAGACATGTGCCTGCCAATCTTAATTCAATTCTAGTACTCCCTTTGACCTATTTGAGGTGTGTATTCCTTTTGTGATGTCCCATTTGAAGAGTAACTTTCCTTTTAAGGTAAGCTTTTTCAAACAAATTGACCATTCTACCCTTGATTAAAACATGGGTCTCTTTATTATACCTTTTTTATTAATTTATGTGCTTGGTCAATACTTACCTCTTCAAATGGGACAAGGTAGCATCAAAATATATGTGCAATGACAAGTGGAAGACAAATGTCACATGTGGCTTTATTTCCTTGTGAAATGTTATTGAAGATGAAAAAGAACTCAAAGAGACCAAGTTACCTAATTCTTTAATCTGCATCTCAGTCAAGATAATGGCGGGTACATAGGATTCCAGCGGCTCAAGCTTTTTCCTAGTACATATCAGAAGAGAGTTAACAAAGGCTCGACATTATCAGAAGATGCAAATATTACAAGGTATAATGGTAAACAAGAATGAAGGTATTTTATTTAGGTATGTTGGGTTGATCTCCCCCCCCCCCACCAAGAAAAAAAGAAACAAAGAACAAAGAATAGAGAAAAATTCCAATGGCTGTGGCAAAGCCTGCCTTCTTCGTCATTTTGCAGAATAAATTTTGTTTGAGGATGTTGAATTTCACCTCAACAAGTTAATGTCGTTAAAGATTTTTAATACCAGGCGAATAAATTTCATATCACATAAATTCTAATACAAAATAAATGGAGGACATTTAACAAGCATACATGTGTGGCCAGAGCAGCTAATACGTAATATTTACAAATAAGAGTCCTAATCTAGCTCAGAAATTAAAAAGGGTTAATTTTAACAAAAATGACAAATAGTTTAGCAAAGAAATCGAGGCCTGCATCATTTATACAGGGAACCATTGGTGGGTAGCCTACAGAGTCACTAACATACTTCAATGTAGGCAAAGTAAGGAAAACTTAGTAGCTTACAACTGGAATCAAGCTACAGATTTATATCGGTATTACTACTTCACCATAATTATTGACAAGCATTACTCCTTTTTTGCCTAATGGAATCATTCACTCCTTTACCACAACAATGTTCTTACAGAGAACCTAATAAAATTATACGAACCTACTTCAGTACTTGTCATTATTTAATCATTTATAGGGTATATAAGACAGCTTCAAACCGCGATTACCTTCTTATATACTTGTCAAAGCCGCCAGCAACTGCATCTGTACCCAAACACATACCAAACCAATAAGAAATTTCTTTCAGGTTTAACAAACAAGAAAAAAATCATTGTTGATTAAATAAAGCTCTTTGCCCATGATCAGTTTGATCACATGAAGTGCATATCAAAACTGCACAAGCACTCTGCACTTTTGCCTTTTACCGGGACTCGGAATATCCAGCTTGCTTTGATTCGGTGCTTTGGAGTTAGGAAGTACAGTATATACATTTATATAGAGCATTCTCCATGAGTTAAACTACATGTGTCCTCATAACAATATGTAACAACTGATGATATATTCTACGTCTCGGATCACCAAGACCGAGCCATAAATTGTAATACAGCTCCTTAGTTAGAAAATACAGATAAATGTTGTTTTTCTCAGAAATTAATCCGAAGCTAAATTGTAATTGGAGCTCATATTAGTTCAAGTAGAACAACTTAAAAACTCATATTTACAAATTCAAATCACAGAAAAGCAGAATGCATTAATAATTTAAATTGTTTCAACACTGCTCCATCATTCATACATTACTTTTACAGTACAATACTAAATTTTAGCCAATTATAAGCTATTTCTGTATAAAAACCAATTCCATGAATAATTTCCATATCTCAAGCCTATCATGATGCGAATTTCATTTTCAATGACAGGCAAGTTAAAGTGACCATCCCTGCGCACGTTAGCATCCACTATAATGAGAAGACAAAGAAGAGGCGTACTTTTAGGTGCAGAGAGCCATTGAAGCAGAACAAGAGAAATGGAGACCAGTCGCCTGCTCTCCCGCCTTTCCTGGGGGAGCAATGCGCACCTCACTCTGCAATTCCGTCGTATACCGGACGTCAGTAGGGGCGGCGCGTTAGAACGGCTGAGAGTCGAAGTGACGTTGCTGCGGTTGCTAAAATGCGCCGGTGGTGTAGTGATAGCTGTCGTCGTTGTCCCCATTTGTGCCACAGGCTAATGGCAGAACCTCTCCTCCGATGCGTCTTCTCTGGAAAAGTGGTGTTATCCGTTTCTCTCTCATTTGAAATTACAGTATTCTCCCTGACGGCTGTAGCTTCTTACTTTTTTTAACTGGACTAGCGGACCACAGGAGGGGCAGTACTATATACAAGGCACCATTTATGCAAGGCAGTATGAAATTACTAAAATGCTCATATAAATACGGGTACTACTATATACAAGGCATGAAATTTACAAGGCATGTGCAAATGATCAAAATACCCTCATATATATACTTAAAAAAAAAAAAACATCCATTCCCTCCCCCATTTCAAACAAAACACCGTTCTTCTCTCTCTCTCTGCGCGGCTCTCTCTCTCTCAACACACACGGTGAATCAACGGACCACCACAACACCACCACCATACACAACAAAATGAAGAGAAACAAACTCCCTATCACCGGTGGAAAGTTCGGAGCCGCCTCTTCTACAGCCGCTCCAAAAGTAATCTAATTTCTAAACCTAAATTTAAATTTGAAAACCCAACATTAATTTTATACCTAAAATCGATTATATAATGCTTAATGTTGTTTAAACCTATCCTAAATGGTTCTAATTGCGATTTCGTAACATAAATTTGGATTTTTTGTTTAAATCGAATACGAATTCGTGTGCCTAAAATTTGAAATTGTCGGCGTGTGTTTCGTATGAACACACACGAAATGGTCACCACATTTCGTGTAATGGCACACGAAATGTAAACTGATTCATCAGTTTACATTTCGTGTGCCAATACACGAAATGTTGGTGACCATTTCGTGTTGTAGTACACGAGATACTTTCCACATTTCGTATATTAGTACACGAAATGTAAATTGATTCATCAGTTTGCATTTCGTGCTCTAATACACGATATGTAGTGAGGTTTCTCGTGTCTTTAAGTGTTCGATTCGGGTATATCTCGTGTGACTAAACACGAGATAGTTTGGTATATGTCGTGTAAAATCCACACGATATGTTTGTTGTTTCTGGTAATTATATCGTATGAACAATACACGAAATATAATCTATTGTGTGTCGTGTATTGTTCATACGATATATCCTGCTACCTGTCGTATATTTCCACACGAAACACCTTATAAAAAAGTTAAATTTAATTATAAATAAATGTGGTAGGTTATATGATATTGTATGATGTTAGTTCATTCATATATGTAATCATTGTTTGTTTTCCAACTTATTATAACAATAAACATACAATCTTGATTAACAAATACGATAATTTCAAATATATAATCTTGAGCAAGTGACATTCCTCTAATGTACAACTTATCATTAACCTCGTTTGACAAATCATCGAAACAACTTTACTCGTTATATAACATGTTTAATTAACTCATTATATATAATCTTTATTAGAAATATAACACCATAAATCATTAATTTAACATAATATATGCACATCATAACATCGTCCGTTAGTTGATAAATAAAGTGATATCATTTTTACCTAATAAATGTGATAGGTTATATATGTTATTATGTGTTATTGTATGATGAATTATAACATGTTTAATTACTTCTTTAAATATAATCTTGATTAGAAATATAACACCACAATCATTTCTTCTGGGATTATAAATAAAGTGGTATCACTTAACCGTGATAGGTTATATGATATTGTATGGTCCAATATGACATTTGCTACTTGTCATGCCTCAGTGTACAAAATTTGCTCAATTAACAACACAATTCAATAATTTATCATAGCATATGCGTATCATTAACATCGTGTTGCAAATCATCGAAGAACACTTTCATTTTGAAATGTCGTATGGATATACACGAGAATAGGACCTCATATCGTGTGTGTTATTACGACATTAATGACAGAGTCAATGTACATTTCGTATAATATCACACGACTTGATTTTTTTCGAAATTGGTCTATGTCGTGTATTATTACACGACATAAAGCCTTCATGTCGTCCTTTCGCACACGACACGCGAGGGGTAGTTTTGCCATTATTGATGCCTTGTATGTAGTATGCCTTGTATATAGAATTTACCTATAAATACTTTTAAAAAAAAATTCTTTTTCTCCCTCTCCATTTCAAACGACGTCCCTGTTCTATTCTCTCTCTCGCTCTCAAAACCTACGCAAAACAACGACGCTCTCTCTTCTCTCTCTCACTCGACGAATGACGCCGACCACCACCGCCGATGAAGACAAACCTCCCTAAAATCGGTGGAAAGTCCGTCACTTCTTCCGCCGCTCCAAAAGTAATTATTTTTAACCTAGATTTTAAATTTGAAACCCAACAACAAATTTATGCCTAAAATGGATTATATAATGCTTAATGTTGTTTAAACGTATCCTAAATGGTTCTAATTGCAATTTCGTAACATTAAGTTGGGTTTTTTGTTTGAATCGGATACGAATTCGTGTGCCTAAAATTTGAAATTGTTTCCAAGGCGTTTCGTATGAACACATACGAAATGTCACCAACATTTCGGGTATTGGCATACGAAATGTAAATCGATTCATCGGTTACATTTCGTATGCCAATACCCGAAATGTTGGTGACATTTCGTATGTGTTCATACGAATGGTAACCAACATTTCGGGTATTGGCATACGAAATGTAACCGATTCATCGCTTACATTTCGTATGCCAATACCCGAAATGTTGGTGACCATTCGTATGAACATATACGAAATTTCACCAACATTTCGGGTATTGGCACACGAAATGTCAACTGGTTCTTGAATATTAACTGTCTCTTATTTAATTTTTTGTAGAGACGTAACCCTGCGACGGCCTCTAATAGAAAGAGGAAGGCCGAGGAGGCAGCTGCAGCTAAGACAGATAAACGGAGCAAAAAGATTCACGACAAGAATGTCGTGATTGAGGAGCCTGTGGTTGAGGAGAGTGATAGTGAGGGTAGTTATTCTAGTGAGGATTCATCTTCACGTACTCGGTCCCGGGGTGCATCTGTGCAGGAGGCACATTTATCTAGTGATGATGATGAGGAGGAGGAGGCGGAGGAGAGTGTATCTGTGAGGCCTCGCAAGAGGCGGGAGGCACGGGGCAGAAAGGGGAAAGGGTCTAAGGATGACCGAGGCGGTGAAGAGTAACCCTGGTGGCGGCCCGGAGGAGGTTCAGTTGTTGTACGGGTTTGGTCATCATCGAGCCCGTAAGATATGGGAGAATACCACTTGTGAGCCGGTGTTGAAGCGCCAAACGAGGCAGCAGATTCTAGATAAGTAAGTATATGGTTTGTTTATTAAATAGCCATTTGCAAAACATTATCAACAATCAGATGACATTTCGTATGCCAACATACGAAATGTTGGTGACATTTCGTATGTGTCCATACGAATGGTCACCAACATTTCTGCATTGGTATACGAAATGTAAACTGATTCATCAGTTTACATTTCGTATACCAATACCCGAAATGTTGGTGACCATTCGTATGGACACATACGAAATGTCACCAACATTTCGTATGTTGACATACGAAATGTCATCTGAATCTTGAAACAGAGGGAGTATTAATTATAATTTTTTGTTTGGAATCAACAGGTTCTCCCATGCTTCTTTACCGGAGGATGATAGAGCTTGGTGGTCTCGTGTTGAGGGTACCGACCTCCATTTCCTACATGATGCTACCATTCGCCGGCCTAGCATGGCGCTCCTAACGGCGTTTGTGGAACGGTGGTCTCCCGAGACTAATACCTTCCACATGCCGTGGGGTGAGATGACGATCACTATGCATGACGTCACTCATATCCTAGGTATATTCTTGTTTGTTGTCTATTTTTTATAAATTACATAAATTTTATCAATTTCATAAATTTTATCAATTTTATTAATTATTTCATTTTCAATTTGTAGGCATCAGCTGTTCAGGTGGCCCTGTTGGGAAGGTGGATCCAGAGCCTGACGTAGCCGGTATCAGGGCACGCCTTGAGACATGTCGGAAGGGGACGACCTACTCTTTAGATGGCCTCCGCCGTTCCTTTGAGTCCCCTTCCGACATGACTGACGATGAGCGCGCTGCTACGTACATCATGTTCCTCCTGGGCTCCACGCCTGTTCGTGGACAAGACTCGTGATAAGATGCCCTCTCGACTACCTTTCATTGTGCGTGGATATTGACAGAGTGGGGGCTCTATCCCTGGGGACAGCTGGGTTGGCATATCTATACGGGAGTTGGGGAAGGCATCTAGATACGGATGCAACCAGATTGGCGGTTGTTTGAGTCTTTTGGAGGTAATATTTAACAATCATTTAATAATTACAACATGCATTTATGGTTATAACATTGTTAACTTATTTATTTCATACATTTAGTGCCCTGGATATACGAGCACTTTCCGGTTTTCCTGAGAGAGATTGACCCGTTATGGACGGAGGGCGCCGAGGGCTCGTAGATGGGTACGCATCGATACGGCCGGGTAGGGATATGCCCCATCTATTGAAGTTTCGGTATACCCTGGACACGATGACGGTTGATAGGGTGAGTTAGTTATATTTAAAGTTTTACAAATTATTATTTCTGTTGACGGTGTCTAACAAATTCATTTTTAGGTTTGTTGGACTCCCTACGGCACCACCCCAGAGGCGCTTTTACCGGTCTCATACTTCCGTGGGGTTATACGCTTCCAGGATATCACGGAGGCGTATTTGCCTGACCGTGTTACACGCCAGTTTGGGATCCAGCAGAAAATCCCCAGAGACCCCATATCTTGCTCCCCCCAAAATTGTTCATTGATAGCAGGTCAAAAGGGGTACAAGAAATCCTATAATCTCAAGTAATGTCATTCCATAGCAGTTGGTGTTGTAAGTGCAGTCACCTTGTATCATTTAAAGAGAAATAAAATTAGAAATGTGTCAAAAGTAGAGGAAAACAGAGTCAAAAAAACATTAAAAATCAAAAATTTACCTTGTACTACATATGGAAAACAGTTAAGCATATCCGATGCTCGTGGGTGAGAGAAGAATATGTCACCGATCATGTCACTCTCGTTAGCTTTCCTCATGAAGACGGTATATTGCTTATCCTCGAGTGCTTTTATGAACTGTTGAAGCGAGGATCTCCCTTGTCGTTCTTGTGACTTGCATTTTGTGAGGGCATTGTGGACGTATTTTGGAGTACTCACGTTCTTCTCATCCTTCCTCTTTAACATTTTTAGAATGTTATTTGGACGCACCGAAGACTGACTTGCGCTACACACCTCCTCATATTCAGAACTAGTCAATTTACCCAACGGATGACCTTCGGGATACGTTGGAAAGTCGTGATTATGAGAACCATGCTTCACAACGTAACCCCATACCCCATCACCCCTATCTTTGGCCCGGATTTCAAAATTGCACCCAATCTTCTTCGTGCTAGTCAACCTCACATCTTTAGTTTTTTCGGACCTGTACTTGCCACCAAAATGGCATACAATCTTCGCGTAGCCTAGGATCTTGCCACTTGTCTTCCTCGAATCCCCTATAGAAAGGGTTATATTTTGACGGGCCGCGATATCCCGTACATGTTTAACAAGATCATCCCTATTTGAAAATAATAGGGATGTATCGAATTGATCACTGACATCCGGTCCCTACAACATCAATTAAAAAATTGCACAATAAGCAACAGGCTGTATGACATTTCGTGTAGCATTATACGAGATGTTCTGGAACATCTCGTGTAAATGTACCCGACTTAAACCCATTTATCTCGTGTTATACAATACGAGGTAATACACCATAACTCGTGTATAAAAACACGACAAATAGCATAAAACTCGTATAATCTAACACGAAATAGAGTAATATCAGAATTTAAAAATCCAATCTTGAAAAACAATTTCGTTTCAAGATTGGATTTTTATTGCGACTTTGATCAAAACATCAAATATAACTTTAAAAACTTACTTCATTCTTTGCTTGGATTTTGATTTTGATGTGGAGAATTTGGTGGCAAACCTTCTTCTTCAAAAATATATTCCACAAGCTCAAGATCAATATGATCATAAAAACTTGGAGAATGTTGTGGAGAATCCATACTATGGTGTTAGATGATATGAGAATTAATGAAAATAATGGGTATAAATTTATGGGTGTTAAGACTAGGACAATGGTGTCACAGCTGCATGGGTGTACAGCATCAATGGTGTTTCTCTGTTGGGCCGTTGTCTGCGTGAATATCGTGTTTGATGTAGGGCTTCAGGGTGTATCTCGTGTGTATATACCCGAGATACTATGGTACATATCGTGTATACAAACACGATATAGTATTTGTTTCTGGTAATTATATCGTATGAACAATACACGAGATGCACCCTGATTACTTTCGTGTATTGTTCATACGAAATGTCTTAGTAAATATCGTGTATTTAGACACGACACACCATATAATAAAATAAAAAATGGTATACGGCTACCTCGTTTATTTTTTTTTTATTTTTTATACATTCTAGATGACATTTAAAGTGTTTTTCATCTACATGAGTTTCCTCAAAATCCAAATGGAGATTGAGTTACAAATATGTGCCATTATTTAGGATTTTTAGGGTTTTATGTGTTCCGATCTTGCCAAAAATGGTATATGGCTACCTCATTTATTTATTTTTAATTTTTTTATACATTCTAAATGACATTTAAAGTGTTTTTCATCTACATGAGTTTCCTCAAAATCCAAATGGAGATTGAGTTACAAATATGTGCCATTATTTAGGGTTTTTAGGGTTTTATGTGTCCCGATCTTGCCAAAAATGGTATATGGCTACCTCATTTATTTATTTTTAATTTTTTTCTACATTCTAAATGACATTTAAAGTGTTTTTCATCTACATGAGTTTCCTCAAAATCCAAATGGAGATTGAGTTACAAATATGTGCCATTATTTAGGGTTTTTAGGGTTTTATGTGTCCCGATCTTGCCAAAAATGGTATATGGCTACCTCGTTTATTTTTTTTTAATTTTTTTCTAAATTCTAAATGACATTTAAAGTGTTTTTCATCTACATGAGTTTCCTCAAAATCCAAATGGAGATTGAGTTACAAATATGTGCCATTATTTAGAGTTTTTAGGGTTTTATGTGTCCCGATCTTGCCAAAAATGGTATATGGCTACCTCATTTATTTATTTTTAATTTTTTTATACATTCTAAATGACATTTAAAGTGTTTTTCATCTACAAGAGTTTCCTCAAAATCCAAATGGAGATTGAGTTACAAATATGTGCCATTATTTAGGGTTTTTAGGGTTTTATGTGTCCCGATCTTGCCAAAATTGCCACTTGTCTAACTCGTTTATTTTTTTTAATTTTTTTCTACATTCTAAATGACATTTAAAGTGTTTTTCATCTACATGAGTTTCCTCAAAATCCAAATGGAGATTGAGTTACAAATATGTGCCATTATTTAGGGTTTTTAGGGTTTTATGTGTCCCCATCTTGCCAAAAATGGTATATGGCTACCTCATTTAATTTTTTTTTAATTTTTTTCTACATTCTAAATGAAATTTAAAGTGTTTTTCATCTACATGAGTTTCCTCAAAATCCAAATGGAGATTGAGTTACAAATATGTGCCATTATTTAGGGTTTTTAGGGTTTTATGTGTCCCGATCTTGCCAAAAATGGTATACGGCTACCTCGTTTATTTTTTTTTAATTTTTTTCTACATTCTAAATGACATTTAAAGTGGTTTTCATCTACATGAGTTTCCTCAAAATCCAAATGGAGATTGAGTTACAAATATGTGCCATTATTTAGGGTTTTTAGGGTTTTATGTGTCCCCATCTTGCCAAAAATGGTATATGGCTACCTCGTTTATTTTTTTTTAATTTTTTTCTACATTCTAAATGACATTTAAAGTGTTTTTCATCTACATGAGTTTCCTTAAAATCCAAATGGAGATTGAGTTACAAATATGTGCCATTACTTAGGGTTTTTAGGGTTTTATGTGTCCCGATCTTGCCAAAAATGGTATACGGCTACCTCGTTTATTTTTTTTTAATTTTTTTCTACATTCTAAATGACATTTCAAGTGTTTTTCATCTACATGAGTTTCCTCCAAATAAATAAAGTGGTATCACTTAAATGTGATAGGTTATATGATATTGTATGATCCAATATGACGTTTGTTCCTTGTCATGTATAAGTGCATAAATTTTACTCAATTAACAACACAATTCAATAATATAACATAGCATATGCGTATCATTAACATCGTGTCGCAAATCATCGAAGAACACCTTCATTATGATATGTCGTATAGATATACACGATATTAGGACATGATATCGTGTTGTTGTGTACGAAATTAATGACAGAGTAAATTTAAATTTCGTATAATTTCATACGACCTAATATTTAACCCAATTAGTTTATGTCGTGTAAAAGTACACGACATGAAGGCTTCGTGTCGTCCTTTCGAGCATGACACACGAAGGGTAGTTTGGGAATTATTGGTGCCTTGTATGTAAGGTGCCTTGTATATAGAATTTACCGGACCACAGCGATATATTTTTTTAAAAAAATATCTATAGTATAAATTAGGTCTGCCTTGTGAACAGTTTTTTGAATAATTTGAACAGTTCTTTGAACAATTTTAAGGGGCTAATTTTTCATTTTGCCCTCACTATTTTGTTTCTTTTTCATTTTGCCCTTAAAAAAATCTTTTTTTTTTTATAATGCAAAAACTTGTAAGAAACGCGTTTTTTTTAGCTTAAAAAAAACGTGTTTTACGCTCTGGCTCTCTAAACAGATTCACGACATTGATTTGCTTCTACGCTCTGGAGTTCTACGCCCAGTTTGTTCATTACTTACGATTTCATAATCTCAAGAATCCAAAATTAGGAAACTAAGAGTAGCCATTAACACACACGAAGACGAGACGAGACGCTGTGTGTTTCTAAATTCCCTTTGTTAATCCTTTTCATTCTCGGTTTGGTATTAGGGATCATTCAACTCAACTTCCCCTTTATATAAACTAATCCCTTTTTTGGTACAAAGAAAGAAACAATCAGATTGCAAAATCAAAGAAAGTTATGATGGAGGTTCATGGATTTTTCCCCGGTTTTCGTTTCTCAATGCTCATCCTTCTATTCGAGAATATGGCTGTAGAATCAAGATCTGCTATTTTTGAAGAATTTCTTTTGATGTGTAGGGGATTGGGTAATTAGATGCCAGTGCATATGTTTTTGAATGCCAGTCCATGTGTTTTTGAATGCCAGTTCATGTGTTTATGAGTGTTAGTACTTGTGTTTTTGAGAGCCAGCAAAAATGATTACCAGTATTTTTGAGTGCTAGTGTATTTGTTTTTGAGTGCCAGTGCATGTGTTTTTGAATGTCAGTGCTTGTGTTTTTGAATGTCAGTGCTTGTGTTTTTGAGAGCCAGCAAAAATGTTAGTGTAACAAAGTGCCAGTGTTAGTGTAACAGAGTGACAGTGTAAAGAGTGCCAGTTCATGTATATAAAAGTGCCGTGTAGCGTCGGTGCAGTTTAACAAAGTGCCGCATCGCTTACACTGGCACTTTGTTAAACTGGTACTGGCACTTTTTTCACTGGCACTTTGTTACACATGCACGGCACTTTGTCACACTGGCACTTTGTTATACTGGAATTGGCACAAACGAGGAAACACAAAACACGTTTTTTCTAAGTGCCAGAAAAAATGCGTTTTTTATAAGACCAACTCTTTTATAATTTAAAAAAAAAAAAAAATAAAAAATAAAAAAAAAAAATTATGTGACCTTGAACACGGACATGTACTAGTTATTCAATATTGAAAATAAAGAAATATAATAAATATAATTACTACATCTTCATGTCATTATCACTAAAAATCAATTTTCATATTATTTTCGAACCAAAGATTGACATTTCAAAAACTAATTTATAAATACAACTTTAAACCCTAGTCTACAAATATTAATGAATTTTTACTATTTTTACTTCTAAAATATATTTGAAAATAAAAAAGGAATAATTTAACTCTAGAACACTAAGATTTCTCAAAATCAGACAATTTCAAAATTAATAAACCATAATCAAATGACCCAACATTATTTTATGACATATCCAACAAATGATGGTATTAATTATTTTTTGAAAATAGGCTCATATCACATTCGACCTAAATCCATGTAATTATATGTAAAGACTTATTTGCCATTAATTATATAAAGACTAATTTGTCTTTCATAGTGACATTTTTTGGAAGGATAGTAGACTTTTGTTTTTGTTGTTGTTGTTTGATGCTGCACAAAAATAAGGGTTGGGTTTGTACCAAGTTCATAAGCGAGAAATGATCAAAATGGGCCCAAAGCGAGTAATGGCCCAAGAAAAGGATAGCGGTAAAGGTAACCCATATGTATCTCGCTGAAAAGTATATCCGGTGATATCCCGCAAAATTCATTGAAAAGGTGAGCTCAATATAGTAAACGCGAGACGATGAAGAGGAACGGCGAGATAATGATGTGAGACGGCGAGATAATGGGATGAAGCGACAATTTACTTGGTTAACCATATCCGGCGAGAGATGGATTCTAGTGGGCGCGACACATAAGGGGCGGCATATAAATATCTACGAAATGGGATCCACTGGAACGATTTGACATTGGGAAAAGTGATGTGTGTCAGAAAAAAAGTGTCACATGCTTTGAGTTTATTCTCGTAATTGACCAATTGAATGAGGACACGTGGAATGACAAGCTAACTGCCGCACGAGATATGCACGTGAGGATAGCACATGCCAAGCACGAGGGAAGGGGGTATATATATGAGGGATCATCATCCCTACCGAGGTACGTTCACACACACACACACACGAAACACCCTTCCTCAATTCAGATTTCCCTTTGAAAAACAGAGACTTATCCTCACGCCGGAGGGGCTTACGCCGGAGCCGCCCCCGGTCTAGTTTACGTTTGTTGGCATGCAGGCGAGAAGAAGGAGCCGGAGATATCACGATTGGACTACAACGGTTGTGTTGCTGTTTGAGGAAATTCCTGGCAACATCAATTGGTTCCGTTGCCGGAACTGAGTCTCTTCATCGTTTGAAGGTTTATCGGCGGTGAATTAGTAAGTGTTGGGTGCGGATCGTAGATCTGGAGGTTGGGTGTGTGTTGGGATTAATTTTTGGTGTTGTATGTAGTTTGAAAGCAGGTTTTCTTATTAAGTTGATTGATGTTCATTTTTCTGAGTCGATTACTGTTCATAGTTTTGGTGGATTGAAGTTTTTGTGATATTGATATTGTTTGGTTGGTTGAATACGAATTTTTTGATTTAGAAGTGTTGGTTTGGGCTATATTGGACTTTGGGGTGTTTGTAAGGTGTTTCTGGGTTTTTGAATCTTGTTGGCGTTCATTTGATTTGGTTGGCTTGAAATTTTGGTGTTTCTGGGTTTTTGGATTGGTTATATTTTGGAAGTTGGATTTGGATTGATAAAGGCGTTGGATAATCGTGTATTAGTTGAAGTACATCTTCAAGTTTCTGGGTTTAGATCTGCAAATCTTCATTAGATCTGCATATCTTCAAGTTCGTGTTCATAGTTTTTGATTGCTTGGATAGTAAGAAATGGCAACTCCAGAAAAAGGTATGGTTAGCCAGAAGACGTTGGGAGGAAGGAGCCTTATCCTGCCTATTTCAGGAATGGGGACTATGGGAACGGTTGGAGCGAAAGACACATCCACCTCGCTGCAGGTTACTCCGGAGGAAAGAGAGCGGGCTACTGGAGACGGGAGAGAAAGAAATGTAATTTCGCCCCAGCCTGATGATGAGATAGACGCAGAAGTAGAGAGGTTGCAAAACCACAACAACTTGATTCTACAATTACTGGAGAATAACAAGCGACTTATGACTTTGAAGAAGGCACCTACTCCTATCCCGCAGGATTTAATGAAGGCAATGGTGGAAGGGAATAAGGAAGCAGACAAAGGAATAATTGTGCTAGATGACTGTGAGCGACTTAAAGAGACGGAGCCAGAGAAAGCAAAGGAGACTGGGGCGAGATTGGATATGTCGCAAAAGCGAAAAGCTATTGAGTTCATGGAGAATAGGGATGGCAAAAACCCGAAACCCGACCCGAACCCGAAAAGACCCGACCCTAATAGGCCGGGTTTGGGATTCAATATTGAAAACCCGCCGGGTTTTTATAGGGTTCGGGTTTATCCCCGCCCCGCCCCAAACCCGCCCCGATTAGATAGTAAATTACAAAAATACCCCTGACTAAGGCGACGCATAGGGTTAGGGTTCCTCCCCGTTCCTTCATTTACGCCTCTCCCAATTCTATTCCTCTTCTCTCCCACTCCCAGTTCCCCTTCCGGCCTTCCCACAGCGCCGCACTCCGCAAGCCCACAGCGCCGCACCCCACCGCAGTCCGCAAGCCGTCAATCCCGCAGTCCGCAAGCCCACAGTTCGCCTTCTCCATCGCCATCGCCATCGCCTGATTTGCCTCTCTATCACCATCGCAGGTAGTTCAACTGATTTATTCTTTTCTATCTTCCACAACCCAAATCAAGATGACTCTTTTGTTCAACAGCTATTTGAATTATGAATTTTTCTGGGTTCCTTTTTCTGCAAATCTATTTTTTGTTTTTTGAACTATGATTTAGATGAAATCTTGATATTTTTAAGATTCATTTTATTTCCAACTAAGGTTCTTGTTTGTAAGCTATTTAATCATGTTGATTTCATGAGTAATTATCAAATCTGTTTTGGTTGTTTACGGTTAGTCAGAAATCATATTTTTTGTGCATAAACTCCTCCTAATTTTTATCATTGATTCATTATGGTTGTTTACAGTTAGTCAGTTACTAGTATTCTGTATTTCTGTTGATTGCTGAGCTGAGAATATTGGATGTTGAACAAAAGGCAGTAGCTTTAATATTCATTTTCTTTCTTTCTTTCTTTAGATGTCTCAAGAAATTGATTTGGAATCGTACGAAAAAGAGGATGACGATTTGCATATGTATGATGAACAAGATGAGGTTGAAAAAGTGAACGATGATAGCCAAAGTGTTCCAAAAAAAGCGTCGATTGATTCAACTTCATCTCGAAATGAAGGTGGGTCTTCTTTACGAGGTAGAACTTTAACATCCAGTGTGTGGAATCATATGGAAAAAAAAACCATAGATGGAGTAGTTTATGCTATTTGCAATCAGTGTCATTCCAAACTTAAGGCAAATAGTGCGAATGGTACAAAACATTTGCACAATCACTTAAAGCGGTGTAAGAAAAAAGGCAATATGGATATTAGGCAACAAATTTTGCAAGTGAAGGAAAAGAGACAAGATGGAAAGGTGGAGTATCGGGCCTATGCATTTGATGAAAATGTGACTAAGAATGATCTTGCTAACATGATCATTTTGCATGAGTACCCACTCAACATGGTGAATCATCACGAATTTCGGACATACTCAAGTAATCTTCAACCTTTGTTCAAGATGATTTCAAGGAACACGGTCAAGAGTCTTATATTAAAGATATATCAATCAAAGAAGACAAAAATGATTGAGTTGTTAGAGGCTTTGGATTCAAAAGTTGCTATTACCACCGATTTATGGAGTGCAAAACCAACTAAGAGAGGTTTCATGGCTATCACGGTACATTATATTGATGATTCATGGATTTTGCAAAGCCGTATCGTGAGGTACATTCTAGTATCATTAATAGCATTTTATATATTATAAATTTTTATTGTAAGTGTGCATACTTATGTGTTCTTTTGCCTATAATAACTTTCTATTGGTAATTCTTTCATTTTAGGTTTATATATGTTCCCCCTCCACATAATAGTGAGGTGCTTACGGATTTTCTTGTTGATGCATTAATGGACTTAAATCTTGATAGAAAAGTGTCTACGGTTACCGTTGATAATGCCACTTCAAATGATGCAATGATGGATAAAATTGGTCTTAGGCTTGATCCTAGTACACTTTTGATGAAAGGAAAGGTTCTTCACATGCGTTGTTGTGCTCATATATTAAATTTGATTGTAAAAGATGGATTAGAAGTCATAAAAAAGGAGTTGGAGAAGGTGAGGAATAGCGTTGTGTATTGGATAGGGTCTTCTAGTAGAATCCAAAAGTTTGAAGAAGCGTCACGTCAATTATCAATCCCACACACCAAACACTTGTCTCTTGATTGTCCTACTCGTTGGAATTCAACATATATCATGCTTGAAACTGCTTTACTATATAAGTCAGTATTTTCGCGATTGAGGCAAAAAGATAAGCATTATACATGTGTGCCGAGTGAAGAAGATTGGATAAAAGTGAAAGCAATTACCGAAAAGTTGAGATTATTTTATAATGTGACTTTGTTGTTTTCGGGTACTTCTTATCCTACGGCCAATGAATGTTTTCCAAAGATTTGTGATATTAAAGTTGAATTGAAGAAATGGCTTGAGAGTCCCGAAGAATACATTCAAAAAATGGAAAAAAAATATGATTGAGAAATATGATAAATATTGGAATGTGTGCAATGAGATTATGGGAGTCGCATGTGTTTTGGATCCTAGGTACAAGATGAAGCTTGTTGAGTATTATTTACCACTTGTTCATGGACCCGGTGTTGAAGCTTTCATTCATATTGATAGAATTAAGAAAAGTTGTTATGATTTATTGAATGAGTATCAATCAAAGGCTTGTGTGGATGATAGTGTTACTAGTGGTGCATCCCATTTACTTAACTCGGGTGGTGAACAAAATGAAAATGATCCTCTTTCAAATTTTGATAAGTATGTATCTAGTACTTCAAGTAACTTTCAAGTGAAGTCGGAGATGGATTTTTATTTAGAGGAGAATGTGCTACCAAGAACCACAAATTTTGATGTTTTGGCTTGGTGGAAGACAAATGGGGTCAAATTTCCTACTTTACAAAAGATTGCTAGGGACATACTTGCTATTCCAATTTCAAGTGTAGCATCTGAGGCGGCTTTTAGTACAAGTGGTAGGTTAATTAGCCCGCATCGAAGCAGGTTGGCTCCGAACACTTTGGAAGCATTGATGTGCTCTCAAAGTTGGTTACGCAATGAAACTCATGGTAAATTTTACAACTTTTCATTTTGTTTAACCTTTTGTTCTTCCTTTTGATTCTATTTCATCTAAATGGTTTTTTCTTTCTATTTAGCACCTTTCTTGGAGGTCGATAAGCCGGGTAATTTTGCCACTTGCAACTATGATGCCGATGATGATTGATCTTGTAAGTTATAGTACAACATTCTGACAATTTTTATTTTTAAAGATGCTATAGTTTGCAATATTTTCACAAGTAATCCATTCGTACAGATTGCTTCAGGGCTGTTTCTTTTTTTGTTCCTTGAAATGTTCAAATTCTTACTGTCAGTTTTGGTGGGTGGGGGTAGTTTATGAGTTCAAATTCTTGCTTTGCAGTTCTTGGAACCTCTTGAGCTATGCAATTGCTGACTGATGGAAGCCTCTTCGAATTGTTGACTGATGGAATCATGGAAGCCTCTTGGATTTTCTAAAATTGTTCTGTTCTGTTTCTGTAATATTTAGAATTTGCGTATTGGAGATGTAAACTTGTAATATTTAGAGTTTGTTTCTGTTCTGTTTCTGTTCTGTTTCTGTTCTAGTTGTAATTTTTACTTTGTTTCTGTTCTATTTCTGTTCTGTTTCTGTTGACTGTCTGTAATTTATTCAAAGGCTGACTGATGAGTGATGACATCTTTCATTTTCTAAAATTGTTCTTGTAAGTTTCTAAACATCTTTATTGTTATCTAAATTAAGTTTTTGTTATGTTTCGGTTCTGTTCTATTTCTGGTATACGTTTAAATTTTTGGGTTTTTCAAGCTTACATTTTGGTTAATTATCGGGGCGGGGCGGGCTCGGGTAGTCCAAGTCACGGGGCGGGGCGGGTTCGGGACAGGGTAGATGACTATAGGGGCGGGTTTGGGAAATGAAGAACCCGTCCCGAACCCGCCCCGTTGCCATCCCTAATGGAGAATGGGCGAAAGGTCAAAGTTTATCATCAGCCACATACGTCGCAGGTGTCCTCGTTGTATTATGAGGATGACGAAGATGATACTGCTTCCAATGAAGGAGGATATGAAGATGAGGTAATAGCTTCCAAGGGAGGAGAGAAATTTAGGCGACTTGAAAAGGAAAAGCGGGCAGGAACAAGCCGCTTTGGAGAAGAGGATGGGTTGAAGAAACAGTTGGCCGAAATGGCGAGAAGGCTGGCTGAGTTAGAAAAGGGAAAGGTAATAGATGGCGAGAAAAATTCTTTTGTCGCTCCTTTTGCTAAATATATTCAGGAGGCGGAGCCAGCTCCAGAATTTCGGTTGCCCACATTGACTAAATATGCGGGAGTAACCACGGCCAGGACTCATATTGCCGGATTTGAAGTTACTATGGCGATACTAACCAAGGATGATGCTTTGATATGCAAAACTTTTGCCAGCACCTTGGAGCTTCAAGCATTGGATTGGTTTATGCAGCAACCTGCTAATTCCATCTTGGGGTATCAAGATTTCAAAAGGAAGTTTTTGGCAAGATTTGGGGCTGTGGGGACTCAGCCAGTGGTATTACAAGAATTGATTGGGATTAAGCAGAAAGCGGGAGAGGGTTTAGTAACCTATACCAACAGATTTTTGTTGATTGCTAACCAAATTTCCGAGATAGAGCCCAAGTACGTGATCATGATGTATATTTCTGGCCTGTCATCAGAATCTTTTAAAAGGGAATTGAGGATGAGGTTGCCAGCGACTTTGGGTGAATTATATGAGCGGGTTAAGGCATATTGTGGAGGAGAAGACATTGAGGAAGGGACATCCAACACTTCAAAGAAAAGTGTCAAAGACAGAATTGAGTTTGTCAAGGATGAAAATGCAACTCGAGGGGGAGGTCGCAGAAATCAAACTGGCGGCAGAGGTGGAGGCCGTGCTGGTGGTCGCGGGGCAAGGAGAATAGTCAGATTTGCGAGATTGAACGCCAGGCCAAGTGAAATTCTGCGAGCTGTGGAGTTGCCGGCGGCATTTGAGATGACGAAAAGAGGAAGAAGAGATCTAAGCCAGTATTGTAATTATCATAGAGATAGAGGGCATGATACTGATGACTGTTACAACTTGAAGAAAGTGATCCAATCTAAGATTGATAGGGGCGAGTTACAGGAGTATGTGATGCCTGAGCAGAATGTGGCAGCCCGCGGAGGAAATGGCGACAGAAATGAAATTTTGGTGATTCATGAACCGGCGAGTATCACTTGCTTGAGTAATCAGATTATGTCTTTGTCGCATACATGTCATATCCCAGCTTACCCACCAAGTGAAGAAAGAATAATTAGTTTTTCAAGACGAGAATTGGCTTTAAAACCAAGTCATGGATGTCAGCCCGTGGTGATTTCCATTGCTCCAGGGAATAGTATCTTGCATAGAGTGTTGGTAGATTCAGGAGCAAGTCGCAACATTCTATATTATGAAGCTTTTAAAAAGATGAAGTATACTGAAGCCAATCTGGTGCCCTACAAGGGATTTTTGGAGGGATTCACGAATCACACAATGCGGGTTAAAGGAACAATTTCACTGGCCGTCGAGATAGGAGAAGGCGAGATGGTGAGAACTCGCACTGTAGAATTCATGGTGATTGATTTGGTGTCGCCGTACAACGCCATAGTGGGTATCCCGTTTATGCAGACCTTTGAAATGGTTGTCTCTATCCCGCATCAGCGAGTTAAATTCCCAACTGCCAAAGGAATTGCTTGTTTGAAGAGCGAGGTTAAGGAGGTGATTCAGAAGAAGATTGAGATTCAAACCGCGGCAAGGGCGAGCACAAGTTCACTTTCCACTGCTATGATGGTGCGAGATGCGAGAATTAACATGATTACCGACTTAGAGGAGTGTGAAGAATGGGAGGAAACAGAAAGCATGAAAAATAAGTTGGCAATCATTGTTGTTAAAGAAAAGGCAGAAGAGGAAGTGCTGCGAGAAAGGAATGATGAGCGGGATGCAGAGGTAGAAATGGTGGAGGAAAGATCAGAAGGGAATTTGATGGCACTGGTTATAATGCAAGCCGAAATGGCCTGGTCAAGGTCAGCTGAATTTGTTAAAATGAAGGAATCACGTATTGAGGAGATAATTGATTCGGACAGTGAGGAGTGTGAAGAAATTGAGGTAGAAACACCTGAAGGTATGTCGCTTGTTGGGAGCAGAAAGGGTGAGAGCAGCGACAAAGGAGGCAAGAGGTGTGTTAAGGAGAAGAAGGCGACTGAGATGGAGGTAGATACTTTGCAAATGCGAGATGAGCCAGATATTCAGGTCGCAGAAGAGTTGGAAGAAGTAATTATTAATGATGAATATCCTGAGCAAAAAATCAAAATTGGGAAGCAATTGAGTAAGGAGGAGCGAGATAAATTGGTGGAATTCTTGCGAGATAGTGTTGATGTGTTTGCTTGGAAGCCAGAAGACATGAGAGGCATAGATGAGAATGTCGCTTTGCATTGTTTGAATGCTGACCCAAATGTGGAGCCCTTCAAGCAAAAGGTGAGATATCTGTCTGCGGAAAAGGAGAAGGGTGTCATTAGAGAGGTGGAGAAGTTATTGAAGGCGGGAATAATAGAGGAGATCACTTATCCCGTCTGGTTGGCTTGCCCTGTTATGGTGCTAAAGGCAAATAAGAAATGGAGGATGTGTATTGATTTTACAGACCTGAATACAGCTTGTCCTAAGGATTGTTATCCTTTGCCTAAAATTGATAGGTTAGTGAATTCCATTGCTGGGCACAAAGTTTTCAGTTTTATTGATACGTATTCGGGATACCATCAAATCAAGATGCTTGAGAAGGACAAAGCCAAGACAGCATTTAGAACCCCCATTGGCAATTTTTGTTATAAAATGATGCCTTTTGGTTTAAAGAATGCCGGGCGACATATCAAAAGATGGTCAATAAGGTGTTCAAGTCGCAGATTGGGAGGAATGTTGAAGCTTATATCGATGATATGGTGATCAAGACAAAAGGGGAGGATCATTTGATGGATCTCGCAGAGACCTTTGAAAACCTGAGGAAAAATTCAATGAAGTTAAATCCCAGTAAGTGCACTTTTTGGGGTGACAGCGGGAAAGTTTTTGGGATTTTTGGTAAACCGTCGCGGCATAGAAGCCAATCAAGAGAAAATTCAAGCTTTAATAGATATGAAGTCGCCCAGAACAATTCAGGAGATTCAAAGGTTGAATGGGAGGGTGATAGCATTGGGGCATTTTGTGTCGCGGTCGGCAGAAAAGTGTTTGCCATTTTTAAAAGTTTTGAAGGGGGATCAAAAATTCTCTTGGGATGAGAAATGCGAGGAAGCTTTTCAGAAGGTGAAAGAGTATTTGGGAAAGCCACCAATTTTGTGTAGTCCTGAAGAAGGTAACCATTTGTACGTGTATCTAGAGGCTTCTGATCTCGCGGTGGCAGCAGTGCTTATAAAGGAAGAGGGTGGTACGCAGAAGCCGGTTTACTATGTATCAAATGCTTTAAGTGAAGTGGAAGCGAGATATTTCAATGCGGAAAAATTCCCTTATGCCCTGGTGATCGCGACTCGAAAGCTGAGAGCCTATTTTTTATCCCACCCTGTCACCGTATTAACCAATGCGCCCTTGAGAAAGATTTTGCAGCAACCAGATTCAGCGGGAAGGCTCTTAAAGTGGTCAATTGAGTTAACAGAATTTGACATACAATATGAGGCGAGAAAGGCCATTAAGGCGCAGGCATTAGCAGATTTTATACTTGAAACCTCTTTAACTTATGAGAGAGAAGAGATTGAAACTCCTAGGGTTAAGAAACGAAAAGCCAAGTCGCAGGATCCTGAAGCTGAAGAAGAGCGAGAAAGGCCAGCGGGATGTTGGGAGCTTTATGTAGATGGCTCGTCCGCCAAAGATAAAGGAGGAGCGGGAATATCATTGAGTTCACCTGAGGAGGATTGTAAGTATGAGAAGGCTTTGAGGTTCAAATTCAATATGTCAAATAATCAGGCAGAATATGAAGCACTGGTGGCGGGATTGGAATTATGCCGTGATATTGGGGTCAAGCAAGTAATAGCCCACTCCGATTCCCAGATAATAGTTAACCAAGTGAAAGGCAGATATGGGGTGGTTAATCCAACACTGGCCAAGTATTGTGATATGGCGAGACAAATTTTGCAAAGCTTCAGTTACTGGGAATTAGTGCAGATAGATAGAGAGAAGAATGAGCGGGCTGATATGTTGAGTAAGGCCACCTGCGACAAAATAGAGGAGTTGCCCAAGAAGATTGTGGTGGAATTTGTGGAGGAGCCAGCGTATGATAGGCCGCTAATTATGGAGGTTGTAGTGGGCGAGAAAGATTGGGTTAGCGAGATGAAGGATTATTTAGAGAAAGAAGAGTTGCCCCAAGATGTAGACAAGGCAAAAATTGTTAAAAGAATATCGCCAAGATTTACCATGCAAGATGGAATTTTATACCGCAAATCTTTCTCGCGGCCTTTGATGAGGTGTGTGGAGCCAGGAAAGGTGGATGAGGTTTTATTTGAAATACATGAAGGGGTATGTGGTGGTCATCCAGGAGAAAGAACATTGGCCAACAAAATTATGTTTCATGGGTATTATTGGCCAACTTTGAAAAAAGATGCTGAGGAATATGTAAGGAGATGTGATCAATGCCAACGACACGCCAATATCCCAAGATAGCCCGCCACAGAGCAGACACCTATAGTAGCGGCTTGGCCTTTCGATATGTGGGAGATTGATCTCATAGGGCCTTTCCCCAAAGCCAAAGGAGGAGCTCAGATGGTTGTGGTAGCTGTATATTATTTCACAAAGTGGACAGAGGCCAGAGCATTAACTTCCACCACTGAGGACCAGGTCATAAGATTTGTAACGGAAGAGATCCTTTGTCGCCATGGAATGTCGCGAGCTATCATCTCTGATCATGGGCCACAGTTCAGGAAAAAGTTTCATGGTTTTTGCTCAAACTTGAATATCAAACACTGGCAGTCTGCGGTTTATAGGCCGCAATGTAATGGGCAAGTAGAAGCCGCCAACAAAAAAGTCCTAGAGATTTTATGCAAGAATATAGAGAAAAGGGAAGGTGCTTGGTTGGAGGAGTTATCTACGGCCTTGTGGTATGTCATGACAACAGTAAAGGGATCAACAGGCGAGACAGCGTTTGCATTGACTTATGGTTCTGAAGCAATGGCTCCTGCAGAGATGGGGTTGCCTACTCATAGGGTAACCTATTATGATGAAGTAATGAATGACGACAGAAGGTGCAGCGAGTTAGATCTGTGTGATGATAAGAGGCTTAGAGCGAGGTTGAGAATGATTAACTATAAGCAAAGGATGAAGGCACAGCACGACGAAAGGGTGAACAAAAGGTCATTCAGTGTAGGAGATTGGGTGTTGAGGAGTCGCGAGATTAAAGGTGCCACGGCGGGATTTGCAAAACTAGATCCAAAATGGGAGGGTCCTTTTCAAATCGCTAAATTTGTGCGAGAGGGGACATATCATTTGAAAGAAGAAAGCGGCAATGACATCCCGAATGCTTGGAGCGTTGATCACCTCAAGCGATATTATCGTTGAAGAGATAAGGGTAATTTGTTTGTTCAATATTATTCTTATTAGAACCTTTTCAATATTAATTCTGATGAATATATGGAGATTTTAATCATGAATGGAAGTTATGCATGTCTTGAAAATTTTGAATGAAATGAAAGTTTGAAATTTTATGACTCAAATTTGTTTTGCTTTCGTTATATTTTGTTTTACAATAATGTTTATGTGGTAAGTCGCTAAAAGCAGAAAAGTAAGTCGCTGGGAGTAAAGTTGCCTAAAGACAACTTCACTTTTTCGATGGGAGTATAAGTATATGGTGGTATCTCGCCAAAGACAAGAAGGTAAAAGATTTTTTGATGAATTATCAAAACAAAATGGTGGAGAATAAGAAAAAGGGAAAGTAAGCCGCATGAATTTGCAAGGGAAATAAATTCTACGTGACTATAAAAAAAAAGTCCATCTCGCCTTTATGGCATGTAAAGATGTGACTATAAACAAGAAAGTCCACGTGACTATAAACAAGAAAGTCTACGTGACTATAAAAAAGAAAGTCCATCTCGCCTTTATGGCATGTAAAGATGAGACTATAAACAAGAAAGTCCATCTCGCCTTTATGGCATGTAAAGATGAGACTATAAACGAGAAAGTCCATCTCGCCTTTATGGCATGAAAAGATGAGACTATAAACGAGAAAGTCTATCTCGCCTTTATGGCATGTAAAGATGAGACTATAAACAAGAAAGTCCATCTCGCCTTTATGGCATGAAAAGATGAGACTATAAACGAGAAAGTCTATTTCGCCTTTATGGCATGTAAAGATATGACTATAAACAAGGAAATAAAGCACATCTCGCCTGAATGGCATGTAAAGATGTTGCTAAAAGAAAGGGAAGCACATCTCGCCTGAATGGCATGTAAAGATGTCGCTAAAGGAAAGAGAAGCACATCTCGCCTTGAATGGCATGTAAAGATGTCGCTGGAGGAAAGGGAAATACATCTCGCCCTGAATGGCATGTAAATATGTTGCTCAAGGAGAGAAAGCATATCTCGCTTCTAAGGCATGTAAAGATGTTGAGGCACAAAAGAAAGAAATTATTCTAAGTAAAAGTTATCAAGAAAGCAAGGAAGAAATCAGTAAAGACAAAGATCAGCGACAGTATAAGCCATAGCAATGGCATTATAAGTAAATTCGCCTAAAGACGACTTCACTTTTTCGATGGGAATATAAGTATGGGGTACATGTTATACAAAATGAAGATTTTGATGAACTATCAAAACAAAGTAGCAAAGGCGAGATACGAATGATGAAATAAACAAGCAAAGCATGAAATTAAAGGGGCAAGCTCAAAGGCCGCGAATAACATTGTTTAAAGGCACGCAGGCCCAATAAAAAGAAGAAAATTATTTAGCCATCTAGGCGATTTACAAAAGTTATCCAAAAGAAACCAAGTTAAAGTTAAGCATCAGGTGCAGTGGATGGGGCTGGTTGGGTAGATCCAGAAGCTGCCAGAGCGAGATTCTTCGCGTCATCCAAAAGCTTGTGTTTATGTTCAAGAAGATCGCTCCACAAAGCAATAGCATTTGGGTCTTGGACAGGAGCAGGATTCCAAGGTGCCTTACCCAATAGTGCATCTTCCTCAGCAAGGTCCTTGAGTTCATCAGGGGAGTAGGGGACTATAGGATGCCCGAGGCGACAAACCTCACTGAAGATGGGCTCCGATCCCGCCCCCGGTCTAGTTTACGTTTGTTGGTGTGCAGGCGAGAAGAAGGAGCCGGAGATATCACGATTGGACTACAACGGTTGTGTTGCTGTTTGAGGAAATCCCTGACAACATCAATTTGTTGTTGTTATTATTATTATTATTATTATTATTAATCTATGTATATATATATATATATATATATATATATATATATATATATTAATATATTATTTTCATAATTATATGTCATGCAGGCCCGAAATATTAATATCCCTCATCTCAATGAAGCAAAAAAAAGAAAAGGATTTCCTTATATTTCAAAAAAAAAAAAGTGTTTGAAAATGGCGACTTGCATATGCAACGCACAATCGTTTTTTCATATAATGCAACATACTCGTTAGTGACGGATAGCAGTAACGTACTTTTTCATTCGTTATCAATCAAATAATGCAATGAACTTTTTTTTTTTAACTTATGTCGTCAAAATTTTATCACAGATGCTGACATGGCATTACTACATCATCAAAATCACATTCATGCGTGACGTATCATTGGCCTGGTGATGATGTGGCGTTGGCGTGGAATTGACACATCAGCATTTTCCGTTTGATTTTTGACGTCGTAAGTTAAAAAAAACTCTTGTAGTTGAGATTTTTCATCATAAGTAATCCGGAAACAAACTCTTCGTGATTTTATACAATAGCAAAGTTGAATTGGAATCACAATTTTATGGAATTGAATTTCAACATATTCGAATTTCATAGAGCTTCAATTCTATTGTTTGGCTAATTTATAGAATTCCATTAGAATTGATTTACAATTCCAATTCTATTGTTTGGATACTCATGGAGTCTTAACGGAAATGAATTTGTCATTTTAAATTTATTTTAACAACTCCCCACCCCTGCCCTACCCCCGTCGAGTAAAAAAAAAATCATTTTAAATTTATTTTAACAATTCCCCACCCCACCCCCCACCCCCCGTCGGGTAAAAAAAAATTTATCTTTTTTTTTACTCGACGGGGGGTGGAGGGGGGACAGGGGTAGGGTGGGGAGTTGTTAAAATAAATTTAAAATGATTTTTTTTAATCCGACGGGGTGGGGGTGACAGGGGGTGGTGAGTGTATTGGGGAAGGAGTTGTTAAAAAAAATTAAAATGATTAATTTTTTTTTGACTTGACGGGGGGGTGTGGGGGCAGGGGTAGGGAGTTGTTAAAAATAAATTTAAAATGATTAATTTTTTTTTTACTCGATGGGAGGGTGGTGGTAGCAGGGCAGGGGTGAGGAGTTGTTAAAATAAATTTTAAATGATTATTGTTTTTTATCCGACGGGGGTGGGTGGGAGGGTGAGGGGTGGTGAGTGGATTGGGAGGAGTAGTTAAAAAAATTAAAATGATTAATTTTTTTTTACACGACGGGAGGGGGTGGGGTGGTGATGGGGATGGGGTGGGGTGGTGATGGGGATGGGGTAGGGGTGGGCGTAGGGGGCAGGGGGAGTTGTTAAAAATAAATTTAAAATGATTAATTTTTTTTACTCGATCGGGTGGGGGGGGCAAGGTCAGGGGTGGGGAGTTGCTAAAATAAATTTAAAAATTTTTTTTTTTGACCCGACGGAGGGGGGGGGTGTGGGGGTGGGGGTTGGCAGGGGGTGGTGAGTGGATTGGGGGAGAAGTTGTTAAAAAAAAAAATTAATGATTAATTTTTTTTGACCCGACGATGGGGGAGGGGGTAGGGTGGCTGGGGTGGTGAGTGGAGTTGGGGAGGAGTTGTTAAAAATAAATTTAAAATGATTAATTTTTATTTTTTTTAACTCGAAAGGGGTTGGGGTAGGGGTGGTTGATGTGAGGTGGGTTTGGGGAAGATGGAGACGAGGAACCATCGACCTAAAAATTTTTTTTTGATAGTTTCAAATTGGTGTAGAATTGATTTTGTAATTTTTTACTTTAACTATGGAATTGATTTTATGGAATTAGGCTATTAGAATTATAATTCAATTTCAATTATATTCCTCATTTTAGCATCCAAACAATAGAATTGAAATTTCATGCTCCAATTTCAATTTCAAATTATGAAATTGGTGTACCCAAACATGCCCTAATTCTCAACATAAACACACGTAAATAATATTCAATTTAAATTGGCTACTGGAAGTAGCAGTTTAGTTTAGACTGCTACTGGAAGTAGCAGTTTAGTTTAGATGCATAATTAAGGTAATTTAGTTGTTAATTTGTTTAGTAGAACTCGCTAACAATAATGGTGAGTTTATCCTTAATTAACACTAGTAATATCAAATTTAAACGACATTTACAGATATGTTATAGTTTGTGTGTTAAGTATGTATTGGATGTGAAACTACTTCACAAACTACAGAGATTATAGAGAAAGGGATGGAAAAAAAACTCAATTTTTACATCTTTTAACTTTATCATTATACCATGATAAGAATCAAAATAAATCAACAACATCTCTATCTTTGTTTATATTTGTAATTAGTTAATAAAATCAGGGTTTTTTTATGTCTTAATACTTTGAAGGTGAAGATTTCGAATCCTGTTAAACACATGTGCTAGTTTATTTATAGGCCAATTGAAAGTTTTTGCATAGAGATACAATCATAAGGAAGTGTCTAACATGGGTAAGAAGAAGAATTTGTCATAAGGAAGTGTCTACCATGATAAGGAAGTGTCTAACATGAGTAGTAATTATCTTGTAAGAAGACGAATTTGTCATAATAAGGAAGTGTCTAACATGAGTAGTAATTATCTTTATCGAAATAAATAGGTTGTCTCAACTATGTTGTACTCATTCCATCTTGTATGAATACTAGAGCAAGCACGTATCTAAGGACACATGTTTTTTTTTAAATTATTTTTTTTCTTTAAAAAAAAATAAAATTTAAAGGGTAAAATGGGAAAGGGACAACTTAGTGAGGGCAAAATGGGAAATTTGGCACTTGGCACTGTTCATTCAACTGTTCACCCATGTTGCCATTTATACTATAGATTTATTTTTGATGATGCCAAAAATATCGTATCAATCAAAATCCAGCGGTTCATATATATCCTAGATGCTTGTATAGCCTGAAAAAGATGAACAAACACGTAAATTAAGTCGGGGCTTCACCGGCGAAGACCCTACGGCGTGAGAGTAAGTATTTGGATATATGAAAGCAAATCAAATGACAATAATTCAGAGTCAAAAGATGTGTTACTAGAAAATTGTGATTTATGGCTTGTATTTATAGGTATAGGAAATAATATACTGCCTTGGATAGGAACTTAGGAGAGATAAGCAGTTAAATTCTACTCATATCCTAATTCCTTGATTTCCTTATTGTACTAGGATTAGAAGAGTCCTTTGTACATATGTCGAGGAGGCATGCTACTCGACATTGGATGCTAGTCGTTGTTACGTGCTGGTCGACACAACAGCTATGTCGGGCAAGAGAGATAACCAAGGGTAGTGAAGCCCATTCCCCCTGTCACAAATGCAGCTTAGCTATAGTGGACATGATCTTGGTCGACTTAGACTTGTGCCTTAGTCGGCATAGTGATTTTATCTGGTCGTCCTAGTAATAAGACTATTTCCCTATGTCTAGGTTGATATGGTTTCTTATGACGAGGAGAGGATGACAAGCATAGGTAGGAAAGCTCATTACCTATGTCGTATATAGGAGTTGTGCATATTTTCCATTGGGGTCAATCTGTTGGGTCTTGCCCATTTATTGCCCATTGTCGAACACGGTTTATACCGTTCAGTGGCCCCCGACTTCATATGCCGAGGAGAAAGTGTACCTCATCCTCGAAATATGGGGACGCTCTTAAATGACGAGACATTTGCCTTGGGAACATGCACCAGCATTAAATTCTGAGAGTGAGAATACGTGCGACCCGTTTTGTCAACCCATACCCGTTTGGACTGGGGTATAAAAGGTTAAACCCTTTCCATTTTTACTCTTTTATCATCCTTGCATTTGAGAATAACCCATAAGGTGCGATTTGCTTGGAGAGTTCTTGACATTTGTAACTCAATTTCTTGGTTATTTAAGCTCAATCCTTCGGTGTTTTCTTCATTAATCTTTGATTCAGGTATAATTTCTACCCCAAATTGCTTTTCTTTGTATTTTGAGTTCAAATTTTGCCTGGGTTTTACTTGAGCTTTGAAACTGCCATTGTTGCCCCAATTATCCTTCGTGAAGCTTTCTTCGAACTTCTCCTCAAATTCCTCACTGGTCATCATGGCAAGGACATGGAGAAGCAATCCCAACGCCTTGTACTACTACCATACCCAAAACCTTAGAATTTACAAATGAATCGACGGTTCATAGATGATGGTGGGTTTGAATGAAATTGGGGAAATTTTGACTAGGTACGAAGCTCCTAGAACCGACGTTGCTTATCCTAGTCGATTTAGGATTGATCGTCTTAGTGTTGATTCCCTCAACATTGCATTATTTTGAGGGTGGACTGAAATCCTTGACCATTTCAATCTATATTACTTGAAGGGTGTGCACTTGGAGCGTCCACCATTAGGTGAGGTTTTTTCCTCGACATTGTGTGGTGAGACGGGGAGAACCTCCTCGTCCTCCTCATTAAATATATCCTTGTCCAGATCTGATTCCATTATTTCCTCTGCAGATATGTCGGGGAGAGGTGAAGGTGCTACCTGTCCCTAAATAGGTCCTTCCTCGTCGAGAAGAATTGTTGATGCCTTCACCGAGAGAGCATGTGCTAGTGCTCGCCAAAGAGGCCATGGTAGGTAGGGCTGTAAATGAGCCGAACCGAGTCGAGCTTTGAAGTTTCAAGCTCGAGCTCATATAGAAGTTATCGAGCTCGAGCCCAGTATGATTGTTCGAGCTCGAATCGAATCGAGTTTCGAGCTTTTCGCGAGCTGTTCGCGAGCTTTTCGCGAGCTTTTCGCGAGCTGCTCGAACTCGAGTATTAACGAGCCGAGCTCGAGCTTGGACTTATTTTTTGAAAAAATCTGAAATCAAATGAGCTTTATCGAGCACTAATTCGAGTCGTAATCGATCTCGAGCCTAAACGAGCCTAAACAAGTCATTCGCGGACAAAATTCATTCGAGCTTTTTAACAAAGCTTAATGAGCCAAGCTCAAATGAGTCGATCTTGGTCAAAGCTCGTCGAGCATACGAGCCGAACACGAGCCGACTCGAAAAATAAAAATGAGCTTGAAAATCGATTCAAGCTCGAGCTCAAGTTCACCTCGAGCCCACTCGAACTCGAGCTTTTACGAGCCAAGCCCGAGCCGGCTCGTTTCGTGTAACAGCCCTGGTGGTAGGTCTCAAAGGGGTAGATCTGGCAATCATGATAATGATGCCTTGAATGATTTCTTTTATAATCTAAACCATATGTCTTTTTTTCTACAAACAGTTCTTGTTAAGTCTTCGACTTCCCTTGGACCCTTTCATTTGTGAATTTTTAGAGGACATGCAGGCCATCCCCTCCATGATATATAGAAGCCAACACCATGAGGTACTTAATCGACTTTATTGTGTTATGCCGTAGTTTGGGATTTGAACCTTGCCAATCCACTTTTCATAGGTTTTTCTTGGTGAGTTATAAAGAGGACACCCACGTCTTAGTGATGATGAGTGATCCTAACCGTCCAAAACTCATGTACCCAGTGTCGAGCAAGGTATCTGGAGGGAACAATCATGTTATCCAGGTGGAGAGCATGCACGGTTGGGAGTTTGCTGCTCCCTCTAAGTTTCCCTCTGTGCCCGAGTAAGTGAAGAGATCGGAATGGAGTGACCGTTTGGTGGAGAGGTTTGAAAGGTTTGCCATGGTAGGCACATTATGCTGATCGAGTTTCGAAACTGATCAGAGGTATTATGTGCAGGCCGGCATAATGCCTGGTCCCTTGGACGGGCAGGTGCTAATGGTACTCGTCATAAGGGGGAACCGTTACCCGAATTGGAGGGTGCATCCCAGCCTTGTGCATCCCAACCTGGTGTTCCACTCCCAATGCGACATATGTAAATTATATGTGAAATTACCCGGATCGGGCGCGGGGGGCGCGGCGAGCGGCATTTCGCAGGCTTGGGACCTCGCTTCCGGAGAGAGGGAGGAGTCGCCATGCGGTTTTGTATTATGAGCCCAAACGTTGAGAATGGCTGAGTTTGAAAAAGGGGGGCCGTTTTAATTGGTAGCCAAAACTTGGAAAAGGCTTTGAAAATGTGACGTTTTGTATTATGAGCCCAAACATTAAAATGGCTTTGAAAATGTGACGTTTTGTATTATGAGCCCAAACTTTGAAAATGGCTTTTTAGGACCAGAGATTGTTAGGTTCGGAGGTCACGTTACGTTTCGGGAAGAGTATATTGAGATCACCCGAAATGCCTCGTATGACGAGTCTTTCTACCTTTCTCGAAATTGTGTGTGTGTGTGTGTGTGTTGCATTTTTGAAAAGGAACTTGAATGACAAGCTTTAATCTTGGTTTGAATGACAAACGTTGATTTTATGATAAAAACGAGCGTTTGAATGACAAACATCGGTTTTGAGTTGTTTTGAAAACAGAGTTCGAGTGACGGACTTAAATCTTTAGTTTGAGTGTCAAACGTTGATTTTAATGAAAAGATCATTTGAATGTCAAACGTCAGGTTTGAAGTCGAAGATGAGTGTTTGGATGCCAAATGTCGATTTTGCGTTGTTTCTGAAAAGGAGTTCGAATGACGAACTCCGGTTTTGAACCGGGCATTACATTATGACCAATTTTATGAAAAGAGGTATTAAATGATATGCGATCAACGAGTCATTTTGTGACTTGGACTTTTATAAGTAAATACTATCACAAGCCAAATGGCTCGGACTGGTAAATGACAGTATTTAAAGTGCGGTATCAACGAAATCAAACGATCCGGATAGTAAAGATGCGATTGACGAGCCAAACGACTCGGAGTTGTAAAGGTACATACATTAAATGACAATATCGACGGATCAAACGATCCGGATTTTGTAAATGACAATCACGAACCAAACGGTTCGGACGGTAAAAATACGAATCGACGGATCAAACGATCCGGACTGTAAATAATATAAACGTAAAAATGGGACCGGAATACCATTTTAACACGAAATTACTTCTCTTGCGGGAGAGAAGATGATTAAGGGGTAAAACGTATTGGACCTCGTAGACGGCGTTACGTCTACATTTTGAAAGTTTTGACCAAAACGATAATAGCGATTGATGCGTAAATCGAGGCGAAATGAGTTTTTAGAGAGAGAGAGAGTGTTACCTATGGCTAGGGGTTGACTCTTTGTCTCGGTTTACGTATACGGGATACGGTTTTGGTGTTTGAAAGGTGTTTCGAGGTTGTTTAGTTCGTGTTTGGTCGGAAAATGGGATTTTCACGCAAATCGAGACAAAATGGGGCTCAGGAGGGGGTAGAAATGATTTGGCAATGAGCTTTGTGAAGAGAGGTTAATATTTTTTTTTTTTACAAATGACAGCCCTTGTATTTATAGGGGTGAAAATGCAAAACAGGTCGGACGACCTAAGGTTCAATTTGGGGGGTTTTGGGTATTTTGGAAATTTGGAGGACTTGATGAGAATTCTGGTTCTTCAAGTAAAACAGGTCGGATGGCCAGTTCCTCAATTTCAGGGGCACTTTGGTCTTTTCACCCTTGAATTTGATTGATGTTGATTTGGGGAGTGGTGCATGCGTGCCACGTGCCCCTGTGACTCATCTAGGTTAGGGATTTTGTCCCGTTATTCCCGATTTTGTCCCTTTTTTAAATAACTGTCCGGAAAATGTTCGAAATGCCCCCGAAAAGTACCGGAAAGTGTATTTTTCGAGGAAAATTGTACTTTTACGTGTGATAACGTGTGTTGAGTACACTTTGATGTCGGGATGCACGGGGCAGTCCCGGGATATCTCGTTAACTTGAGAGAGGGGAGCTTAACGGGTTCCGATTAACCTGGAAAGGGCCAGTTAACAGATTCCGGTTAACTTTTAACGGATTTTGACGATCCGGATTTGGGTACTTACAGTAGCCCCTCAGCGACGTCACTTTCGAAGGAAGTGGGGTCATTGAAATAGATAAGGATCCAAATTAGGGGATGCCTTACTTGGAGAGACCTGAGCGGTCAGCTGGCTGGACCCTTAGCGGAAGGATTCCTACGTATCCCGAGCGGGAATCAAGTCGATCGTAGTTCGTAGGTGCAAGGGCTGTTCGTAGGGACCTTGACCTCTGAGGGAATGATTAGGAGGAGGTCGTCCTGATTGAGACTGCTCGGAGGAGTCTGAACCTAAGTGAGACTATTAGGAGGCGTCTGAACCTGGGTGAGACTGTTAGGAGGCGTCTTGACCTATTTTGCTGAAAGGGTATGAGAAATTTCCGACCCTGACGGCGTATTCTGAAAGGATGTGAGAAATGGCCGTCCCCGATGGCGTATTTTGAAAGGATATGATAAATGGCCGTCCCTGACGACGTATTTTGAAAGGATGTGAGAAATGTCCGTCCCCGACGGTGTATTCTGAAAGGATATGAGAAATGGCCGTCCCCGACGGCATATTCTGAAAGGATATGAGAAATGTCCATCCCCGACGGCATATTCTGAAAGGATGTGGGAAATGGCCGTCCCCGACGGCGTATTCTGAAAGGATGTGAGAAATTGCCGTCCCCGATGGCGTATTCTGAAAGGATGTGAGAAATGGACTTCCTCGACGGCATATTCTGAAAGGATGTGAGAAATGGCCGTCCCCGACGGCATATTCTGAAAGGATATGAGAAATGGCCGTCCCCGACGGCGTTTTCTGAAAGAGTATGAGAAATGGCCGTCCCCGACGGCGTTTTCTGAAAGGATGTGAGAAATGGCTGTCCCCGACGGCGTTTTCTGAAAGGAAGTGAGAAATTGCCGTCCCCGACGGCGTTTTTTGAAAGGATGTGAGAAATGTCCGTCCCCGACGGCGTATTCTGAAAGAATGTGAGAAATGTCCGTCCTCGACGGCGTATTCTGAAAGGATGTGAGAATTCTGAAAGGATGTGAGAAATGTTCGTCCCCGACGGCGTATTCTGAAAGGATGTGAGAAATGTCCGTCCCCGACTGCGATGTACCCGATTTTTTGAAAATCAACGGAGTCGGCACGCCGTTTTTAGTTTAAGGGGCCAAAACTTTGAAAAAAACCCGTAAAAGAGAAAAAGGATTCGGAGGTCACGTTACACTTCGGGAAGAACGTTGGTGTTCACCCGAAATGCCTCGTACGACGAGTCTTCCTCACTTGAAAACTTTTGTTGTGTGTGTGTGTGTGTTTTAAAAGGGGTTTTCTGAAAATAACTGGAATTCTAGGGACTGAACTGAAAAACAATTTGAAAATAGTGATTAAACTGAAAATAACATAAAACTGAGGGACTGTTTGCATATGACAATGTCAACCGCGTGGACAAGACTGCAGTGCAATCTCATCCGCGCGGATAGCCCTGCAGTGTCAATATTTTTACAGTTTCCAGTTTAGTCACTGTAATTTCCAGAAAGTTAACTGAATTTACAGGACTTAACTGGAATTGTAACTGGAAAGACAGAAAGTAAAGGGGATGTTTGGATCTTGGCATCCATGCTTGTCCTCTCTTTCCCTAGACTTTGATTAGTGGTCATAAGTGATGAATCCACTTAATCAAGCCATCCCGGGGGTACATTAGGACTTTGTAATCATTTCCTTTGCTAGGGGGAAAGGGGAATTTGACATGAAAGTAAATGTGTCAATACAAGAAATAGGTCAAGATGTATCAACTTTAGAGGAAGATCTCTAAGGTGGTCATAAGAAGACCATCTTTGAGATCTATACTTAAGTGTATCTTATACATCTTGTGTGACCTGATTCGTGAGTCTTAAGGATATTCATCCATGGAAATGGTTCCAAGGTGAACATCTTAGACTATGGGGGGACATTTGCAAGGAAGTAAAGACTATGGACCATTTAAGATGGTCATCTATGGAAATTGATCCCAAGATGACCATTCCTTAGGTCAAATGAACAAGTTAAAACTAGTAATGTAAAGGGGACATGAGGGATGACATGAAAGTAAATTAACAAGAGGACTAGGTCAAGATGTATCAACTTTAGAGTAAGATCTCTAAGGTGGCCACAAGGAGGATCATCCTTGAGATCTATGCTCAAGTGTATCTCTTACATCTTTATGTGACCTAAATATGTAAGTCTAGATGATATTCATCCAAAGAAAGGTTTCTAAGGTGAATATCTTAGACTAGGGAGGGGTATTTACAAGAAAGTAAACAATTTAGACCATTTAATATGATCATCCATGGAAATTGATTCCAAGATGACCACATTTTGGGTCAAGTAAGCAAGTAAAGACTAATAATATAAAAAGGCATGAAAATAAAGATGTGGACCATTTAATGTGATCATCTATGGAGATGAACTCCAAGATGACCACATTTTAGGTCAAGAGATCAAGTAACAAACAAGAAATAGTTAATGTAAAGGGACAAGGGAAATACATAATTTAAAGTGTGGATCCTTGTAGAGAATCATCCATGGAAATGAGTTCCATGGAGATCCTCTAGGATCCTAGGACAAAGGGAAGGGGGATGAACAAAAAGCAAGTAGAATCACATCATGGAGAAATGAAATTTATACATGAACAAAGGAGTTTTGAGTAGGGGAGTGAGAGTTTACCAATGATTCTTGGGTTAGTGTTTGGGGTTTGAAGGATTCAAAGGCTTAGGTATGGTTTGGTAGTGGGTTTGAGGTTGGATTTGGTGTTGAATTGGAGTTGTGGGAGTGTTTAAGGCTATTTTGAGGAGGGATTTCGGCAGCATAACAGTAGGGAAAGGTGTTTGTTGTTGTTAAAACTGAAGGAGAAAGGCTGAATTTATAAGTTGTCTGGAGCGACAATCTTATCCGCGTGGACAAGATCGACGGTGCAATCTTGTCCGCGTGGACAAGATCGACGGCGTGCCTGAACTGCAAAAAAGCTGTTTTAGCTGTTTCTTATTTGGTCAAAAAGGTGATTTTCCTTGGAAATGTTGGATTTCCAGCGAGGTCTTTGGCCATATTTTTATTCCTAAAAGGTCCTTCCTCATTTAAATTGTCAAAATAATGTCCAAAATGTCCTTAAATAATTATAAATCATTAATTTGGGCTGACGGAACATTAACTACCCAGATTGGGGTACTTATAGTAGCCCCTCGGTGACGGTACTTCTAGGGGAAGTGGGGTCATTGACAAAATGAGGACCCCAATCTGGCAAAAGTTATCGAGATGGGCGAGGAGGTGACCAGGGTGGTCTAATGGCTGGACCCTTAATGAAAGGATTCCTACGTATCCCTTGTGGGAATCAAGCCGGTCGTAGTTCAGGTCTTTCGACTATCTCCAGATGTCGACCCTAGAGTGACTATTTTAGGGTGTCAACCTGGTAATGGTTTCTGTTTGTCGAATCAGAAGATGATTGATTGCGTTTTATCGAATTGGAAGGCGATTGCGGTTTATTGAATCAGAAAAAAATTGCGGTTTATCGAATCGAAAGGTGATTGCGGTTTATCGAATCAGAAGACGATTGCGGTTTATCGAATCGAAAGGCGATTGCGGTTTATTGAATCAGATGACGATTGCGGTTTATCAAATCGAAAGGTGATTGCGGTTTGTCGAATCGAAAGGCGATTGCGGTTTATTGAATCAGAAGATGATTGCGGTTTATCGAATCGAAAGGTGATTGTGGTTTATCAAATCGAAAGGTGATTGCGGTTTATCGAATCAGAAGACGATTGTGGTTTATCGAATCGAAAGGTGATTGCGGTTTATCGCTTTCCTCATATTTTGTCTGCAATCTTTTGTGTCGAAACTGTCTTCTTTTGATGATTTGCTGTATCGGAACAGTCTTCTTTCGTGTTTCGCCGTATCAGAACGGTCTTCGTAACGTGTGGCTATTTCAAACCGAAGTGATAGCGTTTAGGTGCCTCAAGCCTTAGTGATAGCGTTTAGGTGCCTCAAGCCTTAGCGAATGATGATCCGGAGGTATCAGCCTAATGAGGATTTACCATTTTGAAACGGTCTCCTTTGACGGTTCGTATCCTTACATTGAGGACGGACTCTGTGGGGATAGACAGTCTTTTGGTGGACTTCGTTTGAAGGGATCGGACTTACGTTTGCTGCCGTAGATGGAAATGAGGAAAGAAACGGGATTCTGTTAGCTTTCGTCGGGGAAATCGGGCTTACATTTTATTGCCGGGGAAAAGGGTGACCGTGTTGGTCAAGTGGATGGACCTATGGTAGGCTACCTACGTATCCCGGATGGGAATCAAGCCTGGACGTAGTTCGAAAACTGCTGGGGATGGTCTTCTTTGCTGAGGGCGCACTATGTCATGCTTCAATACTGTAGACTTGCTAGGTTGCTGAGGACATACTTTGTCGTGTTTCAACACCATAGACTTGCTAGGTTACTGGGGATGTTCTTCGTCGTTGGCTTGACGTGTAGGAGACGGTTTTCATTGAAGACTGCGTCGAAGGCATGGGCTTTGGACGAAATAGGCGATTGCGATAGAATCGATTGAGGGACGGTGGATGATCTTGCATGCATATCGAGGGAGACACAAAGGATTATCCCACAAAACAAAAGTGGGTATGGAGAATTATCTCACAGAACAACAGCGGACATGGAGAACTATCTCACAAAATGGAGGTAGGCCCTTCGGGTTGTGCTAATGAGCGAAGGGTGATTGACCTAATAGGGACTAGTCTGGAGGTATTTTGACCTGAAGGAGAAGTTTGGTTGAGTCGGCATCTTGCTGGTGATCGTCGACCTTGTAGAAGTTGTTGAACTTGTATTCACCTTGGGACTTCTCGCTGTGGAAGGCTTTGGGTTCGAAAAATGCAAGAATCCGGTTTGAAATAAGAGGGTCCTTATTAAAAAGTCATCTAACACTTGGTAAGAGGGAAACCAAAGGAAAGGTGTTAATTTGGTAAAAAGTGACTCAAAGGCACTCTGATCGAGTTGGCAATATTAACAGCGTGACGTGTTGAGAAGCATTTTGCTGGTGGCGATGGTTCTAGAGGTGATGGTAAAGACTTCGGCGGCCGTTTTCACCAAACTGTAGACACTGGAGGCTGTCTTCATCCATTTGTGGACGTTGGAGGTCGTCTTTACTAAGATGCAGATGTCGGAGCTTGTCTTTTGCCAAGCTGTAGACATGGGGGCTATCTTCACCGAACTGTAGACATTGGGGGATGTCTTCACAGACTTGAGGCATTTTGAGACGAAGATGATGTAGGTATGGGGCCAAGATGATGTTGACTTGATGTGTCTGAGGCTAAGATGATGCAAGATTGAGGTATCTGAATCAGGCTGGTGTTCATCTGAGGTATTTGAAACAAAAATGGTGCTGTCTTGAGGCGCTTGGGCACAAGCTGACGTGGGTTAGAGGTTTTCTAGTCATGGTGATGTGGAGACGAAGGTCCTGCCAGTCATTTGGGCAGTTCTGTTGAAGTTATTGGGATTACGCTTTGGTGGAGACCATCCTTGCTGCAGAGAGGCTTCGGGTAATTATGGAAAACTGGTCTATCGTGCTTGAATCGCTACATTTGTTAGTAGAGGGACAAATGCAAATATGACACTTATGATGCATGCATAGAACCAAAATGATTTGCAATATCTTAGGGTTGTTTCTATTGATTCATGTTTTGTGCATGCTACATGAGCCCTGGGGAGATTTTTGTGGGGATGCATGGTGGTGAGAGGGTTTGTATGTGTTGTGGACTGTTTGGGACATGTTTTAAGTAGGTGGAGTGATATCCTTTAGTTACGGACTGAACGGCAGGTCGTTGATGAGGTCTTTGTTGTAGGTCAATAGTATCATGGGGATCTCAATTTTGATCTTGGGATGAAATTGGATTTAAACCCCGGGTCTCGATTGAAATTTCTTTTCAGTCTCGGACATTTGAAGCTGATGCTGACATGCTCTAGAATCAAAAGTACATTGATATGAATGAACCCTCTTTCGCTTGGGTTAGTTGTGACTTGACATAAATTTGGAGAATGACTTGGCAAAATGCTGATACGAGGAGATTCCCAGTTCAATCCTCTGATGATGCAGGGAGTTGCCATATACCAAGTTCTAAAGCTGACACTCCAAGATAGTTGTTGAGGTGACTAGACCTTTCTTCTGAAGATAGGTGTGACTTGACAAAGCCCCATTCCGAGGAAACAACATGGCGAAAGCCACAGAAGATTTCTCTGAATGATTTGATGAACCCCCAAGTTCGACAAAGCATCATGGCAGAGGTCCAATTAATGGTTTGGCTGTAAAATTGACATACTGATGAAGTACCGAGCCGATCGATCAACGTGAGAGACCTCGAGGTGAAGTTGATGTAACCCCAAATTCATTGCAGCATTACGTCATGAAGTGAGAAACCCATCTTTGATAACAACTATGCAATTAGAATCCTTTAGGTGAAATTGACAACCACTATGCAAATAAAATCCTCCCTTCGAAGGGTGTCTTCCATATGGGAACTGTTAGCCATAGTGGCACTTGGCTTGCTCATAGCTTCAATCATATTCACCCTATGGTTTTTCCTAGGGAATGGATTGTTGACTGTATTGGGCCCTTGGGGTATCTCAAACTCACCCTTTTTGATCAGTTCTCACATCGCCCTTTTTCAGGAGCATGCAATTATTAGTAACATGCCCATGATACATAGTGGAAAGCACAGTGCTTAGTTGTGTCCAAAGGGACATTGGGATCCATGGGCTGATAGTTGTCCAAAGGTCTGATCAGACCTTCCTTCACAATTCTCTGAAAGACTTCGCTCAGAGGCATTCCGAAATCTTCAAGCTTAAGACTCCGTGGCTTGGGCACATCACCTTTCCTTGGCACGGAAGGAGTGGCATTGTTGCAATCCTGGCCCGCATAGTTAATTGCTTCCTTGCCTTTTGGGCAGGACAGGAGCTGGATTAGAGGCAGAAGCTTGGTACCGATAAGTAGGAGTAGCGGCTTGCGGTTGGTCACATTTTAGCCCCAGAACTGACCATTGCATGCAGATCTGGATAGGGGAAGTTACTGAGGGACGTTCCCAAATGAGGCTTCCAGGCATGACTGAAAGATGTCCAATTGTTCTTCATTAGAAGGAGGGCTGGTCATTTCACTCAACTTAAGGTTCCAACGTTCGTAAAAAAATCATCGATGTTCTCCTCAGGGCGTTGCATAGTTGTTTACAAGTCTACCCAATTTGTCTCCCATTCCAGGTTGGCTTTGTACTTTTCGGTGAAGGCATTGGTGATCTGTTCCCAAGTGGCCCTGGACTCAGGTTTCAACCGAAAAATCCACTTTAGAGCCCCTATTTTTAAGGAGAGACTGAAGTAGTCAGTCAACTGCTGGTTTGTGCATCTTTTGGCTTTGTAGGTGTCAAGGTGGATCTTGGGACAGGCAGTTCCATCAAACAGTTCCAGGTTAGGCATCACGAACTTGTGATGTAGAGGCATAATGGAATCGGGATCTGTGGGCCGGAGGGCGGCCTTCTTTCCTGTCAGCTCGGTGACCTGCGCTTTCATTTCCTTATGATGTTCCATGAACCAAAGCCAGATGAGGGTCCGATGGTGGAACCAGAGTGTTCAAGCCGGTGATCGAGCTGGAGAGAGGGGTTACCATTGGCGGCACACTGGTGGAAAGGATGGCAGGGCCTGGGGCATAGGTGTAAACCCGCCCTTAGCCTAAATTATCCCGAGAGTGTAAGTAGGAGCCTGAGCATAAGGATAGAATCCATCGGCCTGTTGCTGATTCCCAATGGGCAAGGAGGGTGGTAGCAGACCAGAAGTGGCCGGGTAGCTCGGGTTCCCGGGGTGAGACTTATAAAGGGAAACTTAAATGTGGGTCGTGACCCTTGGTTCTTGAACTGCATGCCTGGCTGAGGTGATGGTGTATAATCGGGAGGACACTGTGGTCCCAATGATTCTGATGAGACGGGGATGGGGGCTTGTTGGCCTATATGGCCTTGAGTGAGGAACCGGTTTGTGGAGGCTGGTGAGGCGCTGGGAGCTGCCGGACCAATACTGTTTTGAGGAGGGACACCTGATTGCTGTCCTAAACCAAACTGTGGTGGCGGCATTCCAAACTGTTGATGCGGCACCCTGAGCTGTTGTTGAAAGCCCACACCGATCTCGTGCTGCATCGCGAAGGGATCCCAACTTGTTGTGGTATTCCGAGGTGTCCCCAACCATGGGAGGACATCTCATACTGACTTTTTCCCCACTGAGGGATGACAAACTGGCTTGTCCCGTCTGGATCGTACGGCCACCGGGCCGTGGGCCGAGGGGCCGGTCGACCCATAGATTGAGGAGCAGGGGCTCTGGTAGTGGTATCATAGGAGGCTAGTGGTGGCATTCTGGTGTAGTCTGGGTGACTGAGAGTGGGATTAGGGGTTTGCTGTCCCGTGGAGGCAGTCATGAAGGGATTTTGTGAGATTTGTGCGGTGCGGACTCCGGCCGTCTTGAACCGGGTTCTTTGTTGAGGCATTCCAAACTGCTGGGGCTGAGAAGTTCAAACTGATCCATAGTTGACCGTCGTCCCAAACCCAACTGAGAAGTCATACCAAGCTGATGTAACTGAGAAGCCCCTGACTGATGTGTACCGAACTGCTGAGGCATACCAAACTGCTACGACATACCGAGCTGACCCCGACTGCGTTGAGGCACACCATACTGGCCCAAATCGGACTGAATTCAATTTGTTTCCCAAAACGACTGTCCCAGACTGAACTGTGAATGTATACAAGAATGAGGCTGAAAGGATGGCTGATTCACAGGTTGAGATGAGTGTGGCCCGGTGGAGGTTCCATATGAGGAAGGTGGTGGCATCCGGCAGTAGTGTATCTGACCAAGGGAGGGATGGGGACCCCCTTCCTCTTCTACCATGAAAGTCCCATCGGGGTTGAGGGCAATCGTTAAATGATCATCGAAACCTCATTCTGATTGGTACAAAGAGTTTTATGGACTCGAATTCCACTGTTAGCCATGACATCATACTGAATCCCTGGTTCTGGTTAAAATTTCATCCTCAACCTTGGACATCAAAGAACTGCATTTGACAAGCCCATAACCATAATTCTAAAGTGGCCAATATGGCGATCAAATCTCCTTTTGCTTGGCGAAGCCTTGGTCTGAAGAGATGTCTTGGAGAAGTCTCGATTTTGAAGAAGTGACTTGGTAAAGCCCCAGTCTCATGATTGTACATTTGACATGAGCAAAACTTCAACCTGATTGCAAAGTGGTCTTGAAATGAATCTGATAAAAACTCAATCCATCTCGTAGCAAAGTAGAGGAACCAACGTGGACCCGGAAAGACCAGAGAAGCTCCACTCTAAAGAAATGACTTGACGAAAGTCCCACCTTAAAGAGTCCAATGCATCTCTAATGCAAATTGAATTGTCATATAGCAAAAGAGGCAACCCATCCTTCTATATTTATTTTATTATTTTCTTCAGTTAATTAGTCAATCGGAAGAAAATGTAAAAGAAAGAAAATTTAGAAATGTATACCTGAAGGGGCATATTTTCAAGAAATGGAGATGAATCCCCGATTGTATTATTTGATTGCCTCATTTGATGAAGGCACAAAAGAACTCGCTTTGGGTTTGACTCTTTTGAGAGAGCATAAGTGTAGAAAGGTTTGTAAAAGTGTATGGAAGCCTCTGCTGACAGAAAATCAGTGGTTAGCTCTATTTTTCCTATTATGTAGAAAAAGAAGACTTTTCAAGACATCTAAAAACATGTTTTATTCAAAAATGATCACAAGATTGCTTAAAATCCTTTATTAGTGTTCGGGTTATTCAACCCCTAATCTCGATATGAACAAACATTTTGATTAATCATGCGGAGAAAGTTGACCAATACCAAGAGTCAAAGTTGGCGAATTGCGAAGAAATCTCGTGTATAGGAGAGGCCATTGAGGAGACCGAATTTATGGAATTTGAATGCGTTTATGACCGGACCATTTCTGGTTGCCTACATTCCCCTTAATATAAGGAGCTCAGGTCGCCGTAGTTCGGGCTTGAACTGTGTTTGGCTTTGGAAAAGGGTGTGAACACTTGTGGTTCCTTTGGTGAAAAGGTTCGGATAGGGAGGTTGGATGATGAGGCACGGGCCTTGAGAGGATTCCTTGACAAGTCGTTCTTTTGACGGCTGCTTAAATGATTCCATTAATTCTTGATCGTCGTCTTTCATCGGGGGAGAAAGATTTTGAATGCAGCTTGAGGGCTTATGATATGTTTTTGCCGTTGCTTTAACTGCTCCCTTGTTGTCGACAACTTTCGTTCTTCGGGCTTTAATTTTGCCCATATATCAAGCTTCTGATTGGCGGTGCTGGGTCCTTGGCCTCATTTTTTTTTCTTTTTGAAGCTCCTGCTTGAGGTTTTTTTTTTTTGAAGTACTTGAGGACAAAGGCTAGCCCCTGCTTGAACTTTCTTGATGCACATGAGGGCGAAGGCAAGCCTTTAAGTTGTTGTCGTCAGGAGGTTGATCTTCTAATGCTGAATGACCTTTTGTTGTTCCTTCATGTTGCCGCCGTCGTTGACTTGGTCAAGGTGATGGTGGGGACATGTTTTGGAAAGTGTATGGCTTGATGGAGGCCTTTGTGAGGTAAGGAAAGTGTATAGGAAGGGCATTAGTTGACTTTCTCACACCAATTAATTAAAATCTTAATCATTTCAAGAGATTATTTGTTGAGCAATGCGAGTGATCATTTAAAATAAAACCATTTCATTAAATGTAATGTAGGTGTGCAAATAATGTCTCGAGTCTAGCAAGAAAAGAAAAAAGACTCTTTTGTAGAAAATTTAAGATTAACTACAATGTCCGAGGAGGACTTGATTGAACGAAGAAAGTACTAGAACCTACGAAGGTTGACTAAAAGACTGTTTTAATATTTTAATTTAATTTAAGGATGGGTAGCCCCTAGTCTAGCTACTCTTTGTTGTTGGACCACGCCTCTACCCTTCAACATTGGAAGCAAATTCCTCATGAAGCTATGACAGATTATGCTCGCCTTTGGTAACTTCAGGAATTCCTTGCTTACCGGCCCTGACGGTTGCCTTATCTACCATCAGATTATTATCATCCCATTTCCCCTTGGCATCAGTTGTGAACTTATCGGAGGGTAGGAGTTCAAAGCATTTCACCAAATCCGGCCTTGCCACAGTCACGTGCTTGTTGCAGTCAAACCAGACATTCTCAACATTTGTTGCGACTAAATCATCTAGCTTGCTAAATTAAATGTCAAAGTCTATTGAATTCATAGAGCTTGAATCATAAAACTCAATCATGTTTACACTAGTGTTGTTTGGGAAATGATCATTAGCAGTGTTGAGATCACTGAGGCACTCGAGTTTTCCCTTCTTAATTAACCCCCAAATTGCCTTTCTCAAAGCTGTACAGTTGTCGGTTGTATGACCGTGATACTGGTGGAAAGCACAATGCTTAGTGGTGTCCAAAAGGATTTTGGGGTCCTTGGGCTGATAGTTTCTTATGGGTTCGAGGAGACCCTGCTTTAGCAAGCCATTTAAAACTTTGCTTAAGGGCACACCCAAATCCTCAGGATGTGGTTTCTCCTTTGGGGGGGAATAAACTCTTAGCGCTCTTTGATTCGAGCTTTGGTCATCGACTTGGTCACCATTCTGAACAGAGTTTGCCGATTTTGGTCCATTGGGGCGCTCAAGCTTGCCCGCTTCGATTAACCCTTGAACCGCTCTCTTCAAGGCTGTGCAGTCATCGGTCGTGTGGCCATAACGACTATGGAAGGTGCAGTGCTTACTCATGTCGAGGGGTGCATTTGAGCTCCTTGGATGGTAGTCCCTGAGAGGCTCCAAAAGGCCTTCCTTTACTAAAGCCTTGAAAATTAAGCCCATGGGTATCCCAAAATCATCAAAATGTTTTCGTTGCCTTAGAGGACCACCATTTCTTGGTTCCTTTTGGATGCCGTCAATTGTACACAATGCCTTCTTTCCTTTACTGGATGTTGCAGCCGTGTTGGAAGGGTAAGGTTTATAGCGGTGAGACATGCTCAGACCAGTAGTGCTTCCCTGTGCACGAACCCTTTTGATGTAGCCCTCGATGTAAGCGTCGAGATTTGACTTTGTGTAAAACTCCTTTGTGTCAGATACACGAGATTGGTATGGTGAGATGGCTCGAGTCGAGCGATTGTCGATACTCTCGTTGCTAGGCTTTTCTTGTATTTTCTTAACTGGTCCTACCAATATCCCTTCGAAATAGTAAATAGGAACACTAGGACTGCACGACCCCGCCACAAGATTGGCATTAGCGAACGAAACCACAGTAGGAAGCATTCTAGTGGGAGTAATGACAGTCTGAACATTAAAAGCGTGACCGTAACCCTCCTCATAAGTCAAACTTGAAGCACAAGAATATGGATCGAAGGATCGGGGGTGGTGAGACTTATAAGGGGCCTCATAAGGCTGGGCAGCTGCCAAAGATGAGGATATATGGCTCGTAATGGCTGGATACCGGGGAGTAGTGAGTGCGGATCCAAAAGGTTGCTGAAGATGTGAGGTCTGAGGCATCGTAAAAGTAGGATTGAACGTGGCTTGACCAAACTGAGGAATGTGACTAGAAAAGTAATGTGCATACTGTACTTGATGTGTAGGAGCATCTTGCGTAACAGCCGGGTGGAGAATTGGATGAGTAGCATTTGACCTTGTCGGACTTCCCAACCGGAGGGGCGGGATAGAGCTTGGAGGATGTTGTGAATATGGTGAACCTGATGAAGTGGTGATAAAAGCCTGGTGGCCCATGTGAGCTCGCAGTATCACAGGGGCAAGTGGGCCTTGAGAATTGACGGAAGCAAGCTGACCCCGTCCGAACCGTGGAGCCTGAGAAGCGAACTGACCCAAAATGGCTTGCGGAGCCATGTCAAACTGTTGGGCTTGAGAAGTTGCGAACTGACCCATTTCGAACTGATTACCCAAACCAGACTGAGGTTGTGAAGTAGTAAACCGACCCCTTCCAAGCTGTGGGGCGAAAGCAAACTGATTCAAACCTGGTGGTGAGATCTGAGAGGCACCGGGGGCAGGTTGACCTAGATCGGACTGCTGAGGGGTACCAAGCTGTAGGGGCTGAGATGTACTGAACTGACCAATCCCAGACTGATGGCCCGGGCTGGACTGAGGCTTTGGAGTAGCAAACTGACCCATTCCAAGCTGTGGGGCGAAAATAAACTGATTCAAACCTGGTGGTGAGACCTGAGAGGCACTGGGGGCAGGTTGACCTAGATCGGACTGCTAAGGGGTACCAAGATGTAGGGGATGAGATGTACTGAACTGACCAATCCCAGACTGATGGCCCGGACTAGACTGAGGCTTTGGAGTAGCAAACTGACCCATTCCAAGCTGCGGGGCGAAAACAAACTGATTGAAACCCAAAGGTGAAAACTGAGAGGCACCAGGGGGAAGTTGACCAAGATCGGACTGCTGAGGAGTATCAATTTGATGAGACTGAGAGACAAGCTGAGTTATAGGCCGGGGGATGCTTGGCCCATTAGCAGTTCCACACGAAAGGGAGCAAGGCACTTGACGGTAGTCGACATGCCCGGGAGGGTAATTAGCTTCAATCTCCGCATCAACCGTAAAGGTTCCATTAGGGTTGCGAACAATTGCTAGTCCCTGGGTTCTGACACTTTCCAATAACTGACTGATCTGAGCCTCTTGATGTTGTCTTATCTGTTCCAACATCTGATTCCACTGTTCGGAATTTTGTGGATTTTTGGGGTGCGGAGTCGTACGTCCCCCACTGCTCTCCTCTGAGCTGGCTATTCTAAAACTCTGAGCTGAAGCGAAGGAAGAAACCGATGAAGTATCTGATTCCGGAATGACTGAGCTGAACAAACGATGACCCGGGATCTTGATCCAAACTTTGCTTACTGTGGAAAGCACAAAAGGGTGTGGTTCAAACTCGGGAAAGCGAAACAGGTTGGTGTTTGGGCTTAGGGCTCATGCAACATGCGATTATTCGTTTAAATTTACTTAAAACGTGTCTTCTTAAACCTTAAGTGGTTGGAAAAGATTGCTTCTTTTTTTTTTTTTACTCTGAGTCCTGGATCAGTGGGACCCATCACTACGCCTGCGGACCCTCAACCTGTAACCCCGAACAAGGGCTCCGTAGGGCAAGCGGATCCCACCAACCGAAAAGGAAAACGAACCTAAGGTCTGGCGGATCATAAATTCTTAACGCACACTCGATGTAAATTACCGGCAAGGCCAGCGTCGAGGGTGAAGATCGAGTCAAAGTGCCCTGACGGAAAATCGGTATGACTTCGACTGATAATAGTCCGCAAGGGATCTTGACTTCATCGTTGGTTAAGCAGTAATTAGACATGGATTGAGCGTTAATACATGATGACTCGGTGTCATACTGGGAGCCGGTACATAAGCCGTGCGGGTCAAAGTCAAAGTCTGAGCCCCATTCAAGATCGAGTCAAAGTTCATGACGGAAGACCGGCATGATTTCGACTGAGTTAGGCCCGCAGGGGATCCCGACTTGGCACCTTGACTAGGGTTTGACCTACGCGGGGTATACACTGACACAGTCTGACACGGATCAGACCAAAAACCAACTGAGTCTCGGACAAAAGTGTGTCACGGACAAGTGCAGGGTCGACACGAGGGTAAACTAATGGCTATTTGGGTCGTCCCGTGCTCGCACCGAGAGGCGTAGTAAGGCCTCCCAGGCTGCTACTGAGATTTCCCGGGTTAGGGACGTAGTGTGCAGTGTAAGGTCAACGTACGCGTAGTGTGCGGCAGTCTATCTTCTTTTTTGAGTAAAAACAGAAATTTTCAAATGTGTCTTAAAAGCATGATGCATGCAAAAAAGATTTTTTTTTTTTGAAAACAAATTATTTATTATTATTTTTTTTTAAAACATTTTTGAAAATATTTTTTTAAAAAACATGTAAGCACATAAGCACATAAACACATAAAATTTAAACAGTTAAGGAAATGGATCCGACAGTCAAAATTTGACTTTTTCGGGACGGTCACACCAAAATCCACGCATCGTGGGGGGAAACACACACACGCACAACAAAAGATTTCAAGTGTTGGGACGGAAGCTTGACCCACAAAAGCTTTTTTTTTTTTGAAAATGATACCGGTATGTGGCATTGTTCTACCATAATTTATCCCCGACTCCACAAGGAGGCGTTGAAGAGGAAATTTAATGGTTTCCACCTATATATCGAGTATCATTTTTTATTTATTTATTTTTTTTTTTAAAAAAAGCTCATTCCTTTCCCCAGCGGAGTCGCCACTGTGATGTACCCGATTTTTTGAAAATCAACGAAGTCGCCACGCCGTTTTTAGTTTAAGGGGCCAAAACTTTGAAAAAAACCCCGTAAAATAGAAAAATGGTTCGGAGGTCACGTTACACTGCAGAAAGAACGTTGGTGTTCACCCGAAATGCCTCGTACGACGAGTCTTCCTCACTTGAAAATTTTTGTTGTGTGTGTGTGTGTTTTAAAAGGGGTTTTCTGAAAATAACCGGAATTCTAGGGACTGAACTGAAAAACAGTTTGAAAATACTGATTAAACTGAAAATAACATAAAACTGAGGGACAGTTTGCAGATGACAATGTCATCCGCGTGGACAAGACTGCAGTGCAATCTCATCCGCGCGAATAGCCATGCAGTGTCAATATTTTTACAGTTTCCAGTTTAGTCACTGTAATTTCTAGAAAGTTAACTAGATTTACAGGACTTAACTGAAATTGTAACTGGAAAGACAGAAAGTAAAGGGGATGTTTGGATCTTGGCATCCATGCTTGTCCTCTCTTTCCCTAGACTTTGATTAGTGGTCATAAGTGATGAATCCACTTAATCAAGCCATCCCGGGGGTACATTAGGACTTTGTAAGCATTTCCTTTGCTAGGGGGAAAGGGAAATTTGATATGAAAGTATATTTGTCAATACAAGAAATAGGTCAAGATGTATTAACTTTAGAGGAAGATCTCTAAGGTGGTCATAAGAAGACCATCCTTGAGATCTATACTCAAGTGTATCTTATACATCTTGTGTGACCTAATTTGTGAGTCTTAAGGATGTTCATCCATGGAAATGGTTCCAAGGTGAACATCTTAGACTATGGGGGGACATTTGCTAGGAAGTAAAGACTATGGACCATTTAAGATGGTCATCTATGGAAATTTATCCCAAGATGACCATTCCTTAGGTCAAATGAACAAGTAAAACTAGTAATGTAAAGGGAACATGAGGGATGACATGAAAGTAAATTAACAAGAGGACTAGGTCAAGATGTATCAACTTTAGAGTAAGATCTCTAAGGTGGCTACAAGGAGGACCATCCTTGAGATCTATGCTCAAGTGTATCTCTTACATCTTTATGTGACCTAAATATGTAAGTCTAGATGATATTCATCCAAGGAAAGGTTTCCAAGGTGAAAATCTTAGACTAGGGAGGGGTATTTACAAGGAAGTAAATAATTTAGACCATTTAATATGATCATCCATGGAAATTGATTCCAAGATGACCACATTTTGGGTCAAGTAAGCAAGTAAAGACTAATAATATAAAAAGGCATGGAAATAAAGATGTGGACCATTTAATGTGAACATCTATGGAGATGAACTCCAAGATGACCACATTTTAGGTCAAGAGATCAAGTAACAAACAAGAACTAGTTAATGTAAAGGGACAAGGGAAATACATAATTTAAAGTGTGGATCCTTGTAGAGAATCATCCATGGAAATGACTTCCATGGAGATCCTCTTGGATCCTAGGACAAAGGGAAGGGGGATGAACAAAAAGCAAGTAGAATCACATCATGGAGAAATGAAATTCATACATGAACAAAGGAGTTTTGAGTAGGGGAGTGAGAGTTTACCAGTGATTCTTGGGTTAGTGTTTGGGGTTTGAAGGATTCAAAGGCTTAGGTATGGTTTGGTAGTGGGTTTGAGGTTGGATTTAGTGTTGAATTGGAGTTGTGGGAGTGTTTAAGGCTATTTTGAGGAGGGATTTCGACAGCATAACAATAAAGGAAAGGTGTTTGTTGTTGTTAAAACTGAAGGAGAAAGGCTGAATTTATAAGTTGTCTGGAGCGACAATCTTATCCGCGTGGACAAGATCGACGGTGCAATCTTGTCCGCGTGGACAAGATCGACGGCGTGCCTGAACTGCAGAAAAGCTGCTTTGGCTGTTTCTTATTTGGTCAAAAAGGTGATTTTCCTTGGAAATGATGGATTTCCAGCGAGGTCTTTGGCCATATTTTTATTCCTAAAAGGTCCTTCCTCATTTAAATTGTCAAAATAATGTCCAAAATGCCCCTAAATAATTATAAATCATTAATTTGGGCTGACGGAACATTAACGACCCAGATTGGGGTGCTTACACCAACAGCGTATTCTGATACACGAAGGAAGTGAGATCTCATGCTGGGAATTCGACGAAAATGACGGTCGAAGAAGGATCGTTTTGCGGGCTTATGTTGATTTGCCGCTCATCTTTTGTCTGCTGGGGATATGGGGTTCGGGCTTATGATGATGGCTGAATAGGGATTGTTGTGTGGGCTTATAGTGATTGCCGCTGAAATGGGGTGGTCGGGCTTACGATTGACGACCGGGGAAGTGAAGGTTCGCTTGCTGGAGCAAAAAGATACTCGGGCTTACTATGGCGGCCGAAGAGGGATTGTTGTGCGGGCCTATAGTGATTGTCGCTGAAATGGGGTGGTCGGGCTTATGATTGATGGCCGGGGAAGTGAAGGTTCGCTTGCTGGAGCGAAAAGATACTCGAGCTTACTATGGCGGCCGATTTACCTTTTAAAGCTGCTAATGAGATTTAACGTCCGAAGACAGAGTGTTAGTGAAGACTAACGGGAATTTTAACGTCTGGAGACGGAATCGTGATTTAACGTTCGAAGACGGTTTGAGATTTAATGTCCGAAGACAGAATATTAGTGAGGACTAACGGGAATTTTAACATCTGAAGACGGTATTGTGATTTAACATCCGAAGACGGTTTGAGATTTAACACCCGGAGACAGAATGTTAGTGCGGACTAACGAGAATTTTAACATCTGGAGATGGAATTATGATTTAACGTCCGAAGACAGAATGTTAGTGCGGACTAACGGGAATTTTAACGTCTGGAGACGGAATTGTGATTTAACGTCCGAAGACGGTTTGAGATTTAACGTCCGAAGACAGAGTGTTAGTGCGGACTAACAGGAATTTTAACGTCTGGAGATGGAATTGTGATTTAATGTCCGAAGACGGTTTGAGATTTAACGTCCGAAGACAGAATGTTAGTACGGACTAACGAGAATTTTAACGTCTGGAGACGGAATTGTGATTTAACGTCCGAAGACGGTTTGAGATTTAACGACCGAAGACAGAATGTTAGTGTGAACTAACGGAAATCTTAACATCTGGAGATGGAATTGTGATTTAACGTCCAAAGACGGTTTGAGATTTAATGTCCGAAGACAGAGAGTTAGTGCGGACTAACAAGAATTTTAACGTCTGGAGACGGAATTGTGATTTAACGTCCGAAGACGGTTTGAGATTTAACGTCTGAAGACATAATGTTAGTACGGGCTAACGGGAATTTTAACGTCCGGAGACGGAGTGTTAGAAATGTCTAACTGGGATTTATCCTTGGGGGGAGGGGGCGTTAGAAATGTCTAACTGGGGAATTTTTTAACTTTTGCAGACCAAAGGGTTAAATTCGGAATTCTGGAAAGATGAGGGGCTAAAGTGGCAAATAAAATTTTATGGTGTAAAACGGGCCTGCCGGACTGAGTTTCGCCATGGACTTTTTTAAATAAGTGCCAGGCTATTGGTCCCTAAGGTGGCAACAAGGGTGAAAAACAGCTAGAGGGGGGTGAATAGTTGTTACAAATTTTTTGCCCTCTTTTAAAAACATAACCTCTAAGCTTACAAAACTGCTTGCAGATGATAATAGACTGCAAGTAGAGATGTAAAATACACAGCAGAATATTTGAATATACAAAGCGGTTTTGAGGTGCGGTTTGTAAAGCGGTTTTGATAGTGCGGTTTCAGTGAGTACAGTTTACAAACAAGTGAGGTTTTGACAATGTTAACTCCAAACACAATTCACTATTAGGGATAACTATAATTAAGCTCAAACTGAGAAAAAGATAGATAATTAATAAGCACAAGAAATAATAAATGCAGTATAGTAAGAACACAATATTTGGAGTGGTTCAATCGTTTAAACGATCTACGTCCACTACCAAGATGGTTAGTCTTGGATTTTCTAAGAGTTAGATTTTATATTGAGTATGAGAGAGATTACAAGTTACAAAGTATTCAAACTCAGATCTAAAATCTATTCTATGAAGATCGAATCCTAGACTATAACCAGTGTATCTCAAATGATTAATCTATGTGATTAAACAAGTGAGGTGTGTGTGTGAATGCAAGATCAAGGCTCTTTAAATCTTTGAGATGGAGAGAACAATGAGTCTTGATGGTGTTAAGGCTTGATTTCTGGGCTGGGATAATTTTTCTTGAAGTAGAAGATGAAAATTTAAAGGACTAAGAATTTCTGGGCAGAGCTTCAGCTTCTATGAACACAGTACTTTCAAATTTTCTCAAGCAATCTTCAAATGGTGAAGATTGGGGGTATTTATACCCAAGAACCAAGGAACTAGCCGTTGGACACAGCTGTATCAAGTATTGTACTGGTGCTTTCACATTGGTCCACAATATCCACTATTGTCCTTTGGTACAGCAGCTGCAAATAAAGCTGATCAGGCTTCAGCTGCAAGTAAGGTAGTTAGGACACCTGTCTCCTTTTCAAGATCCTTGCAGATCTCTCTGACATTGAGTCACGTGACAAGATTTGGTAGTTGACTTTTGTCATTGCTGACGTGGATTCCAACGGTCAAATGTGGTTCACTTCAAGTCTTCAATCATTGGAGCGGTCTGGTATGCAAGCGGTTGAGGAAGTGCGGTTATACCAGGTGAGGTTGCAAAGTGCGGTCAAGATATTGGAACTGTACAGGTGCGGTTCACATATGCGGTTGCACTGCAGTTGTTCAAAGGAGTAGTTTCAACAAAGGAATTCCACAAGGCGGTTCAGCACGAGCGGTTGCTTTAGTGCGGTTTGAAACTTTGAACTGCAATCCTCAAATTCAATGAGCCTTGTGCCAGTCTTCAAGCCTAATTTTAACCTATTCTATAAAATGGACTTAACTAAAAAATTGAAGTCTAAGCCTCATTACATAGGGTCCTAAAGTCCTTAAAATAGACAGGAGGTTATGGTATCAATCAAATCTAATCTAAAATAGGACGGTTAAAATATGCATACCCAACAATCTCCCCCTATTTGATTGATGCCATTACCTACTACAGCAAAAGCAAACATTGTACTTGGTAAAAACATGTCCATAAGAATTATCATGGTAATTCATGTCCCAAGTCAATGCACACACTTAGCTTAATCTATAGATTTCTATACTATTGAAAGATTTGAAATTACAACTTGAAAAGTATAGAAATGCATTCAGTGCACTTGAAAAATATAAGTGTAAGTTTAAAGTGCGGTTTAAACTGAATGTTTAACCTTCATTTAAAAAAAATGATTTTAAGATATAAAATATTTGAATGAGGTTATAAACCATAAGTGGTTTCATTGTTCTACAAACAAGCAGTTTGATATGAACAAAGTTTTGGAACCAATGATGCATTTTTCATTACTACCTTTGCAGTTACATGTTACATAGGTAGAAAAGCAAAATACAAAGGTTACAAAAAGCAAAAGAAGTTGGACAAGAATACAAGGAGTGCGGTCCAACATATCAAAAAGAGTTCAGCAAATAGGAAGGAAATTACAATGAAAGATCGGTCCTAGTGCTGACGCGGTTGGTGATGATAGGTTGCTGAGAAGACTGATGGCGCGGTTGATTGACCTCTTGGTTTTGCCCTTGCGGTCCTGAAGGTCTGAATGCTGAGCTTTCACCACGGAGGGTTCTTATTAAGGCTCTGACCTCTTCATTTGATCTTCCAAGGGTTGTCTCTACTGCTTTCAATGCGGTTACAGATTGAGCAGTGGCAGCATTGTTTGCATCAAAAACTCTGGTATTGGCAGCAACACTCTCCTTGATTACATCAGACTGAAGTTCAATGGAGGAGTTGAGAGTGTTGTAAAAGGTATGAATCTCCCCCTGAAGTGCAGCGGTCTGAGTTGAGATGGCTTCTTTGATTGGCTCAACATCAACTGTCACTTTTAGGGAGGATTTCAACTCATTGATTGTATTTTCAAGCTTGGAGTTGAAACCTGCTTTTAGGTTCTCAAACCTAAAATTGATCTCTTCATCAAAGGTTTTAATCTTATCCTTGAGACTGTCTCCCACAATGTTTAAGTTAACATTGATGCTTCCTTTGAGGGAGTCCAGCTCAGAGAGGATTTTGAATTCCAAAGCATCAAGGGCGGTTTGGATTGAAACTGGTTGCAGCGGTTGAGTATCAGAAATGGTTTTCATGAAGGTTTCGAGTGCAGTGTTGGTGGAGGTGACGAAGGCATTTGATAGCTGGGTGAACATGTCATGGAGTTGAGTTTTTGAAACTGCATCACCCAGTGCTTTGAGAACTCCATTAGCCAGATCTTGTTTGAAGCCTTGAAAGCAAGCTTCAGCTGCGGTTTTAACAGCTTCAGCGGTTTGGGTGGTGGAACTACTCTCCCCCTTAATGGCATCAATCAATTGAGATTTTAAGATGGCCATTTCAGTGGTTTGAGAGTCCACTTTGGCATGAAAAGAGCGGTTGGAGGCTTCAAGAGAGGAGTTGGAGGTGGCTAAGACATGGTTAGATTCAGTAAGTTTCAGCATATGGCCTTGGTTAATAATGAGTTGGGATTGGATTAGTTGAAGGGTAGAGAGGATTTGGCAGTAGTCTGAAGGAGGGGCTGTTGAAGTGGAAGGAATATGGGTAAAGGAGGGAGGCAGTTGAAATTCAGTGGTGGGAGCGGTTTGAACTATGGGTGGAGTTTGAGTGGGAAGGGTAGTTTGAGGTAATTGGGTAAGAAGAGTTTGGAATATGCGGGTAGCTGGGATTGTGTATGGTGAAGCGGTTGAGGGAGGAATTGGAAGTGTTTGGGGTAAGGTAGTAGGTGTGGTTGAAATAGGAGCAGTTGGAGGAGGTGGAATATTTGAGGTTGGAATGTTTGAAGTTATGGGATTTGAGTTTGAGGAGGAACTGGTGTGAGAATCATGAAGATCAAGAGGGGGGGTATTTTGTTGATGGGGGGAATTAGGAGGGGTAGGAGATTTGGGAGGAGGAGTTTGGGCACAGTCAGGAGAAGGGGTTGGAGTTTGGTTGCGGTTGGAAATTGTTGGAGCAGGGTTGCGGTTAGAGATAGGTGGTGATTGAGCGCGGTTGGAAAGAGGAGGGGATTGAGAGAAGTTTAAGTGTTGAGGTGAAGGAGTTGGAGTTCTGTTCTGGGACATGGAAATTGCTAGGCCCACTGATGGCTTGGATGTCCAAGTAGAAAATGCAGGGCCTAAGGAATATTGAACAGAAGGGGAATAGGAGTGAGAATTGGAAGATGAAGGAGATGGTGAATGTGAATGTGAAGGAGATGGGGATGGAGAAGGAGAAGGAGGTTTTAACTTTTTGGTTGGGGTTTTCTTTTTGGCTATGTGCTTGATCCTTCTTCTCCTAGGGATCTCCCCCTGAGCGGTTGCAGCTCGGAGAGGTCGAGAGGGGGAAGGCAGTTGAGAATTGTCTGGTAAGGAGTGGTGAGATTGGATAGGGGATTGAGGTGGTATTTGGTTAAGTATTTGGGTTAGAGGCGGTTGAGATGTAGGCGGTTGGGTAGCTGGCTGCGGTTGAGAGGAAGGTGGTTGCGGTTGGGGTTCAGCTTCCTTTGACTTTCCATGGGCAGCCCTTTTCTCAGCTGCTTCCTTTTCAATCCTTGCAATCTCTGCCTTGTAGAAAGCGGTCAAGTCTTCATCAGACAACTTAGCCAAATCTGCTTGGGTTTGCTTGGCCTTCTTGGCTCTTGCAACCAAGGGAGGAATGCTCCTATCTTCTTCTTCTTCTGCTGCTTCATCTACTTCATCAACCAGGGACCTCTTCCCTTTGCCCTTCTTACTAGTGCCAGCATCAGTAGCTGCACGCGGTTGAACATAAGCGGTTCTGGTCTTCTTAAGGAGCGGTTCATCAGCAGCTTTCCTCTTCCTTGAAACCTTCCTTATGGCTTTGCCCAGACCCTTGACTGCGGTTTCAGGGGTCATCTCAACATAATGCTCCATGGGCTGATAAGTGTCTGCATCATAGAGCAGCTTGTAATCATCATTTCCAAAGGAAAATCTGAAATTGTGACAAGCCTTGAGCCTAAGGGATTCCTCATTTCCCCAATGCACTGATAATTCAGGAGTAGAGGTTCTCAGATCCTCCAAGTGTTGGTAATTGGCAAAAATGGCAGTCAGCAACCTGCAGAAAGGTCTCCACCTGATGGCTTCATCCTTGGTCTTTGATTGATAGATGTCTATGCTGTTGGCAAGCTCACTCATCAGAATTCTGGGCCAATGGAGCTTGATTCCATTGTAAACAGCAGAGAAATACATCCACTGCTGGGAGGTGAAGTTGTTGTGGTTTCCAGTCTTGCCACACACGGACTTCCTTACTAAGTAACATAGGTGGCTCATAAGCTCACCAAATGCTCTTCTGGGCTTCTTCTTGTAATACCCAGACAACGACGCAAGATCACCAGTAAGAGTAGAGCAAGTAGCATCCATAATCTCTTGAGAGACCTCTAGAGGAGCACCAGATACGTTGAATCCATAGGTGCTTCTGATATCCAGGTAATCAATAGATACATTAAATCCTTCAACTGCTCCAGTCAAGCAGTTGATCTTCTTTCCATCAGACAACGTCCTTTGTCCAGGCTTAGCGGTTGCATAGAACTGGTCAACAAACAAAGGAATTGTGTAGGATTGCTTCTTGTTGAAAAGTGTAAGAATTCCAGAAGCATCCATCTTCCTTTTCATTTCTCTCCCTAGAGCATCTGACTTTAGTTCTGGCTCATTAATTTCCCATCATGGAAGAAAATATTGAGAATCCTACAAGGAAGACACTCAAGTCAGATCTATTATTTTGATTCACAGTTTACAAGCGGTTTGAGCACCTATGCGGTTGGCAATAGTACGATTTTGAAAAATGAGAATTTTCAAACCCCAAGGAAACTGTGAATACAAGGCAGGGAAACAAATAAGAAAATACAAAAGTATTTTACTAGTACGTGGGATTGTAATCCAAAGTTATCCCACACATGCAAGCAGTGTTTTGGAGGGGAAGGTTATGGTGTCCAGCCTATATACTTAGTAAAATTTAAGTAAATTCAAGCATGCGGTTTCAAAAGACAAATATGTTTGGTTTACCAACATGCGGTTTATAACTAGAATGCACATGCAGTTTTGAAACTGAAAATATGCGGTTATAAACAAGCGGTTTCAAAACTGAGCATGCGGTTGAGATAGAACGGTTCAGATATAAGCAACAAAATCCAAAATTTCCAAAAATTTTCTAAGTATGAAAAACAAGATTAAAAATCAAGACAAACCAAAACGTAAGAGATTTCTGAAAAAGGAGATGAACAGTCTCATGAATGCATGAAGAACACGAAGAACATCAGGAACAGATATTTAATGAAAGTTAACCAAAATCAACAAATGATATGTCAAAATGATCACAATGGACAGTAGATTAATAATACAACAATAAAAATTCATACTTTGTCCAGATTCATCACAAAATAGCAAAAATACGAAAGTGGGTTTCGAAAACTCAAGAACTGAAAAATCCAAAATCAGTGCCCAAAAGATGTGTTGATCATGAAATAAAGCATATATTCTTAATCTATACATGAATCCGAACAAAACCTAACTAATTTTACACAAAATGATCAAGAAATGAAGCAACAGTGAGCAAAAATCAGTTTCATGTGTTCGAAACCTTCAAGGTTCAACAATGGCAGTTCAAGCACGTATGATTTGCAGAAAAGTAAGGAGATTAAGGTTAGAAATTATACCATGTCGAAGAAGGGTTTCTTTGGTGCCATTGATGATTTGAAAATTTAAAGATTTATGAAGGTTTGAGAGGAGAGAGAGAATGAGTTTGGTAGAAAATTGACACTTGTAGGTACGAGGGTCAGAGAGGACAATAGAGAAAGTTGAAATTGTAGGTTGATCTGCTATTTATAGGTAAAATCCAGGTTTGACACAGTTGAAAGGACAGTTTGATTTTCCCATAAAATGAATCATTACCTCTGTTGCACCCTTTCATCTTCTTCTCAAAACCTATGACGGCTGACATGATGGCTTTAAATGCCAATGTTTCCTTTGCATTAAATGCATTTAAATTTTATAATTTCGTGGGAAAACATTTGCAAATAAACCCTTATGTCAAAAATTAAGGACTGGAAAATAAATAAAAGGAATTTGAACATTTTTTTAAAAATAAAGATAATAAATAAACAGAAGTTACTCTAAGTTGAAACGCGGTTGAGATCCAACCGGTCAATGCTGCAAGCGGTTGGCTGCAAGCGGTTGACTGCATGCGGTTTGATACACGCGGTTTCAACAGGGTGAGGTTTGAATCCTCAACAGGAATTTTAACCTATACTTAACACACAGGTTAGCAAATAAAAAGAATGGAATCATTTAAGTTCAAGCATACCCATTTCTCTCCTGAGGAAAGAAAACCTCTTGGAGTCCAGAGCTTTGGTGAGGATATCAGCAATCTGGTTGTCTGTCCTCACATACTCTAAATGAATATTCCTCTTTTCCACATGGTCTTTGAGGAAATGATACTTGATATCTATATTCTTGGTCTTGGAATGCATGACAGGGTTGTTGTAGACTGAAATTGTTGAAGTGTTGTCATACATGATAGGGAAATTTCCTTCTTCAATTCCATAGTCCACCAACTGCTACTTCATCCAAAGGATTTGAAAGCAACAACTTCCAGCAGCAATATACTCAGCCTCTGTGGTTGACACTGAAACTGAAGCTTGCTTCTTGCTGGCCCAAGCAACTAGTCTATTTTCGAGGAAATGACAAGTACCACTAGTGCTTTTCCTGTCAATTGTACAAGATGCATAATCTGCATCTGAATAACCTACGAGATCGAAGTTCAAATCTTTGGAATACCAAAGTCCAAGGTTAGTGGTTCCAGATAAATAGCGGATTATACGCTTGACTGCAATTAAATGTGCTTCTCTAGGATCTGCTTGATAGCGTGCACATACACAGACACTAAACATGATATCGGGCCCACTAGCAGTTAAATAAAGTAATGAGCCGGTCATACCTCGATATAGGATTTGATCAACCTTCTTACCTTTTAGATCTTTATCTAGCTTATTGCTGGTGGCCATAGGAGTATCATATAAAGCATTTTCTAATCCTAACTTCTTTATCGACTCCTTGATGTATTTGGCTTAGCTGAGGAAAGTACCTTCTTCGTATTCTTGATATGAAGCCCGAGGAAGAATGTTAATTCTCCCATCATGCTCATCTCAAACTTGCTTTTCATTAGCTTTTCGAAACGCTTACAAAGTAACTCATTAGTAGAACCAAAAATAATATCATCGACATATATTTGAACAAGTAAATTATGCTCATTATATTTGGCAATAAAAAGAGTTGTATCAATTTTACCACGTTTAAATCCCTTTTCTAGTAAAAATTTAGAAAGAGTCTCATACCATGCCCTTGGAGCTTGCTTAAATCCATACAAAGCTTTCTGGAGTTTGTTATGATTGGAAAATTTGGAGTCTTCAAATCTAGGCGGTTGGGCAACATACACGGTCTTTTGCAGTTCACCGTTGAGGAAAGCACTCTTCACGTCCATTTGATATAACTTGAAACGCTTGAAAGAGGCGTAGGCTAAGAAGATTCTGATAGCTTCCAATCTTGCAACTGGAGCAAATGTTTCATCATAATCGATTCCTTCTTCTTGCCTATATCCTTGTGCAACCAACCTTGCTTTATTCCTTGTGATGCTTCCATTCTCGTCCATCTTATTCCTAAACACCCACTTAGTTTCTATCACTCCTTGATCCTGAGGTCTAGGCACCAATGTCCAGACCTTGCATCTTTCAAACTGGTTAAGTTCTTCTTGCATAGCAACAATCCAACTGGAATCTTGGAGTGTTTCATCAATCTTCTTGGGTTCAACTTGAGATAAAAAGGAAGTATGCTCATCATAGTTCGATCTCCTTATTTGAACACCGGAAAATAGATCACCAATCACATTAGAGAGAGAGAGTGACTGCTGACTTCATGAACCTTCGGGGGTAAGTCTGGTTGGACTGAGGTTTGCTGAAGATCTTCAATTGGAACATTGTTAGATCCTTCAGCGAAGTCATGGAAAGTAAGTTGACGAAGAGGTTCTATAAGCTGGATAGGGGAATTCTCAACATCTTCTTCCCTTGGAGTTGCATCTGGAGTGGGAACTTCAGGTGCGGTTTCAAAAGTGCGGTTTGAGAGAATTTCAGTTGAGGGTGCTGGATTTTGCGGTTGAGGTTCAGGTGCGGTTCTAGAGGATTCACCTGTTTCATTATGCTCAACAAAATCATCAACAACATTTGGAGCCAAATGTGGCTCAAGGAAAGAATGCTCATCGAATGTAACATGGACAGACTCAACTATCTTTAAACTAGTTTTATTGAAAACACGAAAAGCTTTCGAATGTTTAGCATACCCAATAAAAATACCTTTATCGACCTTGGCTCCGAATTTACCTCTATTTTCTTTTCCGTTGTAGAGGATAAAGCATTTGCAGCCAAAGATCTTGAAGAATGCAATGTTGGGGGTTCTTCCTCTCCATAGCCCATATGGAGTCTTGTTATAGGTTTTGTTGATGAGGGTGCGGTTCTGAGTGAAGCATGCTGTGTTGATTGCTTCAGCCCATAAATACTAAGGCAGCTTGGCTTCAGATATCATTGTCTTTCCAGCCTCAATCAACGTCCTGTTCTTCCTTTCCACAACCCCATTTTGTTGTGGAAAACCAGATGCAGAGAAATTGTGATCAATCCCATGGTCATCACAATACTGACCAACACCGTTATTCTTAAATTCTGTTCCATTATCTGATCGAACACTAACGATGTCGTCTTCTTTCTGATTTTGGAGCCATCTAAAGAGGGAGGTTAAGATGTCATAGCAATCGTCCTTAGAAATCATCATCTCAACCCAAGTATATCTTGAATAATCATCCACCACCACTAAAATATATCTACTTCCTCCAATGCTGGCAGTGGTTACGGTTTCAAACAGGTCTATGTGAAGCAGTTGTAAGCATCTTGCAGTTGATGGAGCGGTCTTGCTGGTGAAAGACGACGCGGATTGCTTACCAAGTTGACATGCACTGCATTTCTCAGGATGGTGGTCAGCCATTTTGGGTAAACCACGAACGAGGTTTTCCCTTCTAATCTTTGCTAGATACTTGAAGTTTAAGTGGCTCAACCTCTTGTGCCATAGCTAACTATTCTCGCTCACATTTTTAGCTACAAAACAGAGATTAGTAATACTACATGCAGAATCTAGATCAATAATGTAAATATTACTCTTACGAATCCCTGTGAGGAGGGTGACTTCATAAATGCTATCTTTGATAAAGCATTTTGATGACGTGAAGTTGCAAAGCATTCCTTTGTTGCAGAATTGAGAAATTGAAAGGAGGTTGTGCTTGAGTCCTTCAACAAGAGAAACCTTCTCAATGGTTAGGTTTCCTCTCCTTATTACACCATACCCAATGGTTCTGCCTTTATTGTTGTCACCAAAGGTTACAGACGGACCACTTGCTTCAATGACATCTTCAAGTAATGATCTATCTCCAGTTATATGTCTTGAGCAGCCACTGTTAAGATACCACATTCATTATCCTTGGAGTGACCAGCCATTAAGCAGAGGACCTGAAATGTAAACATTAAGAACGAGGTCCCCCTTTATTCCTTGGGTCCTGAAGTTAGCAACCTTTAACGACCCACACCTGTTTGACAGAAGGAGGTTTACTTTTCCTGGCATTGGGTGTAAACCGCAAAAGGATTCTATAGCCTTGTGACCTAAACCATCACACACAGAGCATTTATGAAAGCTACAAGCATCATGAGGTTTTACTAACTCCTTACTTTTCTTAGGAGTTGCATGCGGTTTGGGAGCAGCGGTTTCAGCCTTGACAAAGGTAACTGGCTTTGATTTGACCGCGGATTTTCTAGGAACGCTCTTCTTGCTTTTGAAGGCAGGAGGAGCGATCGAAGAAGAAGGGCGGTCAGCCTTGCAGTTGCCAGCACCACCAATTCCAACAGAAGCGGTTGGAGTGGGGATGCGGCCAACTCCATAAGCCATTTCCTCTACATCTTCACTCTCAGAATCTTTTGCTTTCATCTGAGAGTTTTTCCCATATTGTTTCTTTTGGTAGACATAATTGAAATTATGTTGTCCTTTACCCTTAGAATTAGCATGCTTCCCCTTAGAAATTTCTTTAGTTAGTTTTAAAATTTCCTCATCCTTTTCACAACAGGATGCACACTTCTCCTCATCACCTGATCCAAATCTCAGACCTTCTTTAATTCCACTGGTCATTTGGGAATCTATGATTTGATCCATGGTGGATTTTGACTTGAGCCACCCATCAATAATCTTTTGGAGATCGTTGATTTGAGTGACCAGGTCATCATTTCTAAGTTGAAGTGCATCAACCTTAGTTTCAAGGATGCGGTTTTGGTCAGCAAGAGGAGTCATACTTTTGATTTGGTCCTTAAGATTTGAAATTTCTGACCTCATCACAGTTTTCTCCGTCTTGTACTGAGTAATTTCATCATGAGCTAATCCTAATGCTTTCTGTTAGTGTAAACAGCAGGTGATATCGTAGATGATTTCCCAAAAGTCCAGGTGATATCGCAGATGATTTCCTGGACTGAAAATTATATAGTTGTATATTTTTTGTTTATTATTTAATGGACTAATGTGCTAATAAACTCTGTATAGTCTATGGTTTATGTTTATATTTCAGAGTGCAATAGCATCAAAGAAGGAGCTAGACACGTGTGGAAATTGGAAGAAAAGAATTTATACATTTTATGTATTAATTCGTAACTTGGGCAAACAACAACAAAATGTGTGAAGACTTGGTCAAGGGTTGTTGCTGAGTTATAGACGAAGTACAAGGTTGATAAAGCAAGGGAGTACAAGGCGTGGAAGCTTGGCTTGAGGATAAATCAACTTGGTTGCTAAAATTGAGGAAATGGGAGCTAGAATTGTGGAACAACTTCACCCACTCTCCCTATACTTCCTCCACGTGCAAGATCAGCCCCAAGGCTGTTAATTGAGTAGCCTTCAAGTATTTGAAGACTATAAAAAAGCTTGGAAGGTTTCATTTGAAGATATGCCAATTACATCATCACATTCACACCTTCGAAAGCTTAGAGATAAAGTTCTTTGTTTGGTTCTTTTTAATCCTTTCTCCCTTGTAATTTCGCACTTGATTACTTTGGTATCAAGTTGTGTGAAGGCTAGGATAGGATTCCGTTCTTTATCTCTTGTTCCATTGAGCTCAAAATAGTTATAGCTATAGGGAACTTTCGGCTTTGTAAATTCATTTATAGTGATTATAAAGTCTTGCCTAAGAGGCACTCTCAAGTTATATTTATATAACTTGAGAAAAACAATTTTGATGTTTTTATTCCACTGCAAACTCTTTTACAAAATTGTTTTATTTTCGAAGTGTGTGTGTGCTATCTCAAGTGCTATCGTTGGTGCAGTTATCACCTTGGATATCACTTGTGATTCTGGCCGTGACAATTTCAATTGGTATCAGAGCAGGTCATTTGACGTTACTAAGTGCTTGGTCTAGGTGTCATGGCTTTTGATCCTGCAAATCCAAATCAAAAACGTCTTCCTGTTTTAGATGGTTCGAATTATGCATATTGGAAAATTCGTCTTCGCTCGCATATCAAATCAATTGATCTTCGAGCATGGCGATCTATAGTTAATGGGTACTCTCTTCCACTTTTACCTCCTGATGAGGATGGTGATATTCAGGTTAAACCTGAAGGTGAGTGGACTAATGAAGAGATCACCCTAGCTAACTATAATGAGAAAGCTCTTAATGCTATCTTTGAGTGGGTTGACATGCATATTTTTAAACTTATTCAAAATAGTTCCACAGCTCAAGAAGCTTGGGATATTTTACAAAGGTTTTGTGAAGGTGATTCTAGTGTGCGTGAAAACAAACTTAGAGGTCTTACTGGCAAATTTGAAAGGTTGAGAATGGGTGAAAGTGATACCATTTCCTCGTATTTTGAAAAATTATTTGACATTGCTAATGAGTGTCAACTTTTAGGTGAACCTTTTACAAACAAACAATTGGTTTCAAAGGCTATTAGAAATCTCCCTGAGCGTTTTAATATAAAGGTTTCATCTATAGAAGAGGCTCACAACCTTTCTACTATGGACATCAATTCCTTAATGAGCATTTTAAAAAATTTTGAGTCAAATCTTGCTGAGCAAAGTGAAGCTTCTAAAGGCAAGAGTGTTGCTTTAAAAGTTCAATCCTCTAGTGGTTCAACTAATGAGGATGACGAAATTTTTGAGGAATTAGGTGAAGATGCCAGTGTTGCCTTACTTGCTAGGAAGTATAACTCAATGGTGAGAAAATTTAACAAAGAAAATGTGCAGGTGAAGGCTAAAGAGCAACAAACCAAGGTGTAAAATTCAATGCCCAAGAGGACATTTCCATCTACTCAGAAAGGTGGTCCCATAAGGAGAGCATCATCAGATCCATCCAGATCTGATCCAAAATACCTTGAATCAATCCAATGTCATGCTTGCTCCGGATGGGGTCATTACTCAAATGAGTGTGCTAACACTCTAAGGAAGATGGGAAAGAACCTATGGGTTTCTCTCAGTGACAATGAAGATGAGGAGAACAATCAATCTGAAGATTCGAATCAAACAACAATGGTGGTCACAAATTGTGACTCGGATTCTGTCAGTGATACCCCAGGTGATATCCAAAGTGGGATAGCACCTGCGATATCATCCAACAGGTATACAGATTTAAATTTGATAAATGTTGTTTGTTTTGTGGGTTCTGTTAACATGGATGCAGGTAGTTCACAAGAGGGTGAACAAAGTAAGGAGTTCAGCAATGATGAACTCATTTGTGGTCTTAAGAACCTATGCAAAGAATTGGTGGACGAATGGAAGAAAGAGAACAAGAAGGTGATCTCTCTGTCCAAAGAGGTTCAAGACCTGACTGATGGCTTGACTATATTGGAAGTTCAACTCACAAAGAAAGATGTGGAGCTGGACAAAGTCAAGAGCAAACTTACTCTTGCCGAGACAACATTCAAGAAACTCAACACGAGTTCTACCAAGTTAGATGCAATTCTTGGGTTATCCAAACCACTCAAGGCAGGTATGGGTTTTCAAGAGTCTTTAAATGCTATTACATCTACTTTGTCTAATACAGAAGATAAGTTAGTTTTTGTTAAAGAAAGAGATCATGTTGAATTTATATCTTCTGATAAGTCTTCTGACAAGGTAAAAATATGTAACTACTGTTACTCTACTGGACATTTGAAAAATGATTGTAAAACTCTCTTAAAGAAACAGTCCAGTTCCTGTGTGATACCTGAAGTGTTGCCTAGCACGTCAGATATCACTGTCATTCAGAAGAAAAGTTATCAAAGTAGGAAAGTGTGGAAACCTAAGTCCAATCTGATATGTGATGTTGTATGCACTGCTTTAAAAACTAATGTTGAAGGTTCATGGTATTTTGATAGTGGTTGTTCTCGTCATATGACTGGAACAAAAATGTTTTTAAAGGAATATGAACCTATTCAAGGTGGTAGTGTAACATATGGTGGTGGTGGCAAGAGTAATATAGTAGGAAAAGGCGTATTAAATGTACCTGGATTTCCTGCTTTGAAAAATGTTTTGCATGTTGATGGACTGGTAACTAATTTAATTAGTATTAGCCAACTTTGTGATGACAACCTTGAAGTAAAATTCAATAAAAACACTTGTGAAGTCTTTGATTGTACCAATAGCTGTGTTATGACTGGTACTAGATCAAGTAACAACTGTTATCTTGTTGAGGATAAACAAGTGTGTCATTCTGTGAGGGTTGATGATGCTACCTTATGGCATCAAAAGTTGGGTCATGTCCATTTTCGTAACATTGTGAAACTCATAAATGCTGAAGCTCTAAGAGGTATACCTAGTCTGGACATAAGTACGAAAATCATATGTGAAGATTGTCTAAAGGGTAAACAAACACGTGCTACCCATAGTGCTACCAAACATAATGAGGAGTATTCTGGGACAACGCACTGTTTTCAATTAATGCATATGGATTTAATGGGTCCAGTTGAGGTAGACAGTTTAGGAGGTAAGAAATATACTTTTGTAATAGTTGATGATTTTTCTAGATTTACTTGGGTATATTTTTTAAAAGAAAAATCAGAAACTTTTGAAAAGTTTAAGGTCTTACATGCTAAAATCAAAAACATGTTTTCTGCTCTTATCATGCGAATAAGGTCTGATCATGGAACGGAGTTTGATAATTCATTGTTCTTTACTTTTTGTGAATTAAAAGGAATTAAACATGAGTTTTCTGCTCCTAAAACACCTCAACAAAATGGGGTGGCTGAAAGGAAAAATAGGACCTTACTTGAGATGGCACGTGTGATGTTGTTTTCAAAAAGAATTTCAAAGAGATTTTGGGCTGAGGCCTTAAACACAGCTTGTCACACGGCCAATAGAGTTTTTCTAAGACCTGGTACTAGAATGACACCTTATGAAATTTTGAATGGTAGGATACCAAAGGTTCATTACTTTTATACATTTGGGTGTGTGTGTTATGTTCTAAATGATCGGGATTACTTAGCTAAATTTGACTCTAAAAGTGATAAGGCTATATTTCTTGGGTATGCTCAGGACAGTCGAGCATATAGGGTTTATAACCTTAGGTTAAAAACCATTAAGGAATCAATTAACGTTGTTTTTGATGATTTAGCAAGTGTTACAGGTGATGGAGTACAGGAATCTCCATTAATATTGCTGGAAGAACTGGAGAATCAAAATCAAGTAAGTGATACCCAGTCTGGCCCAAGTGTTGCCAAAGGGATAGCATCTCCGGTATCACCCAAGACCTGTCCAAAGAATCGAAAAGGAGGAACAGTCAGATGATGATGCTCATGTGCATGAAGATTTGAGAAGGGATCCACCATAGGATCGAAGAGATCATCCTTCATCTCAAATCATTGGAGAAGCAAGTGAAGGGGTACGAACAAGGAATAAAGGACACTTTAGTAACCGTGAAATGGCAAGGTATGTGTGCATGTCCACCACATACCACAAGGTAAAATATTCCTGTTTTGTCTCTTCTTTAGAACCCAAAAATATTTCTGAAGCTTTAAAAGATAATTTTTGGATACATGCCATGCAAGAGGAACTTGAACAATTTGCTCGTAATGAAGTTTGGTGTTTAGTACCACGTCCCATTAATACAAATGTAATTGGTACAAAATGGATTTTCAAGAATAAATCAGATGAGCAAGGAAATATTATAAGGAACAAAGCTCGTCTCGTAGCTCAAGGTTACACCCAAATTGAAGGTGTTGACTTTGATGAGACCTTTGCTCCCGTTGCTAGAATAGAATCCATAAGACTCCTCTTGGCTATAGCTTGTTTTCTAAAAATTACTTTGTTTCAAATGGATGTTAAAGCTGCCTTTTTAAATGGTTATTTAAAAGAAGAAGTTTTTGTTGAACAACCAAAAGGATTTGAAGATCCTCATCTACCAAACCATGTGTATAGACTTGATAAAGCCTTATATGTCTTGAAACAAGCTCCACGTGCATGGTATGATCGCTTAACCTCTTTCTTACTTGAATATGGTTTTTCAAGAGGTGAAGCAGATAGGACCTTATTTATCCTAAGGCATGGCAAAGAAATAGTCATTGTTCAAATCTATGTTGATGACATAGTCTATGGCTCTACTTCTCAAACATGTTTAAAAGATTTTGTAGAGGCTATGACATCAACATTTGAAATGAGCATGATTGGTGAGTTAATATTCTTTCTAGGCTTGCAGGTGAAACAATCAAATGAAGGAATATTCATTTCACAAAGCAAGTATGCAAAGAGCCTAGTTAAAGGTTTGGGTTGGAAGGAGCAAAAAGTTCAAAAATCCCTATGTCTTTTTCTCTCAAACTTGGTAGAGACCAAGTAGGTGAGGATGTTGATCCTACTCTATATCGTTCTATGATAGGTAGCCTTCTCTATCTCACTTCTAGTCGTCCTGATATCATGTTCAGCGTGTGTGTTTGTGCACGTTATCAAGCCAATCCTAAAGTCTCTCACCTTAATTTTGTCAAAAAGATAATTAAATATGTCTCAGGAACAAGTGAATTAGGGATTTGATTTAGTAAGGATACTAATACCAATTTGGTAGGCTTTAGTGACTCGGATTGGGCGGGGGATATGGATGATAGGAAGAGTACTAGTGGGGGATGTTTTTACTTGGGTAACAATTTAGTTTCATGGTATAGTCGTAAAAAAAATTGTGTCTCTCTTTCCACAGCTGAGTCTGAGTATGTTGCAGCTGGTAGTTGTTGCTCACAACTTATTTGGCTAAAACATATGCTAGATGACTATGGTCTAGAGAGTAATTCTTTGACTATGTACTGTGATAACCTGAGTGCTATCAACATTTCAAAAAACCCTGTTCAACATTCCCGTACTAAGCACATTGACATACGTCATCATTTCCTTAGAGATATGGTAGATAAAGGCCTAATTAACATTGATCATATTGATACTAAGTATCAACTGGCTGATATCTTTACCAAGGCCTTAGATCACGAGAGATTTTCTAGTTTGAAAAGATCTCTTGGTCTTTGTAATCTCTAAGTCTGTTTGTCTGTGCTACCCCAGGTGATGTTATCACTCAGGGTAACACTTGTATATTAGTGTATTTTTTTCTCTTTATTTATTTATTAAAAATAAATGCATTATTATTTGTTTAATCTGGTTAGCTTAGTTCTAACCGTGGCACATGCTGACCTTTTTGTTATGGTAGGTTATTACTTAAGTTATCATGTGTGATATCACTCCCCTTCATATACTTAAAGTGACAAAGTCACTAATCTTTTTTTTTTTTTGATAAATAAAAGGCAAAGGCATTTTATCCATACTATTCTCTCGAGCTCGGGGCACGGTGTTCGCTGCAACGATGTACTCTTGCCAATGAGAATGTATGAGGTGGTTTATGCTAAGTATTAGGGACATGGAGTTCGCTACTACAGTGTACCCTACTTGAAAGGCATAAATCACTTTATCTTTACACTTGAAATATAACTCGAAGCACGGAGCTCGTTACTACGTTGCTTTCTTGTTTAAAGAAGTGTATTGATACGTGATTAACAAGCAATGTACTTAAAAAGAATATAGGCTTATAATGCCTAAAGTGCATGAAAAATGCTCAGCTTGTTATGCCTTAAGTGTCTAAAAATGCTCAGCTTGTTATGCCTGAAGTGTTTAAAAATGAAAATATTTATCAAGGGATTTTATATCATATGTGTTATCCTACGTGTTACCATCATTGCCTTAACACATTAGTGTGTGCTATATTAGTTTTTTTTAATTATTTTTTAAATATTGTTGATTAATTTCTCAAAATCTGAAAGTCTTTTTAATTAAAGAGTTTACGATTTTGAAAACGTCTTCAACAAGTTTCCTTTATTTTTTGGTAAACTTTGTTGAGTAACTAACCCATATTTATTTTGATTTGTGCATATAATGTTTTGGGCTTAGTTATAAAATATTTTGTTTACTTAATTTATTTATTTTTTTCGTTTTTACTTAAAAAAAAAATTCAACCGTGTTGTTTTATTCTTGGGGTTTTAAAAATTTTGTGTGGTTAGGGTTTATTGTTAATGAGTGGATAGGGATAAAGGTGAGCTTTTTTAGGGGTTAGATGGGATAGGGTAAGTTTAAAGTATCAAATCAATTTAATTAGATGTTCCCCATCCGTTTCTCTCTCTTTAATTCCTAATTTTTCTCTAACTCTCCTATTATCTCTCTCTAATCGTTACTCCCTCTACCTCTTTAAATCCCGTTCCAGCGTCTTCGTCTTTCTCAACCTAGATCAAATTCCATCTCAAAAATTCCCAAAATTCTCCATGGCCTCTCCATCCAAAGCTAATACCGAACCTTCTCACACGGACCAAATGGATATATCACCTAGCATTGCTCCATCCGTGGCTTCTCGTGTGGCCATGGAAACTTCTCCAATGATCACTCCAAGCTCTTCTCCACCTACAATGGCGATTGTTCCAGCCACTGCCCCTGGTGACTCATTTGAACATGGAATCCCTAAGGTAACTCTCATTCCAGCCGAGCCAAAGAGAAAGAGGAAAGCCCCAACTTCCAAGCTGTCTCCTCAAGTTGCAAAAAGGAGGTCTTCCAACCGCATTAGGTCAATCAGGTCCAAGGCAACTTCAAATACCACCTCTGATCCGGTTGAAGTCTCAGAAAGCTCTCTTGATGTGTCCTCACCCCATGTGAGTGACGAGAACTTTGATGCAAACAAGGAGAAGGAGCCTTCTGTGGACTCATTTGATGCTTGGGTAGATGGTGATGAAGAGGTGACCCTCTCTGATTTTCAGAAAAAGAAGGGCAAGGGCAAAGCAACTGTGAGTGCTACCAAAGGTGCTAGCAAGAAGAAGATATCATCTGAGGTAACACTTGCCCCCTCCTCTGTTCATAAACATTCCTCTAGTGATAATTCTGGTGATGAGGTTATTCGAACTGAAGAGGATAAGGCTTTTCCAAAACCTTTTCTTACTCTGGAATATTATAAGAAAGAAAATATGGAATCTTGGTTAAATAATTTGAGTAAGAGATTTTTAAAAGAAAAGCACATTGATGAGGGTCGATTGGAAAAGGAAGGAGTGGTTCGGTTTTTGAAGGACGGGAATTTTATTAATGCTAATAATCATGCATACTGTGTTTGTTGAGAGTGTCATTCGCAATTTCTTTGCCAATTTGCATGCTCATTTGGATGATGAAGGGTGCAAAATATGGAAAAGTGTTTGTTAGGGAAAAGTCTATTCTTTTACTCCAGCCCTAATTAACAAAGTTTTAGGCCTCCCTAATGTAGATGATGAGAGCATTAGGGTCAATAGAGATGAAATGGTAAAATTGCTCACTCACAACAAACTGCAGTCCTGGCCTTTGAAAGAGAAACTTCATGCTTCTAGGCTATCGTCTCTATACTCTGTGCTTCACAAATTGTGCATATTCAATTGGCTTCCTACAACTAATGAACCTATTGTGACATTGGAACATGCGAATGTGTTGTATAGATTGGGTAAGAATTTAAGGATTAACTTTGGAAGATTAGTGTTCAAACACTTAGCTTCATGGGGTAGAAAAAAGGAAGTGAACATTAGCTTTTTCCCCTATCCTTCTCTAATCTTCAAAGTTTTGGTATTTCAATCCTTGCCCATTGAAGCCTCGATGTTTTCACCATCGAACACGAGTATTATACCATTGATCAACAAGCGAAAAAGGGCAAAAGGTATACAAAAGATCTCCCTTGGAACAAATCGATGAAACGCCTGTTCTTCCCAAGCTATCTCACGTGATACCCCAAGTGCTTCCCAGTGTTGCCCTAATACTTTTGCGGGAGCGATCTTTGCGAAGTATTCGACTAACATGATGAACCTTTTGGGCAACTGGACCATCAATCCCAAAGGCAACGGTGATTAACTTCTGCACAAACAGTCAAGTGCAATGGGAGAACTTCTTTGAGGGATGGGCTAAGCTTAAGCAGGTAACAGATGCTTTTATTGATGAAATTTCTTCCCAAACAGGGAGGATCTGCTGCTTCTTGGAACTTCGGAGGCTGGTGCTACTGCGGGTGCTACCACCGATCTTTGGCCCAAGTGATGGTGGAAGTGATAGGGAAGGAGATCAGGAGGAAGAAGAAGAAGAAGAGGAGTTTGAAGAAGAAGAAAGCTGAACCTGAAGGTTGACAAACCTGAAGGTTGATGTTGCCACTATCATATGGGTGACTGATTTGGTGGTGGTTCTAAAAACAATTTCTTTTATTTTGGTGATGTTGGTGGTTCTCTAAACAATTTTCTTTTTCTGTTTATATTGGTTTGCTAAAACACTTTAGTTGGTTTGTTTATAACTTAAACTGCTAGGTTGTTTTTGCTAGTTTTGGATGATATTTTGCTACAATGGTTTATGGTTTTTTATGTTAACTTAGTTTATTTCGAAAACTTTTTAAAGTTTGAAATAAATTAGTTTTATATGATTAATCATTGTTTGTGATTAGCTCCTTGATTAAGGGGGAGTTAATTTCTTGTGGAGATATTATATTGTGTTCTATGCTCTGTTCATTTGTATATAGACTAATCCTACAGGACAGCAGCACATTGAGTTTGGAAAGAAATATCCAACTAAGAGGGAGATTGTTAGTGTAAACTGCAGGTGATATCGTAGATGATTTCCCAAAAGTCCAGGTGATATCGCAGATGATTTCCTGGACTGAAAATTATATAATTGTATATTTCTTGTTTATTATTTAATGGACTAATGTGCTAATAAACTCTGTATAGTCTATGGTTTGTGTTTATATTTCAGAGTGCAATAGCATCAAAGAAGGAGCTAGACACGTGTGGAAATTGGAAGAAAAGAATTTATACATTTTATGTATTAATTCGTAACTTGGGCAAACAACAACAAAATGTGTGAAGACTTGGTCAAGGGTTGTTCTTTGAGTTATAGACGAAGTACAAGGTTGATAAAGCAAGGGAGTACAAGGCGTGGAAGCTTGGCTTGAGGATAAATCAACTTGGTTGCTAAAATTGAGGAAATGGGAGCTAGAATTGTGGAACAACTTCACCCACTCTCCCTATACTTCCTCCACGTGCAAGATCAGCCCCAAGGTTGTTAATTGAGTAGCCTTCAAGTATTTGAAGACTATAAAAAAGCTTGGAAGGTTTCATTTGAAGATATACCAATTACATCATCACATTCACACCTTCGAAAGCTTAGAGATAAAGTTCTTTGTTTGGTTCTTTTTAATCCTTTCTCCCTTGTAATTTCGCACTTGATTACTTTGGTATCAAGTTGTGTGAAGGCTAGGATAGGATTCTGTTCTTTATCTCTTGTTCCATTGAGCTCAAAATAGTTATAGCTATAGGGAACTTTCGGCTTTGTAAATTCATTTATAGTGATTATAAAGTCTTGCCTAAGAGGCACTCTCAAGTTATATTTATATAACTTGAGAAAAACAATTTTGGTGCTTTTATTCCGCTGCAAACTCTTTTACAAAATTGTTTTATTTTCGAAGTGTGTGTGTGCTATCTCAAGTGCTATCGTTGGTGCAGTTATCACCTTGGATATCACTTGTGATTCTGGCCGTGACAATTTCACTTTCTTTACATTAGAGAATTTTTGGATCATCATTTCTGCTTCCTTGAACATCCTTTCATGTTTCACGGGAGAAACCTCTTCCACCACCTTTTTCAAAATTTTCTTCTTTGGAATGACTTTTGAAGGTGGAGCATTTGTAGGAGGAAAAATAGGACGTGAATACGAACAATTTCCTATCTTAATGCTAGGAGAAAGTTTGACATCACCATCCAATTTAAAATTTGGAATTTTTGTAGAAACCTCTTCATCTTTCATATCCAGCGACTCGATTGACTCAATATCTGATTCATTAGAAGCATCTGCAACTAATCAGAGATTAACCTCTTCGGTTTCTTCATCACTTCCATCATCAGAATCTGTTTCAATCCAAGTTGCTAATTCCTTGGAATTCTCTTCCTCCTCAGCAACCATTCCCTTGCGACGAGAAAATTTTGCAGGAGAGGTTTTCTTTTTCATATATTCGTATTTGGGCTGTGGACACTCAGATGCAAAGTGATCAGGTTTTCTACAGTTGTAGCAAACTAGATCACTCTTTTTCTTTGTATCTGCAGCCTTAGAAAATGTTGCAGGAGGTTTGCCTTTAGAAAATGTTTTTGTGAAAGGTTTTGAGGATTTTCTAAATTTTTGAAATCTTTTCACAAATATGGCAAAATCATCATCATCCATCTCGATGAGTGATGAGGTTGATATGGAAGGATCTGCGGTTTGATTGGATGTGGTTGGTTTCTCCTCATGTTCCACGACGGACATGGAAAGCGATTTGGTTTTCCCTTCAATCTCTTCAATATGATTTAACTTAAGCTCATAGACTCTAAGATTTGCATACAAGTTACTTAACGACCAAGTATTCAAAACTTTGGAGTCTTCTAGAGAGGTTGCTTTATTTACCCATCTAGAACCTAAAGCAGCTAGGAAAGTCATATTGATTTCCTTATCAGTTAAGATCTTGCCAAGAGATCTACAAGCATTAACTACCTCAACATAGCGGTCGTAGGTCTGACGCAAGGTTTCATTGGATTTTCTGTTGAAGTTGTTGTAGGATCTTTCAACAGCATATAATTTGTTCTCCTTGCATTCGTCATCACCTTCGAGGTAGCTCTCTATGGCATCCCACATCTGCTTTGCGGTTTTGAGATACATCACTTTTTGAAGGGTTGAAACGGGAAGGGTTCCAGAAATAATGTGCCTCGCCTTGCTGTCCAAGGCATCTAATCTCTTCTCTTCATCTGACCACTCGCCTTTTGGTTTCTTGACTTCTGGAGTTTCTGCACTGGTGGCTGGATCTGTGTTTTGGCCTTCATGGGAACGAACGGGCCATTGATCACGCATTCCACCAGCATCTCATCTATAGTCTCCAAATGAATAAGCATTCGGCACTTCCAGATGTCGAAGTGGTCTTCGTCCGAAATTGGAATGTGTGAATAGTTAACAGTTGTCATTGTCTTTGAGTTTGCCATATTGAATCGGCACACAAGCTGTTAAGCTTGAAAAACAGTGGTTTTATAAATGTGTTTAGCTCTGATACCACTTGTTGGTCCCAAAGGTGACAACAAGGGTGAAAAACAGCTAGAGGGGGGGTGAATAGCTGTTACAAATTTTTTGTCCTCTTTTAAAAACTTAACCTCTAAGCTTACAAAACCGCTTGCAGTTAATAATAGACTGCAGGTAGAGATGTAAAATGCACAGCGGAATATTTGAATATACAAAGCGGTTTGTAAAGCGGTTTTGATAGTGCGGTTTCAGTGAGTGCAGTTTACAAACAAGTGAGGTTTTGACAATGTTAACTCTAATCACAATTCACTATTAGGGATAACTACAATTAAGCTCAAACAGAGAAAAAGATAGATAATTAATAAGCACAAGAAATAATAAATGCATTAAAGTAAGAACACAATATTTGAAGTGGTTCAATCGTTTAAACGATCTACGTCCACTACCAAGATGGTTAGTCTTGGATTTTATAAGAGTTAGATTTTATATTGAGTATGAGAGAGATTACAAGTTACAAAGTATACAAACTCAGATCTAAAATCTATTCTATGAAGATCGAATCCTAGACTATAACCAGTGTATCTCAAATGATTAATCTATGTGATTAAATAAGTGAGGTGTGTGTGTGTGAATGCAAGATCAAGGCTCTTTAAATCTTTGAGATGGAGAGCACAATGATTCTTGATGGTGTTAAGGTTTGATTTCTGGGCTGGGATAATTTTTCTTGAAGTAGAAGATGAAGATTCAAAGGACTAAGAATTTCTGGGCAGAGCTTCAGCTTCTATGAACACAGCACTTTCAAATTTTCTCAAGCAATCTTCAAATGGTGAAGATTGGGGGTATTTATACCCAAGCACCAAGGAACTAGCCGTTGGACACAGCTATATCAAGTACTGTACTGGTGCTTTCCCATTGGTCCACAATATCCACTATTGTCTTTTGGTACAGCAGCTGCAGATAAAGTTGATCAGGCTTCAGCTGCAAGTAAGGTAGTTAGGACACCTGTCACCTTTTCAATATCCTTGCAGATCTTCTCTAACATTGAGTCACGTGACAAGATTTGGTAGTTGACTTTTGTCATTGCTAACGTGGATTCCAATGGTCAAATGTGGTTCACTTCAAGTCTTCAATCATTGGAGCGGTCTGGTATGCAAGCGGTTGAGGAAGTGCGGTTATACCAGGTGAGGTTGCAAAGTACGATCAAGATATTGGAACTACACAGGTGCGGTTCACATATGCGGTTGCACTGCAGTTGTTCAAAGGAGTAGTTTCAACAAAGGAATTACACAAGGCAATTCAGCACGAGCAGTTGCTTTAGTGCGGTTTGAAACTTTGAACTGCAATCCTCAAATCCAATGAGCCTTGTGCCAGTCTTCAAGCCTAATTTTAACCTATTCTATAAAATGGACTTAGCTAAAAAATTGAAGTCTGAGCTTCATTACATTGGGTCCTAAAGTCCTTAAAATAGACAGGAGGTTATGGTATCAATCAAATCTAATCTAAAATAGGAGGGTTAAAATATGCATGCCCAACACAGGCCGACGCTAAAATGGAAGGAAAACTCCATTTTCAGCGAGAGAGAAGAGAGAAAAGAGTGAAATTTCTCCCATTTTTTGCGAGTTTTGTTCAAATCTTTGAGAGATTATTCATCATGGAAGCTGGATTAGGATGAAGATGTCGGCACAGGAGGACCGACAACGAGAGAGAGGCTAAGGAGGACGGTGCGAACTACCGATCTTCCTTTGGATCCACCTGAGATTTATCCGGCTCGGGATTTCCACAAATCCAAGGAGGGGATTGCGAGGAAGGTTAGCATCCTCTAAATTCCATTAATTTTTAGAATTTGCATTCTTGAATTTTAGGAATTTTGACTATAATTGAGTTAGGGTTCTTGGTGCCCAATTTGGGACTTTTGACCTTGCGATGTCCCTTTGTTGAAATTTACTGTAGCTTAGCTCAATTGATGTTACAGGTAGACAACATAAAAATTTTGGCAGAAAAATTCCATGTCTAGGGGCATTTTCCAGAATTAAAGTGAGTTTAATTCGGGATGAAGTAAATTTTGACGTGTTTGAAAGTTCCAGGTTAGACGGAGTTTTCGAAATGACTTGTACTTTTTGGGATTTTGGACCGTTAATACTTCTACTGGGACGAAAGTATTTTTTGGAAAATGAACCGTTAACGAACGGGTTTTTGAAACTGAATCGTTAATACTCCAGCTGGGATGGAAATATTTTTAGGAAAATGAACCGTTAATGAACGGGTTTTTGAAACGAACCGTTAATACTCCAACTGGGATGGAAATATTTTTAGGAAAACGAACCGTTAATGAACGGGTTTTTGAAACTGAACCGTTAATACTCCAACTGGGATGGAAATATTTTTAGGAAAACAAACTGTTAATGAATGGGTTTTTGAAACTGGACCGTTAATACTTCAACTGGGATGAAAATATTTTAGGAAAATGAACTGTTAATGAACGGGTTTTTGAAACTAAACCGTTAATACTCCAACTGGGATGGAAATATTTTTAGAAAATGAACCGTTAATGAATGGGTTTTTGAAACTGAACCGTTAATACCCCAACTGAGATGGAAATATTTTTAGGAAAACGAACCGTTAATGAACGGGTTTTTGAAACTGAACCGTTAATACTCCAACTGGGATGGAAATATTTTAGAAAAATGAACCGTTAATGAATGGGTTTTTGAAACTGAACCGTTAATACTCCAACTGGGATGGAAATATTTTTTAAAAAATGAACCGTTAATGAACAGGTTTTTGAAACTGAACCGTTAATACTCCAACTGGGATGGAAATATTTTTAGGAAAACGAACTATATCTTTGCGTTGATATGTTTTCTGTGATTTTGATATGTGCTTTGTGTATGTTATCTCTGTAGTAACATACTTTTGCCATGTTCACCTACAAGGGCAAGGGCCGATTGACGTGCATAACTTGAAGAGTAGGGAAGATGTTGAGGCAGTCCGTCAGCTGTGGGAGATGTTCCCAGATGTGGCTCGGGACGGGGAAAGGAGTCCACGAAAGTTTGTGATTGACTCCAACCTGGCAGGCTTCATCAGTTCGGTAGCCGTGGTGGCTTTGACGCAGAGGGCGAAGGTACTTCATGTTGCCCTGAGCGAGTACTGGTGGAATACGACCCACACATTTCATTTCAGGTGGGTGGAGGCGACCGTGACCCCTATATATTTTGCTGCGATTACTGGGTTATCATTCCGGGGCAACCCTATTGAGTGGTTTGATGGCTTCACCAGGGAGTAGTTGTCGGAACTGCTTGGTTTCGATATTACCGATGCCACTAGGTATTCAATACGGGCCGATGGAGGCTCACTTTAGGAGGGGAATCAAGGAGTATTTAGCTGGCTCTGTGAGGATGACAGTAGAGTGCTTGGCTCGAGGATTTTTGTGGTTCGCTCTGTCAGCTACTTTGTTTCCCAATGCTGACACGACATGTCAGTTTGCTCTGCTCGGCTCTCTGACCAATTTGGAGGCTGTGAGAGGGTTTGCTTGGGGAGAGGCCGATCTGGCCGAGCTCTATTATACTTTGGATAGGTTCTCTCGAGGAGGGAAAACTCATTCTGTTGTTTTCAGTTTGCTTTAGATGTGAGTTTCTTTCTTTTTCTCTTCCTTGTCTCACTTGTACTCGTATGTATCTACTTTGTAGCTGACATAACTTTCCTTGCATTTGACAGGTGTGGTTCTTGGAGGTGTTCCACCCGCACAGCTGGTTTACCAGGGAGGCATATACGCATTTATTCCCTGCCATGTTGACTGGGCAGAAGGCGGCGAGGAAGCCGGTAAAGTCGAGGGAGAGCACCCGATTGACTTATGAGGAGGTGTCTCTGGCCATGGACCAAGAATTTTCTCTGAGGATCAGCCTGACCTGGTGGAGTCGGCTTGATCACTTTGTGGTGCATGCTGCTGGGGAGATTACACGTCAGCGGAAGCTGCTGGTGGGGCTCCATTGTGACGTGATGTACCTGGGCGAGAGGGTGTCTTTCCAGCATGCTCCGGGATCTGTTCCCTTGGTTCCGAGGGATTCGCCTCTTCCCTTACGATTTGCAGTACTAACCTCAAATGCTCTTCATGTTCCTCCTTAGTTTTCGATTATGCCAAAATATCATCTATAAACACAATGACACATTTAACTAAAAACTCCTGAAATATTTTATTCATAAGCTCCATGAATGCTGCTGGCGCGTTCGTCAACCCAAATGGCATAACCAAAACTTGTATTGACCGTAACTTGTCCTAAAGGTCATCTTTGCAACATCCTCCCCTTTTATTCTCAACTGATGGTATACCGATCTCAAATCTATCTTCAAGAAATAACATGCTCCCCGAAGTTGGTCAAATAAGTCATCAATTCTGGGTAACGGATACTGATTCCTCACCGTCACACGATTCAATTTCTGATAGTCGGTACACATCCTTAAAATCTCTGATCACTGAAAGCGATTCTAAACTTACTTCTTTCTTGTCCGTCTCGCCAATATAGGCCAAGAACCTTTCACATCCTTTCCTTAACATCTTCCGAGCCTTCATTACAGAAATACGACTCGATCAAATTCTCGGTTTTGATCCTTGAAAACAGAACTCCTCTCCAGACTACTCGCTCCCCCGCGCTCGCTTGTCATTCGAGGGCGTTGGTGGTTCTCGCAGGCGGCTGTTGATTCCCATCCCGGAGCAGGCCAGGCCTTAATACAGAGTGGATCCTAGTGCTTTGGTGAGTGTTTTGCTTTGCTTTTCTGTACTTGGTAGTAGCATTTTGCAAATGTTGCATTTGTGTTGTCTGTTTATCTTTTGACGGCTTTCCTGGTTTGCAGGTGTCTGGTCGTACTTACAATCAGGCCATGAGGCGCTTGGATGGGATAACTAACTACGCTAGGAGGCTCGTGGAGTTCCTACAGTGTGGTTCCCAGAGGAGTGTGGATGTTTATGAGCCAGTGCTTTCTCGACAGTCTGCTGCGAGGGACCCATCTGCTTCCACGGATGGTGGCACAGATTTTACGCATGGGTTCAGCCAGTTCTTCGGTGAGACTACTGGGTTCGGAGCTCGTCACTCCTCATATTCGGGACACGAGCAAGGAGAGTCCTCGGGAGGACAGGCGCGGAGCCGTAGCTTTTCGTACTCCGGTCTCGAGGAGTTTGCGGATTATTTGTCCACCGTGGATCCGGCTGCAGCGGGGCAGTATTATGAGTGCTCGGATGACGAGCAGGACTCTGAGTAGTCCTTTTGATTTATTTTAGACAATAGTGTGTATTGCCCAAACATTGATTTGTACTTTGTAAGACCCATGGGGCAAACTCTTGTACATTTTGAATATTTATTATGATTACCTTCATTTATTTTTTGCAAATAAGCAAGTAGGTTGATCAAAAAATAAATAATAATGGAACATGCATTAAATAATAAAATTTGAGCTGGTCAAAATTTATATCTACATGCACTGTTATTAAATTAACTGCACTGTTGCACGAGCCCGGGGCGGATGTGGTGTCGACAGTGAATTATTTAGTCACGGGTGAAGGTACTTTGGCCAAGGATTGAATAGGAGGCCATTTAGAATTGTTTCAGGGACAATTGAAGCAGCTGACTACAGGGTTGACCGAGTTAACCTGCAAAATGGGATGACCGGCCCATGCCTCAATTTCAGATTGTTTTAAATTGCAGTCTAGATTCTGCAGTTTGTAAACTTTACGCTTGTTTTCTGAAGCAGAAGCTGATTTCTCTCTTAAATTCCTTGGAGTTTCCTTTGTTTCTCATGGCTTTGTTTCCAAGATTGTCGTCTCAGACACAAGAACGATTTTTGGAGAGTTTCCAGACGTGGGCACGGCACCACACGAGGCAAAGCAAGGGTTTTTTTGAAGGTTGTTATAGAATGAAGGCAGTTTGGGCTTTAAAGGAGCTCATGGCGGATTGGGATCTTTTGAGGGCCGCGACTCATTTCTGGGACGAAAGGAGGCACATGTACAGTTTCTCGTACAACGAGATTATGCCCATACTTGAGGATTTTCGGGCTATCCTTGGAGGACCTGAGGTGGAGCAGATTGTTCTTCCTTTGACGGGCGGCCTGACCACTGTGGAGAAGTTAATGTCCCTGCTTGGCGTTTCAGCTGAAGAAGCATGCGGGATGCTAATACCAAATACAGATCACGCCGACATTTTGGGGCTGCCTGATAGATTTACCGGTGATGATGGAAGCATTTCTACGTGGGACGCTTTTACTCTGTATGCAATTGCCACTTTGTTCACATTCACATCCTTGGGGGTGTGCCATCACAGTGTACTGGACCTGGTGAGGCAGTGTTGGAGCGGAGGAGACTTTGTGCCTTTGATCCTGGGCGAGACATTCCTTGGCATAGGTCAGATGGCGACTGATAGTCAATACATGTGGGGAGGGAGTCCCGCTATTCTTACTTTGTGGTTGAGGGAGCGGTTGCAAATGATGCCTGAGGTACCAGCAACATGTGATCCCTGTTCTTTTTCTCGACGACCCTTGGTGATAGGAGGCAATTAGGTTGAATTGGAGCTTTGGATGGCCAAACTCCGCACACATCATTTGCGATGGTGGCTTCCTCATTGGAAGTTACAGACTTGCCGGATCGTTCAGGAGGGTCTTCTCATTGTCAGAGTTCCGGGGGTGTCCCAGTCTTCTTTCTACATTCCATCCCTGGTGCTGCGACAGTTTGGGATGGAGCAGGTGCCGTTGACGGGCTTGAGTAATGCTGGTACCTTTGAGGTGGGATCGCTTCCCATGGAGGATCCTTCGACGCCATTGCTGCTCATGCGGTTGTGGCAATATACGTCATTTCCTGCCAGGGTTCTCTTTCATCGGAGAGGGGGCACTGTTCTGTCCACTCGGTATTTGAACTAGTACGAGGAGTGTATAGGGGATACACAAATGGCTATTTTGTGGAGACGAAGTGAGCTATTGGCCTTGACTACCGTGACAGCTCAACTTTGAGGAGGGCCGAAGCAGCGGCTAACCCTTAGGATTGTACCGGGGATGATATGGCTGACTATGAGGCCAATGTTAGTCGGATGGCCAATCAGAGCATGGATATGATGACTCAAAGAGAGGCAGCTCGTGATAGAGCTAGGGAAAGGGCTGCGTTGGCGGTCGCAGGTTTGGCAGAGGCATCGGCAAGGGTCCCAAAGCCAGGTAGAAGGACTACGGGGATATTCCCTGTGAAGGCGAAGAATACCCGCTGTGGAAAAGGTAAGGGGAAGAAAGACGAAGGACCGAGTACGAGGGACTAGGTTGACCTTGCTGTCCGAAATATCCACCCACTGTCATTGCAGACACATTAAATTGATTAAGTGTTTTATTATTGTTTTGCTAGAGTGTAGCGAGTCAAGAGTTGACCGTGCTTGAACTCATCAAAGATTGTTTTAACCATAATGAATTTGTAGGCTAAATTTAAGAGTTTTTCGAAACACAAGCGATTGGTGTTATATTTGAAATTTTATTTGTTTTTGAGACCGAACCAATGATGGCTGCCTACGTTCCCCTTTTACAATTGGATTAAGGGGCTCAGGTCACTGTAGTTCGACACTTTAGGTGAAAACAGACAAAAGACAAAAGAAGTGTGACCCTGTTTTTTACCTGGATCATATTCGGGAATGTATCCAGTTGGGTATTACTCTTTTAGCACTTTAATTTTACTAAGGGGTTGTGTATGGGGAAGGAGAGTTGACTCGTTTTCTTCCTTAAACAAAGTATCTGCGAAGCTTGCTTCCCTTCACGGGGTTAACGAAAGGGTTTCCGTCCAAATCTCCTAACTTCATGGCTCCTCCGGAGAAAATTCTTTGTACCACGAACGGGCCTATCCATGTAGGCTCCCACTTTCCGAGGGGATTGGTCTGTGTAGGAGGCTTTTCCTTAAGCACCAAGTCGCCTTCTCTGATGTCTCGGATTTTGACTTTCTTATCAAATGCTCGAGCCATTCTGCTTTGGTAGGCACGAGTATGCTCCATGGCTTTCAATCTGCGCTCGTCGAGTAGAGCTAGTTTGTCGTGACGGCTTTGGAGCCATTCGACTTCATTGATTCCGTTTTCCAAGAGGACTCGGACGGATGGAATCTCTAATTCAACTAGTAACATCGCTTCCATTCCGTATGTGAGTGCAAATGGAGTCTACCCTGTAGCGGTTCTGACTGATGTTCTATACCCCCAGAGAGCTATATGTAGCTTTTTGGGCCAATCCCGACCTCTGACGGCCATTTTTCTGATTATTCTTGCGAGAGTTTTGTTTGCTGCCTCTACTGCACCATTAGTCTGTGGTCTGTAGGGAGAAGACTTGTGGCGTGTAACTCTGAACTCGGTCAACAGTTGGTCACAATCTCCTTCAAAGTGGGTCCCATTGTCGGATATGATCTCGTTGGGCACCCCGTATCTGCACATTATGTTCTCTTTGATGAACTCGACCACCTTTTTAGAATTCAGTACTTTGTATGATCTGGCTTCTACCCATTTGGTGAAGTAGTCGACTGCGACTAATATGAACTCGTGACCATTGCTCCCTGGCGGAGTAATTTTGCCGATGACGTCGATTCCTCATGTGGCGAAAGGCCATGGTGTAGTCATGCAGTAGAGCTTGTGAGGAGGAATGTGATTGAGGTTGGAGAACCGTTGACATTTGTCGTATGACGAACTGGATGCAGTCTGTTTCCATTGATACCCAATAGTAACCCATACGGAGGATGATCTATGCCAATGCTCTGGCATTCATGTGCGGACCGCAGGTTTCGTTGTGAACTTCGTTCATCACCTCTATGGCTGTTCCTTTATTTACACACCGAAGGAGTGGTCCTTGGTGGCGCTTCTTGTATAACATACCCCCTAGAATGACGAAATGGGATGCCAGGCGCTTTAGGGCCATCATGTTTTTGGCTTTGATCCCTTCTTTGTATCTTCCATCTTCATTTGTGAAGGAAGCTTCTCCGTTTTGGAGGTACTGGTAAATTTGATTGTACCAGGGTTCGTCGATCGGTTCATTTTCAACTTCGATCTCACAGCAATAGGCGGGTGTTTCCCGACTGCCTATTCTGAGGGGTTTTACTGATTTCCCTTCGGGAATTTTGACAAGAGATGCTAAGGTGGCCAGGGCATCTGCGAAGCGGTTCCTGTCTCTTGGCAAGTAGTGGAAAGAGATGTCCTTGAACTGAGTAATGAGCTCCTCCATGTACGTGTGGTACTTCTGGAGGCCAAGATCTATTGTCTACCATTTGTTGGATACCTGATTGATGATCAATGCTGAGTCTCCGTATACTTCCAGTTCTGAAAGGTTGCGTTCAAGAGCGGTTTCTAGGCCGGCTGCGCAAGCTTCATACTCTGCTGCATTGTTGGTTGCTTCAAAATTCAGTTTGGTGGCTATGGGAGTGTGCTCGTCTTTAGGATCGACCAGGAGCATTCCAATACCATTTCCCTTCTTGTTGCCTGCCCCATCGAAGAAGAGTTGCCAGCGGTTTGCGCTGTTGAGTCAGAAGATCCCGTCATCTGGAAACTGCGGATCAGGACCCTTGAGTTCACTACTTGGGAAGTCTGCCAGCTGATCTGCCATTACTTTGCCCTTCGTTGATTTTCTGACCATGTATTTGATGTCGAATTCAGCCAGGAAGAATGACCACTTGGCTAATCTCATTGATAGAGATGGCTTGTCGAAGAGATATCTGACAGGGTCCATCTTGGAGACCAGAAGCACTGAATGTGACTGCATATAGTGTTTTAGTTTCCCGACTACCCATACTAAGGCGGTACAAGTTTTCTCTAATGATGAGTAGCTGAGTTCACTTCCTTGAAGCTTTAGGCTTACGAAGTAGATTGCATGCTCAACTCTGGAATATTTCTGTTCTTGCGCCAGCATAGCCCCAATTGACGTGTCTGTCACTGTCAGGTACAGGAGGAGTGGCTTATCTTCATGTGGCAGGCACAGAATTGGGGGGATTCACCAAGTATGTCTTGATTTTCTTGAAGGCTGTCTGGCATTCGGAGTCCATTTGATGTCAGGATTTTTCTTCATTAGTTTGAACATTGGCTCGCAAAGAGATGTCAACTGGTTGATGAAGCGGCTGATGTATTGAAGTCTTCCCATGAAACTTTTCACTTCTGTCAGTGTCTGCGGTGGCTTAATGTCGATGATGGCCTTAATTTTCTTGGGATCAGCTTCGCTGCCTCTTTCTGTAACCATGTATCCCAGTACTTTGCCTCGCTTGACGCCGAAGGTGCACTTTATAGGGTTCAATCTCATGGAGTGCTTTCTGAGTCTGTTGAAGAACTTCCTCAAATCTGTCATGTGCTGCATGTCTGATCCTCTGGAGTAGATGATCATGTCATCGACAAAACTTCAATTTCTTTGTGAATCATGTCATGGAAGAGAGCTGTTGCAGCCCGCCGATAAGTAGCCCCAGCATTCTTTAAACCGAACGGCATGACCGTGTAACAGTATGTCCCCCACGGAGTGGTGAAAGCAGTCTTGGCTTGATCTTCCTCGGACATCTTGATCTGATTGTATCCAGCGAAACCATCCACGAAGGATTTCACTTTGAAATTTGTCATGGTGTCGACCAGCATGTCGATGTTGGGTAGTGGGAAATCGTCTTTAGGGCTGGCCTTGTTGATATCTCAAAAATCCACACAACATCTGACCTTTCCATTGGCCTTGGTGACCGTCACGATGTTGGAGAGCCAGGTTGGGTACTCAATTACTCTGATGAAGCCGACGCGGAGCATCTTCTTAATTTCTTCTTTTACTTGCAAAGACCATTCTGACTTGATCTTGCGCAGTTTCTGTTTGACAGGCTTGGATTCTGGATCCAGAGGGATTCTGTGCTCCACGATTGAGGGATCGAGTCCTGGCATGTCTTGGTATGACCAGGCGAACACGTCAACATATTCTTTGAGGAGATTTAGCAGGGCTTCTTTTTCTGCACCGGCAAAGAAACTGCCCACTTGTGTTTCTTTAGGCTCTTGCACTGACCCCAGGTTCACTTTAGTCATAACCTCTTCGGCAGCTTGGGCCCGATTGTCCTCTTGGTCAACTACACGCTTGAGAACATCTTTAATGTATTGTTCATTTAGTGTGTCTGCTTCTTTATCAAGTGATTCATTATTAACGTCTTTCAAGTTGTTTGTTAACTTATCAGTTGTTAAAGTGGCAATGAGGGGATAATCCGAAAGGTCAAACTTTTCATTTAATACGAACGGGAATACATTGTTGGCTACATTATCATAGTCTTCCGATGTGAGGCCGTCGGACGACTCAGAGGACTGGACTTTGACAATGACTGACTCAGAGGGTTTGAGACTAGGTTTAGGGAGATGTGAGTGCAGACCCAGTTTGTCTTCCATTTCTGTCTGGCTTGCCCTTGGTTCGGTGAAAGTCACCCAGTTTTTCAGTGGCATTGTTGGATGTTTGGTGAGGGTTCGGGGGTCGAGAGGCTTGGCTTCTGATGTCCTGATCATGGCGATCATGCTGTTTTCGGAGCCCAGGTCAATCAGGTTTGGCACCTCCATGACTTCTTCAAAAAGACTTTGTAGAGCGGGTCCACTTAGAGCATCTTTATGAATTCTGGTTCCTTCTGCTTTGGAGTCACTGTCTCGAATGTGGCCTCGGCGGCTGACCCAAACTGTCTGTTTCCCATGAAGAGTGTCTCGAGCTGCTCTTCTATGTCTGGGATCCTTTGAATGTGTACTCATGCTAATCGGTGGTGGCAATTGGTCTAGGTAGAGCGGTGATGTCAAGGAATGCTCCCCTTATCGGATTAGCTTTGAGTCCTCTGAAACGCTTGAGGTCCTGTGCCAGCTTTTCTATCCTTTCTGTAGTCTCTGTGCTGACTTTTCTTGCTTCTTTCTCATCTTCATCAGTTCCACTTTCGGTCCCCTCGCCCGCTATTGATTCCCCCGCTTCTGTGCTCGGTTCCGCCGTCGCCTCGCCTCGCTGTTGTTGGTTCCTTTGATGAAGTAATGGGCGAGGTCAAAACTGTAAGGTCGGAGGTTGGGTGTGCCATTGAAGGTTCCCCTTTTGTGGGCTGCTGCCTTGGTGCTGGCGAGCCTCTTGTTTTCCCTGATATCAGCTGGTGTTGGCATATAACCGAGCCCCTGAACTGTAGTTTGGTCCTTGACTTCGATGACTTGGTGTTGGCCTTGTAACCTCTTACCGAGCCCCAGTCCCGGGATGAAGTTCATGAGTTTCATCATTTTCATGGCGGGAGGGATTTTGTCCCAGAACAGTGGAAGGTCCATGCTGTATATTTGGAACTTGGAGGTCTCCAAGGTGAATCCAGTTAATGCTATATAGTCATCATGCTTGATCTCTAACACTGGAATGCCATTGGTGCAGGTCCCCTCGGTGGTGACGCTGTCGCCGTAGACTGTTGTGAGCTCGTTGCCTTACATGAACTTGATACATTGGTGAAGGGTCGATGCCACGCCGTTCATTTGATGCAGCCAGGGCCATCCCAGGATGGCTGTGAAAGTGATGGAAATGTCCAACACTTGGAATTCGGTGGGGATCATCCGCTTGCCGAACCAGATGTTTAGAGTAGCAACCTCGAGAACTGTGCAGGAAGTAGAATCATAGGCCTTGACAGTGTGGACTAAAGGCTTTAAATCTGTGGGCTTGATGTCAAGTAGGTCCAGCATCTTGGTGGGTAAGACATTCATTCCGGAACCTCCGTCTACCAGTACACGAGGAAGGCAACGCTCGTCCAACCGAACTGTGATGTAAAGCGGCTCATTGTGATCAGCCCCGAATTTTGGCAGGTCCAAATCTGTGAAGGTGATGATGTTTCCATAGTGGATGTTGCCGATCATCTGGATCACTTCTTCTGGGGTTGCATCCACAGGGACTATGGTGCGGGCCAAACTTTCCTCTAGCTTGAGCTTGTGAGGGTATGAAGATGTGAGCAGAGACCATAGGGAAATGTTTGCCTGGGTCTGCTTAAGCTGAGTTGTATCTTCGGGTAGATCGGGTTGCGGTTCTGGCTCCGTTGGCTTTTTGGTGGCCTTTGGTGGTAGCACATGAATTTGACCCGATCGGGTTAGAACGTTGACGTCAGGATTGGTCTCTTTTGAACATGTTGCTTTGAGCTGAGCCATAGTCAGAGGAGGATTTTTCGAAGCACAGGGCCATTTGTCCTCCCTCAATTTGTTGACTGTAGATGTATTCCCAGGGGCTTCGGCAACTTTTCGGATTCGGTCCCAAGATACTGGTTTGGGTGCCTCTGCAGGGAGGGAGTTTATGGTTCGCCGAATTTGTTCGAACGTCAGTGCGCAGCAGTTGTTATCAGGACTGAGCTGTGTATTGCTGACCCTCCGGGGGAGGTTAGAGAGTTCTTGGTTCAAGCGAACGGTCTCTTTGATTTCTTCACGGTAACTTCGTTTCTTTCCTTCTTGCTGAGCAGGCTCATGGCATTCTGGAGTTGGGACAGGCAGTAGTCATGGTTTGCTAATTTTCCTCCACTTTTGGCCCAAATCAACTCTCTTGCAGTAGAGCCTTCGTCGAGAGCTGGCGCTTGCGTTTCTTCCCACGTGAGAATAGCCAATGCTTCCTTGAACTGTATGCGGCAGTCCAGATAAACTTCCATCGGGGAGAGCTTTCTCTACTGCTTTAACTGAGTGGCGTGTACATCGGAAGGTGAGTATATGGCTTCCCGAACGTCTGCCCACGTGACTGGTTTTTGCTCCAGTTGGTCGTTTATGTAAATGAATGTGGTAGTCTGTGGAATCTCCCTGAGCAGTTGTTGGAGATGTATTTCATTCTTTCTCTTCTTTTTGAATAGACCTTCCTCTTTCAGTTGGCCTTTCAATTTGAGGACGGAAATGATCCGCTCCCATCCTCCCAGGACCCTTGGGATTTTGGTTTTGTAGACTTCACAACCGGCTTGGAAGATAATAGTTTCATCGTCTTCATCGTCGCTTTCACAAAGGACTTGCTTCTCACGGGGAGATAAGTGCTTGTATTCCTCATGCTATTTGGCTAGTTATTCCTTGTGCTGTGCCATTCCATCTCCTAGGTCATCGGGACCGTTGGCCGTCCTCCCTTGCCAGAGGGGGTTTGGTGAGAAGCGATGGTAGTCCAGGAAGTTGCCATGGGCAAAACCTTTGAGGTCGAACTGGTCTAGAGTGGCCTCTAGCTTGCTGTCTAAAACTGCTTGTGACGCTTTCAGGGCTCGGTCCCTGTGAGTCTTCTGAGCTTTGTTTTCGTCCCAGAGGTGATTTTCTTGTGCAGCTAGTTCCAGGAGGGCTTTCCTTGCGAGAGCTAAACAGTCTCCGTAGGTGCGCGCTGCCTGACTGGTGTCTAGAACTGTAATCACATCCAAATCTCCGAATGGCGGAAATACTTGGATTATATTGACGAAGGAAGTCGTGCTGGGACATTCCATGCGACCTTCCTTGATCTCGGTCACCAAGAAGTTTACCCATATTTTCTTGATCAAACCAACGGGGGTATTGAACTCTACGAGGCTGATGGTCTCGTGATCTCGTTCGAGAGCCAAGTCTATCAGAGCTAGCAGCTTGCTGGCGGGATGTCTGAATCCGTGGCCGTGATGGCTGGGAGCATGGTCGAACTTGAGCATATTGATGCTGAGGTGATATTTCCTTTCTTCAAAAGCTTGATCTGTCTCGCTGGGAGGACTTTTGCAGATGTTCTCAGGGTGGCTGCTGGAGGCATTCCTAAGGCTGATCTGACTTGTAGCAAGGTGGGGAGTTCTATCTCCTTTGTCGGTGCCTTCGGCCTTGGCGGCGCTATTGGCAGTGAGCTTGACTGACGGCACGGGCCGGTTGCCACTAGGGCTGATAACTGGAAGTGATGACGAGCCTTGAGCTCTCTTGGCCAGGGCCTCATTTACCATGATCAGGCAATTGTCGAGGGTAACATTGGCATTGCAGAATCTGACAATAAGGATCGGATCCTTGGCATCGTCGGGATATCTGGAGAAAATGATGTTGACGAAGTCATCGTCGGTTACATGATCAGAAGGGTTCTTTGTTGTGTCAACCAGTTGTTTCCACTCGCCGAATAACTATCTGTACTGGACATTGAGTTTGACAATTTCCATGGTATTGGAGCCCTCATCATAGGTGATCTCATCGGAACTGGTGCCATCCTCGAAACTGAGCATGTGTATGTAAGGGTCCCCTTGCGGATCTGCCGCGTCTTCCACTCCGGAGAGTCCGGATTCGTTGTCGTCTGATGGCTCAACCTAGATCAAAGGACGTCTCGCACCCTGTCACGAAGCTGGTGCTGCTAAGAAGAACTCATGCACTTCGTTTGAGAAAATGGGTTCGATAGGCAATTCTGCGTGTAAGACATCCCAGACGACTGCCATACATTCATTACGAGTGTGCCGGTGCTTGTTGACCTTTATCGTGAAGATTTCTTCACCTGGCGGGGCCAGAGAGTTTGCTCGAAGGATGCTGACAAATCTTCGATCAGAGATAGGGGGTTTGTAAGCCCGTATCATTGCGATGCTCAGGGTTTCTTTCCAGTCCGCATCCAAGTTTCGGAAATGGCAGTTGAACTTGATCAACCTGACTGCTTCGGGATCTTCCTGCTCGAGGACGTTGACATAGTTAGCACCTCCGGACTCTGAGGGATTCTGATGAGATTTGCCCCGGTTATCCTTTGGTCGGCTTGTCTGAGGTAGCCCCGGTGCCTGGATGCGGGCACGCCTAATTGGCATTTCGGCTTCATTCCCTATGAGGAAATTGTCCCCTCTGATGACCTTGAGATCTCCTTGTCGATTTATGAACTTAATACACTGATGGAGAGTGGAGGCGATGGCCTTCATGTGGTGTAGCCATGGGCGTCCCAACAGAGCTGTAAATTCGGACGGAATGTCCATCACATGGAACTTTGCTGGCACCATTTGCGTTTTGAACCAGAGCTCCAGAGTCACCGTCACTAGGATGGGACGAGACGTGTTGTCGTAGGCTTTTATAGTTTGGCAGATGGGATCATGTGGCCTTCATCAATGCGTAAGGCTTGCATCATGCTGAGGGGAAGGACGTTGACTGCTGATCCATTGTCTACCAATACCCCAGGGAGGGAGACAATGTTGAGCCGGATAGTGATGTACAAAGCTTCGTTGTGCCCCGAGGCCCTTTTCGGCAGGTCTTCGTCACAGAAGGTGAGCATGCTGCCATACAGTCTAGAATCGTAGATCTGATCTCTTTCCGGAGAGGGAGAATCATTGAGCCATCCATTTCATGTCTTTCTCTTGAGAGGCAAAGCTTTTGGTGGTGTCTCGAAATTGTGTCGAGGTAGCTTGTGGCGGTGGCCGCCCTTGGTCAGCACATTGATTGAGTGCGAGTGCCAAGTTGACTTTGACTTTCCTTTATCGGCTCGTGCTCTGAAGTTGGGCAGGTTTAATCTTGGCTGATCCTGTGGGGGATTAGGCTTCTGGCTGGCAGTAAGGTTGCCAAGGTTTGAGGTATTTCGTTGTCCTGAGACCTGAGATTTGATGTCGGCAGGATGTTTCGGCTTTCCCACCCCTGTCTGCTCTGAAGCTGTGTTGCTAGAGGGAAGGGAGGACTTGTTGGAGTAGAGTACATAGTAATTGAACTCCCCAGATGGCTCTCCGAGTGTACCCACGCTGGTGTCTCCGGCTTCATACCTTTCTTTCAATTTTTGCTGAGAAGACTGTTTCTTCTGCTTCCTGGGGGAATCGCCCCTGATCATGTCCTGGAACTCATACTCAAGGCATTCGGTGCAGTCACATACATCATAACAGATATGAATGTCTGATCAAGACCTGGCTGGAAGAGGTGGAGAGACTGGCTCTGCGGCAATCTTCTTTGGCACCCACTCGATGGAGTTTATACTGTTGTTGTTCGGAAAAGGGTTTCCGACTGTATTAGGTCCACGGGGACGCTCCAACTTTCCCTCCTCTATCAGATTCTGGATCTCATACCGTAACCCCAGGCAGTTGTCAATTGTGTACCCATGGAATTGGTACTGGCGCAGTACTTGCTTTCGTCGGCATTGATTACATGATTCCTGGGTTTGTAGTTTTCAACGGGCTTGAGGAGGACTTCTTTGATCAACCCTTCCAGCATCTTACTCAGAGGCATATCCAGCTTGTCAAAGAGTACAGAAGGCTGCTTCGTGGGGGAGTTGTTGCTTTGCGGGGCCGGGTTTCTGTTGCTGGACTGTTGACCCTGATGGATGTAGTTGACAGAAGTATATTTCCCTTTGCCGGGGGCCGGTGCGGGATTGAATGTAGCTGCTGATCTGTATCTATACGGCTGTACGGTAGCCAGCTGTTCCTTGAGATCCTTTTCGAACTGTGAGCCGGCATTGACCATGGCTCAGAGATCTGGGAAGAAGTGATGGCTGATGAGCGTTCTGATGGACGGCCTCAAGCAGGACTTGAAGATCCGCATTTGTTCGTCTTTGGAGAGTAGCTCCATGATTTTGGAGAGTTTCCAACTCCACCTCTTGTATAATTCTTCAACGCTTTCATCTGTCTTCTTCTCGGTGGTGATTAAATCCTCACGACTTTTTTCCCACTTCAGGTTGGATCTGTACCGCTTTAGGAAGATATTACTGATTAGATCCCAGGTATGGCGATCTGCAGGCTTGACCCTTAGGAACCACCGTAACGCAGAACTCTTGATAGTATGCTGGAAATGATCAGCCATTTGCTGGAGGGTTGCTCCTTTTTCTCTCATGCCGAGAACATAGGTGTCAACATTCGCATGTGGGCATTCGGTTCCGTCGAATCGATCCATTTCTGGCATTCTGAACTTAGCTAGGAGAGGCGTGACCATTCCCGGATCTGTGGATTTGAATGTTTCTTGCTTTGAGCTGCCTATACTGGCTTTCAGGTCTTTCATTTGTTTGACCATCCAGGCCAAGGCGGGGTCCAATGGTGGACTTTGAGGCTCGGTGCCGGGTGCTGCCATATGAGCAGCAGTAATTGGAGGTGGGAGGCTTGATACATGTGGATATATGGGGGCCTTTTCTGGACTGTATCGGGGTTTGTCCCCGGTGTTTTGAGGTTCGTGTATAGGCAATGGGTTGAACCCGGGAGGGTATTGGAGGACATTGATATCTGTTTGAGATGGTCCAGCGGTGCGCTGGTTGTACTAAGTGATGGGAGTAGTACTGGCTTGGCCGTATATGATGGGGGTGCCTTGAGAGGTGGCAACATGGAGCCTCGGTCGGCTGTTTCCATGGTTCGAAGGAATCCCGTAACTTGGCGAGGGAGGAACCTGGTTGAAGGCTTGAGGAGCTGATCGGGGAGGATCGTCGTCCTCGATTAGGACAAAAGTACCGTCTGGTTGGGGGATAGCTTCTATACCTCGCTCATTCAGAAGCTGTACCACGAAATTCTGTTGATCTTCTTTCTGCCTTTTGTGAACCTCATAGGCCCGGATGGCTTCTTCCAGTGTCATATCTATTACCGGTGGCGGGGTTCCGTTCCCGTCACGATTTCTCGATGAGCTTGACATGTCAGAAAGTTTGGCTGAAGGAACTGAGGGAACCGAAGAACTGTTTGTTGCGGCCGTAACTGTAATTCTGGCGAGGCGCTGACCCGGAATTCTGAACCACTTTCTGCTCGTTGCAGGGAACGAAAGGCAGGGTTTAGGTTTCAAAAAGGGTATTTGGCTCGAGGTTTCGGGCTTGTGCAATGTGCAGTTACCGATTAATGTTTACTTAAAACACATTTTCTCAGAGTCCTAATTGGTTGGAAAAGATCGTGTCTTCTTTTTCGCAACTAACCTAAGGCTCGAATCAGTGGATCTCGTCACTACGTTTATAAGCCCCTCGTTTTTCACTTGTAAATCGTCTTCCCGGGACGGACAATCCCGAGCGAGGGTCCAATAAGGCAAGCGAGTTCCACCGACTAAGGAAAAAGTGAACTTAAGGCTAGCTGGTCATGTAAACTTTCAACGTGTGTGACATGCGGGTCACGATCGAAGTCAACGTCCTTAAGTTAAGGTAGAAATTGTGCTGAAATTTCGGCATGACCTCTCCTGACTCGCTTGCGCGAGGGCCTTAGCTTTTGGCGTTGGCCAAGTTGTGGCTAGCATGGTGCATACGTTGAGGGTTTGATGACACGGTGTCACATTGAACCTTCGGGCATGTTTTTAGCGTGGCTCCGCGTCAAAGTCAAGGCTGAAAAGCTAAGACTTCGGGTCGGGAACGACCTTCGATCTCAACTTTTGAGTTTGACTTGTGAGGGAGATCGGCGTAAAAGCATACACTTAGGCTTTATGACACGTACTAAGCCAAAAACCAACCGGGGTCTTGGACGAAGTGTGACCCAAAGAGTGCTTAGATTACACGGGCTAGGATGGGCTGTTTGGGATGACCCCCGTGCGCGCTCGAAAGGTGTCTGGCAGACCAATCAAGCTGCAAATGAACGGTCATCCCGGGTTAAGGGTCGTAGTGTGCAGTGTACCGAGGCAGCAAGTGCGCGTAGCGTGCGGATTATCGAGGCAGCAGTGCAAGTAGTGTTCGGTCACTAAATTCTTTTTTTTTTCTGAGAAAAATAGAAATTTTCAGGATGCGTTTTAAAGAATTTATGCGCAGTTCAAAATATAGCATGAAAATCAAGTATGAACGGAAATGCACGAACATGTTATGATTTTGGGATGAGATGAAAATGCAACATATTTTTTTTTTTTGAAAACGGTTCGATGTTTTGATCAACACACGCACACAAAAAGGAGGAAGGGTAAACGAAAGTTTGACCCACGGAATGTTTTTAAAACAATGATAGTTTTGAAAAACATTGTTCGAATCCCCAGCGGAGTCGCCAATTGAAATTACCTGGATCGCGCGCGCGGGGCGCAGCGAGCGGCATTTCGCAGGCTTGGGACCTCGCTTCCAGAGAGAGGGAGGAGTCGCCACGCGGTTTTGTATTATGAGCCTAAACGTTGAGAATGGCTGAGTTTGAAAAGGGGGGGTCATTTTAATTGGTAGCCAAAACTTGGAAAAGGCTTTGAAAATGTGACGTTTTGTATTATGAGCCCAAACTTTAAAATGGCTTTGAAAATGTGACGTTTTGTATTATGAGCCCAAACTTTGAAAATGGCTTTTTAGGATCAGAGATTGTTAGGTTCGAAGGTCACATTACGTTTTGGGAAAAGTATATTGAGATCACCCGAAATGCCTCGTATGACGAGTCTTTCTACCTTTCTCGAAATTGTGTGCGTGTGTGTGTGTGTTGCATTTTTGAAAAGGAGCTTGAATGACAAGCTTTAATATTGGTTTGAATGACAAACGTTGATTTTATGATAAAAACGAGCGTTTGAATGACAAACGTCGGTTTTGAGTTGTTTTGAAAATGGAGTTCGAGTGACGGACTTAAATCTTTAGTTTGAATGTCAAACGTTGATTTTAATGAAAAGATCGTTTGAATGTCAAATGTCGGGTTTGGAGTCGAAGATGAGCGTTTGGATTCCAAACGTCGATTTTGCGTTGTTTCTGAAAAGGAGTTCGAATGACGAACTTCGGTTTTGAACCGGGCATTACATTGTGACCAATTTTATGAAAAGAGGTATTAAATGATATGTGATTAATGAGTCGTTTTGTGACTCGGACTTTTATAAGTAAATACTATCACAAGCCAAATGGCTCGGATTGGTAAATGACAATATTTTAAGTGAGGTATCAATAGAATCAAACGATCCGGACAGTAAAGATGCGATCGACGAGCCAAATGACTCGGAGTTGTAAAGGTACATAAATTAAATGACGATATCGACGGATCAAACGATCCGGATTTTATAAATGACAATCACGAACCAAATGGTTCAGACAGTAAAAATACGAATCGACGGATCAAACGATCCGGACTGTAAATAACATAAACGTAAAAATGGGACCGGAACGTCGTTTTAACCCAAAATTACTTCTTTTGCGGGAGAGAAGATGATTAAGGGGTAAAACGTATTGGGCCCCATAGACGGCGTTACGACTACATTTCGAAAGTTTCGACCGAAATGATAATAGCGATTGACGCGTAAATCGAGGCAAAACGAGTTTTTAGAGAGAGAGAATGTTACCTATGGCTAGGGGTTGACTCTTTGAAATGGTTTATGTATACGGGATACAGTTTTGGTGTTTGAAAGGTGTTTCGAGGTTGTTTGGTTCGTGTTTGATCAGAAAACGAGATTTTCACGCAAATCGAGACAAAACGGGGCTGGGAGGGGGTAGAAATGGTTTGGACCGTGAGCTTTGTGAAGAGAGGTTAATATTTTCTTTTTTTTTTTACAAATGACAGCCGTTGTATTTATACAGGTGAAAATGCAAAATAGGCCGGACGGCCTAAGGTTCAATTTGGGGGATTTTTGGGTATTTTGAAAATTTGGAGGACTTGATGAGAATTCTGGTTCTTCAAGTAAAACAGGCCGGACGGTCAGTTCCTCAATTTCAGGGGCATTTTGGTCTTTTCACCCTTGAATTTGATTGATGTTGATTTAGGGAGTGGTGCATGCGTGCCACGTGCCCCTGTGACTCACCTAGGCTAGGGATTTTGTCCCGTTATTCCCGGTTTTGTCCGTTTTTTAAATAACTGTCCGAAAAATGTCTGAAACGCTCCCGAAAAGTGCCGAAAAGTGCCAAAAAGTTCATTTTTCGAGGAAAGATGTACTTTTATGTGTGATAATGTGTGTTGAGTACACTTTGATGTCGGGATGCACGGGGCAGTCGTGGGATGTCTCGTTGACTCGAGAGCAGGGAGCTTAACGGGTTCTGATTAACCTAGAAAGGGCCAGTTAACGGATTCCAGTTAGCTTTTAATGAATTTTGACGATCTGGATTTGGGTACTTACAATAGGAAAACACATGTTTGATCGAGAACGATGTCTCTGGCCGTAATTTTCTTTCTTCACGCTTTAACACTTAGTATGCTTTGTAGTGTGTTATTCTTCTTGTCGTCGTCTTACTGAATCCATTTATTCTTCCTTTGCAGATCTCACTGAGGAGCAACTGAAGAGGATGGAAGATGAAGTTTTGGACCCTCAGGCCCTCACGAAGCTAAAGAGGAGGACGTCCAAGTCCTTGGCTAAAAGCAAGAGATGTGCTGACGTTGTTGCTTGTCAAGACGTCTTATCTACTAAGGAGGCTAGGGCGGAGATGCAGGGGCGCCAACTGAGGAGGACCATGACAGGTAGGAGGCCCAAGTCAGGGAGGCACAAGAAGCTCATGAGATAATCCCAGAGACTGATGAGGTCCGACGGCAAACGGGTTTGGTAGAAACTGAGGGTACTGGAGCTGGGCCATGGACCCCAAGTCAAAAAAGACAAAGGGCAGAAACCATACCCGAGGAGCCTTCCTCCAAGAAAGCGTCAACTGGTCCCTCCTCGTCGAGGGCACCTGCTCGGCTCGTGTGTACATATATCGAGGTCGAGCAGTTCGTTGATGAAGTATGCCAATATCCTCCCTTCAAAGGTCTTGACGTGGTTGCTCGTAAGGGCCCCAAGCTGAGACTTGTCCGGGCAATAATCCACCGGTATCTGGATGACAATATCTTGGATCAATTCCTTGAGACGAAGCCGAATATGGAGCATTTGGCCAACAGAAAAGGCTTTCTTTTAGTGAGGTATGTTTGATCATCATATTTTAATTCTTTTCTCATCATTTGTACTTGTAGTTTTTAATGACCTCTTTTCATGTGCAACTTGCCTCAGTCACGACATATGAGGCCATCAAGTTCAAAGTTGCTGAGGACTTAGAGCAAAAGATCGAGAAACGGGCAAAGAAAGATAAAACCTATCTGCACAAGGCTCTGGAGCTCTTGAGGTCGCTGAGGGGGAAGTGGATGCCTAGAAAGCGGCCAAGGCTAAAGCCGTGGAAGAGGAGAAGGTGGCCAAGGAGGCACTTGCTAAGGCTGAGGAGGCTGCCAAGACCGAGTAGGAGGAGCTCGAGAAGCAACGGGCTGAGACTCAAAGAATTGCCAAGGAGGTTGTTTCCCGCTATAAAAAGTTGGAAGCAAGCATCCAATCTAGGGAGGCAGACGCCATTGCTCGTTATAAAGCCAACCCAACTTTTAGGCAAGCTTTGGCAGAGAAGACGGCCATAATGTACTCCGATGGGTACTTGCATTTGGGCAGGAGGGCCAAGGTGAACCCATCTCTCAATGTCAACCTAGGAGTTCTTGTCCGACTCATATGCTAGGATGCCTATGATGATGACGATGTCTAGTCTGGGCACTCCCTTTTGCCCTATTCAAGAAATGCTTTGAAGGTGATTGCCTCCAGGGACGCTCACGAAGGCCGACCTACCTGGGTTTCGCCTCCTGATGACCCCCAAAATATCCACGTTCGCATGGAGAAGATCGAGGAGGAGGCGGAGTACTCAGAAGGCGAGGAAGAAGATGTCAGGGAGGACCAGACCGGTCGAGTAAGATAACCTTTTTAGGGGTGACGACCAAGCTTGAATGTTTTTTTTTGTTGATGTAATTGAACAAGTTCCACCTTTTCTTCTTTTTGTCTTTCTTCCTTGGCCCATTTTAAGGGAGGCAATACAGTGAGCTAGCATGCCTTAGCTCAACTTTTGGGAGGCACTGCTAGTCTTTTTAATGTGATGTATTTTTGATTTCATATTTGCGTCTTTTCTTTTGCTTGCATATTGAACTTCTTTATTGTTGCTTGTGTTTGTTGAATGCATGTTGTATAACGTTTGGCCTTCAACTTCTTTATGTCGCGGTGGACGCTGGATATAGGCTTTTCAACTTTTGTCCGAGTAATCATGCTCGTCTTAGGTAATTAGGCGTTTCACCCATTTAATGCGAGCTAAGTGCTCGTCTTAGTGACTTAGTCATTTCACCTAAGGTGCGAGCAATGGGTTGCTCGTCTTTATGACTTGGAAATTTCATCAAAGGTGCGAGCTATGTGCCTGTCTTAATAACTTAGGCATTTGACCCAATGTGCGAGCAATGGGTTGCTTGTCTTAGTACTTAGGCATTTCACCTAAGGTCTGAGCTAGGTGCTCGTCTTTATGACTTAGATATTTCATCCAAGGTGCGAGCTAGGTTCTCGTTTTTATGACTTAGGCATTCCGTCTAAGGTGTGAGCAATGGATTTCTCATGTTTATGACTTGGACATTCCATCCAAGGTTCATGTTGGGTGCTCATTTTAGTAATACGGGCATTTCACCTAAGGTGCGAGCAATAGGTTGCTCGTCTTTATAACTTAGGCATTTCACCTAAGGTACAAGCAGTAGGTTACTCGTCTTTAATACTTGGACATTTCATCCAATGTGCGAGTTATGGGTTGCTCGTCTTAGTAACTTAGGCATTTCACCTAAGGTACGAGCAATAGGTTGCTCGTCTTTAAGACTTGGACATTTCATCCAAGGTGCGAGCTATGGGTTGCTCATCTTAGTAACTTAGGCATTTCACCTAAGTTGTGAGCAATAGGTTTCTTGTCTTTAGTCCTTAGGCGTTTCACATAAGGTGCGAGCTAGGTGCTCATCTTTATGACTTGGACATTTCATCCAAGGTGTGAGCTAGGTGATCGTCTTAGGGATCTGCCATGCTCGTTGTAGTCTATGTTGAGTTGCTCTTTGACAAAAACTAAATTTATTAATTGAAACTGATTACATCAAACTGCAATCCTACTCTATTTGTAAGCAAGAAAATGCAAAGAATTTAAATCTAATCTACTCAACAAAAAATAGACTTATAAACTACTGATAGTATCTCCGAAGATGGTCGGAGTGCCATGGATGTTTTAGGTCTTGTCCGTCTGGGGTCTTCATTTTTTAGGTCCCTTCTCTAGTGACTTGAGTGATGATGTAAGGACCTTCCCAATTTGGGGAGAGCTTTGTAGCTTCAATTTTTCTAATTACCCAATTGTAAGTGCTCCAATTTGAGCCGTTAGTATTTTCGTTAGAAAACTAACAAAAGCCTCCACAAACTCCACCAAACCCTAACTTTTCTAACTAGTTAAGGGTATTTTGGGGATTACTATTTGAGGATGGACAAGTGAAGAAATCTCACAAATGGTGAATTTCCGGAACTGGAAGCTGCTGGAACTGCAGCCAGCTTGCTTGTAGGGGAAAATTATTCCCCCTGTCCAAAGCCTGCACTGCATTAAATGAACAGTGCACGCTGGCATTTGGATCCGCGCGGACAGGATTGCTTCCTCCAGTCCCCTATAAATAGACCCCTTCAGCTCCATTTTCAACAACGCAATTCACTCACAACAGCATTCTGGCGAAAATATTAGAGAAAACAGTGGGAATTTCTTAATTGCCACCTTTTCTCTTAATCATTTTCCCAAATCTTACTCACTAAACACTCTCAAAACTCTCTTAAATACACAAGCTCAATCTTAAATCAACACTAAAGAGGAGGATTAGAGAGAAAACATAGAGGACTTAAGTGTTATCTACTTGTTTTCTCTTTGACCAACTCTATTAACAAACACTAAACACACTTAAGTCTTGAATATATTCAAGCCAAACACAACATTAACAAGAAGATTGGGCTTAACCATCATTGGTAAACCCTCCTTCTTTAAAACCCTAAAATACTCTTTAATTTCATGTCTTGATTTACATTTTTATCTTAATTTGCTTGTTTAAAGTTCTATTCACTTTCTTTGTTCTTAATTTACTTGTCTTAAGCTTAAATCTTTACTTTATTTTGTTGTTAGTTTGACCTAAGATGATCATCTTTGGGGTTAAGTCCCCATGATGATCATCTTAGGGTTTAACTTTCTTTCCTCTTAGTTAATTTCTCTTCTTAAAAAAAACCCTTTTTTTAAAAAAAAACTCCCTCTCCCATTTTGCTCTAAACCTCCATTAATACCCCAAGGATGACTTGATATGATACAAAGCAATGAATCACCACTCAAGTCTAGGGATGAAAATGGGGTGGAAATAGACGCAAAACCCTTAAAATCACATTGTCCTTCAAGAATATGTTGCTGTCCAGTAGCATTTTTCTGTGACCTCAGTCCATTTTCCTATTTTTTGGACACAGTAAAACTCGGAATTTGGTGTTGACTACAAAATACTTTTTATAGCCAACATCCATAGAATTCCAGACATATTTTTACTTTATTTTTTACGTGAGTCTAACTTCCTTTTCAAAATTATTTTTCAAGGGTCAGTTTGGCAGTCTCTGGAAATCCAGATTTCACATCTGTGATTTCCAGAGGGTTTTGGTCCATCAAATAATCTCCAATTATAAAAATATTTTTCAGTAACCCTATTTAAGATGTTTTGAATAACTTTCATTCTCTGACTTTCCCCAGATTCTGAATTTTTAAAACTTTTAAATCCATTTTAAAATCAAGTGTCCACTGTCTTTTTCATTCTGGCAGAATTGACTTTCAACTTCAAGGAGTCTTTTGAGTACCAAAACTCAACCCTAAAATCATACCAAAAATCATGAGACTTATTTAATGTCTTACAAAGAGTTCTCAATTTTTAGTTTTCTCAGTTTGCATTTATTTTAACCAAGGAAACACACACACATACAAATGGTTTTAAATTAGGAAGGCTCGTTTTACGAGGCATTCCGGGTGAACCCTAACGTTCTTCCCGGAATGTAACGTGACCTCCGAACTCAAATCTCTCAATTTGGGCATTTTTCAAAGTTTTGGCCCTTAAAATAAAAACGGCGTGGCGACTCCATTTGATTTTTCAAAAAATTGAAAATCGGGTACATCACACCAATCCCCTACTTGTAATATTCTTTTGTTGATCCTCTTATCGTGGTAGACTTTGGTTCTTTGCTTATAATTCACCATTCTCATCTGATCAGCCAACCTCCTTCAATCTACTAATTCTAGGTCTAGCAACATGTTGAGTTTGTTTACTTGCTCGTCATAGTTGGTATTCCTGGCCGTGGGGATGACCATCTCTGTTGTTCCATAGCCTCAGACCCAAAAGTTAGTGCAAATGGGGTTTTCCCGGTTGGCCCCCAGGTAGTTGTGCGAACTGCCCATAAGGCTAAGGGAAGTTAGTAGGCTTGATATATTTGTCCATTACATTGAGGTCGACTCACGGAAGACTTGATGTTTCTGACTCCTAGTCTTTTCAATTCTGCTGTAAAAGCTTTGGAGAATTGGAGACCAAGATCTGAGATGATTGTGTGTGGGACCCCAAAGCAACAACAGATAAAGTCATGGACGAAGTTAATTACATTATCCTATGTAATTATGGCTAACGCCTTTGCTACTATCCATTAGGAGAAGTAGTCGACTGCCACGATCACGTACTTGCAATTACCACGGGCAGGAGGGAGGGTCCGATGATGTCGATTCCCCACATGTCAAATGGCCAAGTAGGAATTATGGGAGTTTGCACGACTGATGGGACTCTGGGGATGTCTGCATATCTCTGGCACTTGTCACACTTTTTGACGTAGGTTAGGCGTCATCTCTCAGGGTTAGCCAATAGTAACCTAGTGTGATAATTTTATCAGCTAAGATTCTAGCCCCCGGGTGACCGCCTCATATGACATCGTGGACTTCTACCAAGAGATTTTGTGTTTCTTTGGGATGGATACATCTGAAAAGGGGTTTCATGAACGATCTTCTATATAAGACCCCGTTCCATAATGTGAACCTTACTGACTTCTTTTTTTTGACCCTTGCATGTATCTCATCATCTGGCATTGGACCCTTTCAATGAAGTTCGGGTATTCGTCTATCCAACATTTCTCATCCCCATCCAGGAGCATTACTCATAGTCTTTCGTAAGCTGGCTCCTCGGCGAAGACTATGAGTGGGTTAGTGTTCGGGTCGGTCACGTCAATGGTTGCAAGTTCGGACAAGACATCTTCTACTTGGTTATCTTCTCTGCTTAGTGGCTGACCCATCTGTGTATATGACCCAACAGTTAGGTGGTAGCTCGATGGTCGGCTTTTCCCCCACAGGTTTTTTGCGCTTACGGGAGGTGGGGTTGTGCTCGCCTATGAAGGTGGTTTCGACCATGAAGTCGACCAGAGGCTGTGCTAGGAGTTTCTTCCTAGGCTGGTATCTGATGTCAAACTCTGTAAGTTCGATAGACCAGCTAAGGAGACATTCTGAGCAGTTTAACTTATGCAAGATTTTCTTGAGGGGTGCATTAGTGTACACAGTTATGGGGTGTGCAGAAAAGTATGCTCGTAATTTCCTTGCAGCTATGACCAAGGCATAAGCTATTTTTTCTGCGTTGAAGTATCTGCTTTCCACATCTGATAGTGCCTTGCTCACAAATTGGATTGGTTTCTGAGTGCTCCCCTCATTTCAAACTAGCACAACAGCTATATCGTGGTCGGTGGCTGCTAGGAAGACGTACAACATCTCTCCCCTGACTGGGCTGCTTAGTAGTGGGGGGAGCCTAAGTACTCCTTTAAATGTTTGAATGATTCTGAGCATTCCGATGTCAAGGAGAAGCTCTTGGTCCCCTTAAGGACTTTGAAAAATGGTAGTGACCTCTCCGCAGACTTTGCGATAAACCTGCCAAGGGCTGCTACTCTCCAATTTAGCCTTTGAAAACTTCCTTGATGTTGGTACGTTCTTGCATGTCGACCAGAGCTTTGATTTTTCTCTGGATTTGCCTCGATCCCCCTTTGTGATACCATAAAGCTTAGGAACTTTCCATCTGTTACCCCAAACACACACACTTACTCGGGTTCAATTTCATGTTATTTGCCCTTAGTTTGTCAAAGGTTTCTTTTAAGTCCAGGGCATGACTGCCAGTCCTAGTCTTAATGACCATGTTATCAATATATGCTTCCATGTTTCGACCAATCTGCTCCCCAAACATTTTGTTGACCATGTGTTGGTAGGTTGCACCAGCGCTTTTTAGTCCAAAAGGCATCATGGTATAGCAATAAATTCCTCAGGCTGCCTGTAAGGCTGTCTTCTCAATGTCTCCCTCAGCCATTTTTATCTGGTGGTAACCAGAGTATGCTTCTAGGAAGCTGAGAGTCCTATGTACGGCAATAGAGTCTACCAGCTTATCAATTTTGGGGAGAGGGTAACTGTCTTTCGGGCAGGCTTTGTTGAGATCTGTAAAATCTACATAGATACGCCACTTCCCATTTTGCTTTTCGACCATCACGACATTGGCCAACCAGACAGTGTAGGTTGCCTCTCTGATAATTTCGACACTTAGCAATTTTTGTACCTCATCCTTGATCTCATCCTCCTTGTCATTAGCAACACTTCTTCTCGATGCTTGATGGGATTAGCAGAAGGGTCGACCTCCAACCTGTGGACGACCACCTCTTCTTTTATTCCCCTCATATCCTCGACCTTCTAGAAAAATATGTCCAGGTTATCTTTAAGTAGGGAAATAATATCCTCTCTTTCTTCTGGGAAGAGCTGCCCCCCCAAATTTTATTCTTTGCTCCGGGTAGTCGGGGTTGAGTGTTATCTCTTCCAATTGATCCACGAGCTCCATTTCTGGTCCGTCCCTGAATTGCAAAGTTTCGATTATAATATCTCTAAGTCTTCTTCCATCATCACTATTTATGTCCAGGTCCTCAATTTCAACTAGTTCGTCCATGTTCTGATCCCCTCGTCCTATGTCCTGGTCGGCCCCCGAGTTCTGACCGACGACGAGCCGAGGGACTATGTCGGGGATGGGCATAACTATAGCTTCATTGTTTGTACCTTTGGACCACTTCGACATTCCCTTATCTGACGCAGGTTCTGTTTCCTCCTCCCTTTCGTGAATATCCAACATCATGTGTTCCTCGTCCTCGGCTTAAAAGATCAAATGAAGCCTAGAACTGGTGCTGCTAGTCTTTACACACTTAGAAATTTTCAGATTTTCTTTCGGGGTGTCGATTTCCATTTTTCTAGCCGTTTTCCTTGTCTTCATCACATGTTCCAATAAGTCCCTGGGGGTCGCCCTCACACATCCAATTCCCGCCGGGGTTGGAAATTTAACCCGTTGTTGAGGGAGGGAGGCAATCATTTCAAGTTTACCTTGACTTGGAATGCGTAGGATGACATGATAGTCACTGGCTAAGTCCATAACCACGAATGTTACAGTGGCCTCAGCTCGGAAGGGGTATTCACCAAACTTCAAATAACAAGTCAACTGTCACCATGACATTGACCTTGTGATTGGTGAAGCCTTCTAGTCTACCAGAGTATGGTTCAAGCATGCTATCTTTCAAATTCATCTTCTGTAAGGTAGAGTATTACAAAATATCCATGGAGGCCCCCGAGTCTATGAGAAGTCTCTCCGATTAACAATTATCAATTCTCCCATTGATCACCAAGGGTTGTTCACGGGGTGCTCAACTCTCTGCTAGCTCATTTGGGGAAAAGCTGTCGACTTCCTTTTCTTTATGTACCCATGCGGGGATGTGGTAGACTTTACTTAGCTCATATATCTGATCCTTCAACTTTTTGTTGGAGACTGTCTTCTCCCTTATAATGTGGAGCTTTGCTCTAGGGGTTTGTCCTCCCTTTCCTCTATATCATCGTCATCTCTTCCTCGCTTGTTATCTTTTAGCATAACATAGCGATCAAGTTTCCCTTCATCAACCCATCTTTGGATCATCCTTTTAACGGAGATGCAATTCTTTGTATCATGTCTGTGATCCTTATGGAAGGCACAGTACTTAGAATTATCCTGGACATGTTTTGACCTATCACTTAATGGTCGGGGCTCTGGTAGGTTTATCAACTGCATGATCTCCGTGATAGTTTTAGTAAGTGGGGTGAAGACCTCGGCTTTTGTTGTAGCCCGAGTCATATTCTTTCCCTTGTAGTTACTTCCATTGGAAACCTGGTTGGTGCCAGTCTGAGCTGTTTCCGTTTTCTCAGATCTTTTCTTGCTTTTCTCTTCCGCCATGGCTATGGCATAGGCCACGTTTTATAGATCGGATTTTGTTTTCGACTCCCTTGCAGAGAGTCATATATTAATTATCCGGATATCAGTCCGGAGTAGAAGCACACAATCACCTCTCGGTCGTTCAGGCTTTCCTCCACCTGGTCAGCCATGGCTCTGAACCGGTTGTAATAACTTAGAGTGGTCTCATTTTTGCCTTGCTTAATGTTGTCAAGATCTATCAATCTCTTTTTCTGCTTCCCAGCAGTTGCAAAATGATCTATGAATCTATTCCTCATAACTTTCCAGCTATCTATACTCCCCTTTTTCTGCTCACGGAACCATGATAGGCTGTCCTAGAGAAAGTGCTGGCGAAAGCCTTGCTGAGTATGTCATCTGCCTTGGTGAGAAGTGCCATGGTGGATTCAAAGCTCTGCAAATGATTTCGTGCATCAGTGGTTCCTCCGTACTTCTCAAAGTTAGGGATCTTGAGAGCCGAATTAGAAGGTTGATCAACAATCATTTGGGAGAAGGGACGAGTAGCACCAGTATCCTCGTCCTCGACATCCTTCTTCCCCATCTCCATTTCCAATTCTCTTTTTCAAGAGCAGAAGTTCCCTTGCATCTATTCATGTACTACAGTTGGAATTGAGATGGGTTCTTTCCTTTTCTCTTTGCCCGTTCACCCTACATTGCTCTTCATGTTGCTGGTGATTGACATGATTATCTCCATGTCTCGATGGTGTCCTGCCATTTAATGGCCCGGAATGACGAGAAGGGGATATGTTCCTCCTGGGAGTTATCTCTGGAAGGGGAGGACTCCTACGACGACAAGGACTCCTGTGTCGAGGAGGGCTCCTAGGTTGAGGAGGGGATCTCGACGGGGAGGAGTCTTTTGCCTTGCATGGTTGAGTCTGGCTCTTAGATCAACTGAATTGACCTCTTTTTCCCTTTAATTATTCAATTGGTCCCTTAAGTCTCCTCCTTGACTGGCACTCCCGTGTCCAGGAGCCATATTATGTGGATGAATGTCCTGGATGGGGAGCTGCTTGGATCTAACAACAACGTCGCGATGTGGGGGATTTTAGCCCGGGGGTTGGTTTTCCCTATTCCAATGACTACCTTGCTTATTAACGCGACTTTCCCCATAGTAGGACATTCCAGTCCTGGTAAGTCGAATAAATTCGGCCAAAGAATGATCCAGATCTAACTCTAGCAAGGCGTTATGCATTTCATAAATGCGTTGCAGGGTGTCTGGTTGTTCCCCCTTGGGCTGCGTTCCGCCTCGCCTGACTGGATGTTGGTCGTCTCCATCGTCGACGGCGGTTAGGGTCTAAGGGAATTTCCACCATAGGCACCCCACTAGATCGCAGGTTCATACCTAGCGGCAATGGTGGCGGCAGTCCGTCATTAAAAGACGGAGGAGGCGGCAATCCTCCATTGATCTGCGGTATGGTAGTTCCGGTGTTGCCATGAATTTCCTCCATAGGGTGATTATCCGTATCTGGTGTTATGCTAAATGTGTGTCCTTCTTCCATTAGATCTGACAGAACGAAACAGAATTTTCGGCTATTTAGGAGATAATACGATCGTTTCCCGGCAATGCAACCAAACTGATGATGCCAAAAACGTCGAATCAGCCCAAATTCAGCGGTTCGGATATATCCTAGATGATTGAATAGCCTGAAAAAGATGAATAAACACGTAAACTAAGTCGGAGTATCACCGGCGAAATCCCTTCGGTGTTAGAGTAAGTATTTTGATATATAAGAGCAAATCAATTGACAATAGTTCAGAGCCAAAAGATGAGTTAACTGAAAATTGTGATCTATGGCTTGTATTTATAGGTGTAGGAGATAGTATCCTGCATTAGATAGGAAATTAGGAGAGATAAGTAGTTAAATCCTACTCAGATCCTAATTTCTTAATGTCCTTGTTGGAGTAGGATTATAAGAGTCATCTGTACATATGTCGAGTAGGCATGCTCCTCAAAATTGGATGCTAGTCGTCGTTACGTGCTGGTCGACACAACAGCTACGTCGGGCAAGAGAGATGACTAATGATAGGGAAGCCCATTCCCCCTGTCACAAATGCAGCTTAGATATTGTGTACATGGTCCTGATCGACTTAGACTTGTGCCTTGGTCGACATAGTGATTTTATATGATCGTTCTAGTAATAAGACTATTTCCTCATATATATAGGTCGAAATTATGTTTTATTACGAGTAGAGTATGACAAGCATAGGTAGGGATCTCATTCCCTATATCGTATTTACGAATTGTGCATATTTTTTATTGGGTTCAATCTGTTGGACATTGCCCGTTTTATTGCAAATGGTTGTACACGGTTTAAACCTTTCAATTTTTCATTTAACGAATAAAATCTAATAGCCAAACTATTTTTAGCATCTATTTTCTTAACTTCTAGTTTTGCAAACATAAAACAAAATGTTTTTTTTTTTGGTTAAAGAACATTTTCAGGGATGTTTTTTTTTTTAGAAAATAGGCACTCATTTTTTAACCCGAGGAATCATTTTAATTCCTTTTTTTTATTGAAATCTGACCAAAATTTTATATTATTCTATAAAAACGAATAAAATCATTTTTAGCATCTATAAAAACGCGTTTTCCCTGGCACTTAGGAAAAACGTGTTTTGTTTTCCCCGTCAATGTCAGTGCCAGTTTAACAAAGTGCCAGTGTAACAAAGTGCCAGTGCATGTGTAACAAAGTGCCAGTGTAAAAAAGTGTCAGTGCCAGTTTAACAAAGTGTCAGCGTAACAAAGTGTCAGTGCATGTAAAACAAGTGCCAGTGCATGTATAACAAAGTGCCAGTGCCAGTGCCAGTTTAACAAAGTGCCAGTGTTAGTGTAACAAAGTGCCAGTGTAAAAAAGTGTCAGTGCATGTATATTAAGTGCCAGTGTTAGTGTAACAAAGTGCCAGTGTAAAAAAGTGTCAGCGTTAGTGTTATGAAGTGCCAGTGTAAAACACATTTTTTCTAAGCTCAGAAAAAAATGCGTTTTTCAAGACCAACTCAAATTCTAAACATCACATTGCTATTGATACCATACAACAAATACAATAATAAATATTAAAATTTAATGAAAATAATTAAATATTTATTTACCATAGTTATTAGTTTTTTTTGGATTTACCATAGTTATTAGTTAAAGCTCATTTGAGATAACCATCAAAATTAATACGGAAATATTTTATAAGCAAGGATTTTACTATGAGATTTGTTATTAGCCCCAACACATTTACTTAATACTCTCATAATACAATTTTCAAAAAAATGTCATTAATTTAAATGACTCTATTACCCTCACTAATGTTATACACCCGCAATTGAAGTTTATTTTCTTTTTAAGGGAGTTAACCGAAAATTTCTAAATAATAAGGATTAAAATAATTTTATTTTTAAAATTATAATAATCAAAATTTAAAAGTAATTATCATCTAAACTTAAAAAAACTGGGGGAACTTAAGACCATCTACAACCATGAAGTTAGCAAATGGCATAGCTGAGGTGGCAATGAAAATCTCCTCCAACCATGACTTTGTTAAAAGTCATCAATGACTTTTACAAAAATTGTTTTGACAGATGCCAAGCTTCACGGCTTGGAATTTTTGAAATTAATTTTTTTTTTATAAAAATTGCAATTAAAATATAAAAAATAATAAAAATACAAAAATATTGAAATAATTATATATAATAGTAATAAATGTAATATAAATGAGTAGGAAAGAGAAAATATGGTGGGATGACTTTTGTCATGAATGGGAATAAAATTGTTTGAAGTTGTGTTTTTAATAATTGATGACGTGGAACTGAGGTGGAGGAGAGAGGGATAAAAATGAAGTGTTATGAGTAAAGATGCTCTAATAGGCAATATAGCTGCCTCCTGCAAAGCCTGTTTGGCAGACTCCAAACCAGCCACATCATTCCACTTCACATTAGACCATTTGCAACCATGAAGTTAACTAATGGCGTGGCTGAGGTGGCAAGGGAAATCTCCCACAACCATGACATTTATAAGTTCATGCCATGACTTTTAAGTTTTTTGGAATGCCAGATGTCGTGTGTCACGGCTTGAAAATATTTTTGAAATTAATTTTTTTTTTTTAATTTTCAATTAACATTTAAAAAATAATAAAAATACAAGAATATTAAAATAATTATATATAGTAGTAATAAATGTAATATAAATGAGTATGAAAGAGAAAATATGGTGGGATAAGTAGGAGAGAGAAACTGATGACTTTTGTCATGAATGGAGATAAAATTGTTTGGAGTTGTGTTTTTAATAATTGATGACGTGGAGCTGAGGTGGAGGAGAGAGGGATGGGAATGAAGTGTTATGAGTAAAGATGCTCTTAGGCTTCTCCATAACAATAGCAGAATTCAAACCAGACCTAAGCTTTGCCTGCTCCGGATCCTCCCCATCGCCGCCACCTTCCCCGCCTCCTCCTCCATCCTTAGGCTTAGACTTAGGCTGAGTAGCGATGACAGCACCTCCATTAGCAGCCGATCCATACCCGCCGTCATCCAAAACAGCCCTAATCTCCTCCGCTCGTCGGAGATACTTAGTGAATTTCTGGGTAATAGCCTCCTTGGTTTTAGGGTTTTTTTCGTACTTCATGTGGGTCTTGAAATACTCCAAGGCGTTCATGTATAAAGGAAAGGCCATGGCGTAATTGCCATCGTTGTCTTCCTTCACAGCTTGCTTCACGTACTCAATCGCTTGTTCTTTGAAATTACTATACATCTTGGATCATATACGAATTGAAATTGAATAAGAACCCTAGAAATTTAACGATTTGGGGGGTCAAAGGGGGTGAGAGCTGGATCGGGATGAATGATTTGGGGGTTAGAGGATGGTCTGAACGGGGAGAGAAGATGAAGATGATGAGCAGATCAATTTGGGTGTCATGACACGAATCTACAGAGGAATACGATTTGTTTGAACGTTCAAATATTCGTCTCCTTGGTTAACGCTGCACAAAAAAATAAAAATAAAACATACAAAAATTTATTTAGTTTTAGTTTAGATGATAACTAGTGAGTAACCCGTCGGTCCCCGACGGGAAATAAAACACTGAGGTAAAAGTTAAATGTATATACAATTCAAAAAATTAATGAGATAATTTTATGTAATATATTACAACTTGTCAAAAACTTCTTTGTACACAACATTTGTAGTCGTGTCATCTTACTGTTCATGACTATTACATATAAGCACTTTAAGTCATTTCCTTGTAGTTATTCTAGAAAAATCAACATATAATTGTCCATGACTAAATACTGGTCTTGAAAGAAAAAGGCCAACATGAGCGAGCGACTGACCCTGACTTTTATTTATCGTCATTACAAAAGAAATGGTCAGTGGGAATTGTCTCCGTTGAAACCTAACCGGGAATTTTGTTGTATCAGAAGGTGGCATAATCATTCTCGGTATCAACATATTCTTACCAACATTCTTTCTGGACAACATTACCGCCTCGACAACGTGTTTACCTATATATATATTAAAATAACAGCATGTTTTATATCAAATAATCAAAATTTAATTTTTAAAATTTAAATACTCCGTAAACTGTATTTAATAATTATCATAAATTACATTTCCATATATTATTATTTTTTCCGTTTTTCTAATTTCACACACTGAACTTGATATAAAATTAACTTTTCATATTTTTTATTTCAAAATATTTTGTTTCCATATTCTTATTTATATTTTCTTATAAATTCCAAAAATTAACATTTCATATATTGTGTTTATGCTTTTTGAAAAACACTTTCCATGTAACGTATAATATGTATTATTTTTATGATTGAATTTGAATAATTAGTAGAGTAGATATCATTAGAGCCGTCAATTTGAGATAACGGGACGGGACGGGATGAAACTATAATATCCCGCAACTACGCGGGACGGGAGGGACGTCCGAATTCTTCGCGGGCCCGAAATTCCCCGTCCTGTCCCAAAAATAATTATGTAACATAATATAATACTCCATTTGTCCCAAAAATAATTATTTAATTTTTAATTCAATAAACATGTTTACTTTTTATAAATTTTAATGGTAAAAATGAATAAATACTCTTGCAATTAAATTTTAAACCTTTACTTTTGAAGTATATAAATGAAATATAGTTTTATTTTATTTTCATAAAAATCATTCGAAAGCAGTATTTTTCTTTTCAAAAATAGACATTCTTTTGATTGGTTATTACTAATTGAATTTCAAATGGATGATTGTGATTGGTGGATGATGGAAAGATTGACCAATGATATTCGAAACATTTTGATTGGTTATTACTAATTGAATTTCAAATGAATGATTGTGATTGGTGGATGATGGAAAGATTGGCCAATGATATTGTGTCACTTGAAGTTTTCTAGAAGCTTGAAAAACTTTTGCTATTATATATAGTAGATTCATTATTTATGCTTAAAAATATATTAAAATAACTACTCAAGATCATATTTTTCTAAACAGAAAAAAATAATTTCACTATTGTTATACTTCAACTTTTACATTTTTTTAAAAAAAACTTTCGAAACTGAATCAATCTTTCAACCCCAAAGCAAGTTCAAAAATTAAGTCTCTAGAATATTTTTCATAAATTTATTTTCAATAATATATTTAATAATTAAAATAAATATTTAAATGTATCGTGTTTGTGAATTCCTATAACTAACTATTCATTTTATGTATAATTATATAATAATTTGATTCCATAAATTATCTTTCTATATATTGTTTTTAATTTTGGAAAATAAAATTTTCATATACTCTAATTCTAATTTCCAAAAATATACATTTTCATATATTGTATTTATAATTTTCACAACTAAATTTTTATATATTGAACTATAATTTCAAAAACTAAATTTTCCATTTATTTTAAGTAATTAATTTCATGCGTAGCTTTCTGTAAATTGTGTTTATTGATTTTTAAAATTTAAATACTCCGTAAACTGTATTTAATAATTATCATAAATTACATTTCCATATATTATTATTTTTTTTCCCTTTTTCTAATTTCACACACTGAACTTGATATAAAATTAGCTTTCCATATTTTTTTATTTCAAAATATTTTGTTTCCATATTCTTATTTATATTTTCTTATAAATTCCAAAAAAATTAACATTTCATATATTGTGTTTATGCTTTTTGAAAAACACTTTCCATTTAACGAATAATACGTATTATTTTTATGATTGAATTTGAATAATTAGTAGAGTAGATATCATTAGAGCCGTCAATTTGAGATAACGGGACGGGACGGGTTGAAACTATAATATCCCGCAACTACGCGGGACGGGACGGGACGTCCGAATTCTTCGCGGGCCCGAAATTCCCCGTCCTGTCCCAAAAATAATTATGTAACATAATATAATACTCCATTTGTCCCAAAAATAATTATTTAATTTTTAATTCAATAGACATGTTTACTTTTTATAAATTTTAATGGTAAAAATGAATAAATACTCTTGCAATTGAATTTTAAACCTTTACTTTTGAAGTATATAAATGAAATATAGTTTTATTTTATTTTCATAAAAAATCATTCAGAAACAGAGTATTTTTCTTTTCAAAAAATAGACATTCTTTTGATTGGTTATTACTAATTGAATTTCAAATGGATGATTGTGATTGGTGGATGATGAAAAGATTGTCCAATGACATTCGAAACATTTTGATTGGTTATTACTAATTGAATTTCAAATGGATGATTGTGATTGGTGGATGATGGAAAGATTGTCCGGCCCGCCAATGATATTGTGCCACTTGGAGTTTTCTAGGAGCTTGAAAAACTTTTGCTATTATATATAGCAGATTCCTTATTTATGCTTAAAAATATATTAAAATAACTACTTAAGATCATATTTTTCTAAACAGAAAAAAATAATTTTACAATTGTTATACTTCAACTTTCACATTTAAAAAAATAAAAACTTTCGAAACTGAATCAATCTTTCAACCCCAAAGCAAGTTCAAAAATTAAGTCTCCAGAATATTTTTCATAAATTTAATTTCAATAATATATTTAATAATTAAAATAAATATTTAAATGTATCGTGTTTGTGAATTCCTATAACTAACTATTCATTTTATGTATAATTATATAATAATTTGATTCCATAAATTATCTTTCTGTATATTGTTTTTAATTTTGGAAAATAAAATTTTCATATACTCTAATTCTAATTTCCAAAAATATACATTTTCATATATTGTATTTATAATATTCACAACTAACTTTTTATATATTGAACTATAATTTCAAAAACTAAATTTTCCATTTATTTTAAGTAATTAATTTCATGCGTAGCTTTCTGTAAATTATGTTTATTGATTTTTAAAATTTAAATACTCCGTAAACTGTATTTAATAATTATCATAAATTACATTTCCATATATTATTATTTTTTCCGTTTTTCTAATTTCACACACTGAACTTGATATAAAATAAAATTTCCATATTTTTTTATTTCAAAATATTTGTTTCCATATTCTTATTTATATTTTCTTATAAATTCCAAAAAATTAACATTTCATATATTGTGTTTATGCTTTTTGAAAAACACTTTCCATGTAATGTATAATATGTATTATTTTTATGATTGAATTTGAATAATTAGTAGAGTAGATATCATTAGAGCCGTTAATTTGAGATAACGGGACGGAACGGGATGAAACTATAATATCCCACAACTACGCGGGACGGGACGGGACGTCCGAATTCTTCGCGGGCCCGAAATTCCCAGTCCTGTCCCAAAAATAATTATGTAACATAATATAATACTCCATTTGTCCCAAAAATAATTATTTAATTTTTAATTCAATAGAGATGTTTACTTTTTATAAATTTTAATGGTAAAAATGAATAAATACTCTTGCAATTGAATTTTAAACCTTTACTTTTGAAGTATATAAATGAAAAATAGTTTTATTTTATTTTCATAAAAAATCAATCAGAAACAGAGTATTTTTCTTTTCAAAAAATAGACATTCTTTTGATTGGTTATTACTAATTGAATTTCAAATGGATGATTGTGATTGGTGGATGATGGAAAGATTGGCCAATGATATTCGAAACATTTTGATTGGTTATTACTAATTGAATTTCAAATGGATGATTGTGATTGGTGGATGATGGAAAGTTTGGCCAATGATATTGTGTCACTTGGAGTTTTCTAGGAGCTTGAAAAACTTTTGCTATTATATATTGTAGATTCCTTATTTATGCTTAAAAATATATTAAAATAACTACTCAAGATCATATTTTTCTAAACAGAAAAAAATAATTTCACTATTGTTATACTTCAACTTCCACATTTAAAAAAATAAAAACTTTCGAAACTGAATCAATCTTTCAGCCCCAAAGCAAGTTCAAAAATTTAGTTTCCAGAATATTTTTCATAAATTTAATTTCAATAATATATTTAATAATTAAAATAAATATTTAAATGTATCGTGTTTGTGAATTCCTATAATTAACTATTCATTTTATGTATAATTATATAATAATTTGATTCCATAAATTATCTTTCTGTATATTCTTTTTAATTTTGGAAAATAAAATTTTCATATACTCTAATTCTAATTTCCAAAAATATACATTTTCATATATTGTATTTATAATTTTCACAACTAACTTTTTATATATTGAACTATAATTTCAAAAACTAAATTTTCCATTTATTTTAAGTAAATAATTTCATGAGTAGCTTTCTGTAAATTGTGTTTATTGATTTTTAAAATTTAAATACTCCGTAAACTGTATTTAATAATTATCATAAATTACATTTCCATATAATATTATTTTTTTCGTTTTTCTAATTTCACACACTGAACTTGATATAAAATTAACTTTCCATATTTTTTTATTTCAAAATATTTTGTTTCCATATTCTTATTTATATTTTCTTATAAATTCCAAAAAATTAACATTTCATATATTGTGTTTATGCTTTTTGAAAAACACTTTCCATGTAACGTATAATATGTATTATTTTTATGATTGAATTTGAATAATTAGTAGAGTAGATATCATTAGAGCCGTCAATTTGAGATAATGGGACTGGACGGGACGGGATGAAACTATAATATCCCGCAACTACGCGGGACAGGACGGGACGGGACGTCCGAATTCTTCGCGGGCCCGAAATTCCCCGTCCTGTCCCAAAAATAATTATGTAATATTATATAATACTCCATTTGTCCCAAAAATAATTATTTAATTTTTAATTCAATAGACATGTTTACTTTTTATAAATTTTAATGGTAAAAATGAATAAATACTCTTGCAATTGAATTTTAAACCTTTACTTTTGAAGTATATAAATGAAATATAGTTTTATTTTATTTTCATAAAATATCATTCAGAAACAGAGTATTTTTCTTTTCAAAAAATAGATATTCTTTTGATTGGTTATTACTAATTGAATTTCAAATGGATGATTGTGATTAGTGGATGATGGAAAGATTGGCCAATGATATTCGAAACATTTTGATTGGTTATTACTAATTAAATTTCAAATGGATGATTGTGATTGGTGGATGATGAAAAGAATGACCAATGATATTGTGCCACTTGGAGTTTTCTAGGAGCTTGAAAAACTTTTGTTATTATATATAGTAGATTACTTTAGTTTGTTTTAAATTTTGATTGTTATTATTTTAAAAATAAAATTATTTTAATTCTTATTATTTAGAAATTTTCAGTTAACTCCCTTAAAAGAAAATAAACTTCAATTGCGGGTGTATAACATTAGTGAGGACAATAAAGTCATTTTAATAAATGACATTTTTTTGAAAATTGTATTGCGGGATTATTAAGTAAATGTACGGGGTGAATAACAATTCTCTTTTACTATAAACAATATAAAAGGTTGGGAATTTATCCCATAAGTTTCTTTTGGAACAAATCACTTTCCACTAAGTTTCTCATCTATATAATATATAAAAGCAGAAACATTTCAAGCTCATACAGCTCGCCACGTGGAATTCCAAGTCAGCTCTATGTTCACCAATTATTAGTCGCCATGTGTCACATTCAAAATGAATGATTTTTTTCAAAATTAGATTTTAGATTATTAGATTAGTTTATTTTATTTTATTGGATTAAATTTAATTTTTTTAAATTGTATTATTCTCTCCATCCTAAAATGAATGATTTTTTTTCAAAATTTAATAATCATTTTAAAAAATTTAATTTTAATCTAGAAAAAATAATAAACATTCTTTTAATTCATTTTCAAAATTTTACATTTGTAAAAATATAATGAATTATGCAAAAAAATTAAATAAAAAAAAAATTAAAAGAACATTTATTTTGAGACAATAATGGTCATTCAATCTATATAATATATAAAAGCGTAAACATTTCAAGCTCATACAAATTTCGCCACGTGGAATTCCAAGTCAGCTCTATGTTCACCAATTATTAGCCGCCATGTGTCACATTCAAAATGAATGATTTTTTTCAAAATTAGATTTTAGATTATTAGATTAGTTTATTTTATTTTATTGGATTAAATTTAATTTGTTTAAATTGTATTATTCTCTCCATCCTAAAATGAATGATTTTTTTCAAAATTTAATAATCATTTTAAAAAATTTAATTTTAATCTAGAAAAAATAATAAACATTCTTTTAATTCATTTTCAAAATTTTACATTTGTAAAAATATAATGAATTATGAAAAAAAATTAAATCAAAAAATTTAAAAGAACATTTATTTTGAGACAATAATGGTCATTCAATCTATATAATATATAAAAGCAGAAACATTTCAAGCTCATACAGCTCGCCACGTGGAATTCACTGTCAGCTCTATGTTCACCAATTATTAGCCGCCATGTGTCACATTCAAAATGAATGATTTTTTTCAAAATTAGATTTTAGATTATTAGATTAGTTTATTTTATTTTATTGGATTAAATTTAATTTGTTTAAATTGTATTATTCTCTCCATCCTAAAATGAATAATTTTTTTTCAAAATTTAATAATCATTTTAAAAAATTTAATTTTAATCTAGAAAAAATAATAAACACTTTTAATTCATTTTCAAAATTTTACATTTGTAAAAATATAATGAATTATGCAAAAAAATTAAATCAAAAAATTTAAAAGAACATTTATTTTGAGACAATAATGGTCATTCAATCTATATAATATATAAAAACAGAATTGCTAGGTCCTTCCTCTGGGGCGAGGCGACTGTTACGCCTTCTGACTATGCTGCGATCACGGGTCTGTCCTTCAATGGACGCAGCATTGAGTGGAGAGATGGCTACAGCGATGCCGATCTCGCGAGTGCTCTTCGGGATTTTCCCTATTCCCAAAAAGGGGATGGGGATGGAGTATGCCGTGGTCTTCGGCAAGATCGTGGAGACCATCGCGAGTTACGAGGCTGGGGAGGATAGGTTTAGCGCCGAGCAGATTGCTAGGTCCTTCCTCTGGTTTACCTTTTCGAGCACACTCTTTGGGCATGCTGAGGGACGGCGATCTTTGCCTTGCCGAGGTCCTTGGAGGACATGGAGACGGTTGGAGATGTTTCTGGGGGAGGCCGGCCGCCGAGCCGTACTTCGCTCTTGATAGATACCGGAAGGCCGTGAGCTCCTGCATCGCTTCGAGTTTGCTCTGAGGTATAAGCTCTCTTTTTGCTTTCCCTCTTTCCTTTGAGCACGCACTTTTATTTGCACCGGGTTGATTGGATTTTTACCTTTCGCAGTATGGGCGTTGGAGTTTTTCCACGTCACGGTGTGGAGGCGGCTGAGGCGTACGTCGGGCGTATCCGGCCATGCGATCTTGGTCCAAGCCTGCCCGGGAAAAGATAAGCTCCAGGGGCGTACGACTCGTGTACGCGGATTGCCTTCCTTTGACGGAGGCCGAGACGGATGAGGGGATGATATTCTTCCTGGGATCGCTTTGAGGTAGCGCGACTGAAGGGCGCCGAGATCCGGACAGCTGCGGCGGAGGATTTTGAGGGGCCCGACTTGCGACGTCTACTATCTGGGAGAGAGGGTGACGCGTCGGCATGGCGTGGTCGCCATTGTTGACACCGGTGGAGCCTCCTGCTGATATGATGCACCCGAGTGATCGGTCCGTGACCTGGGATGATTACAGAGCCGGCCAGCACTTCTCGGATTTCGTGGCGATTGAGCCGTATGCGACGTTCGTCTTGAGGAGGCTGAGGATGCCTCAGGTTTTGGAGAGGGAGGGGCTTGGGATCCCGCGGTACCCTCGGACGGATTTTTCCTACATCCAGGATGGGGTCCGATTGAGGGTGCAGATCCCTCAGCCCGAGCGGCTTCCACGAGCTTTCCGGCCTCGTCCGGGTATGAAGGTATGGCTTCACCTTTTCTTTTGTTTCATCATCTCTAGCATCACTTCTCTTTTTTTTTTTTTTGACGCTTTTGCTTTTGTGCAGTTTTCGGAGGTGGTCGTCGAGACACTGACGAAGCAAGTGATCGGGGCTAAGAGATTCATACGGAGGATGGTTGCTTGCGGGGCACCTCAGGCTAGGGCGAGGAGACCACGGCCGGCACCTGTCCGACGGGAGGCTTCTCCTATTCCCTCGGAGACTTCTTCCGAGACCCCTCTTTCTCCTCTCATTGATCACCGCGCGGCACTGCCTTCGGATCACGTCATTCTTGGGGATCCGTACGGGCAGGGACACGTCTGGCGGCATGGTGGGTCATCTCCGTATGTTCAGGAGTCGGACGCCTTCACCTTCGGATTCGATTTCTTCAGGGATCTGGTTTACCCTATCGAGTGTGCCGGATTGGTCCCGACGAGCCTCTTTCTCTCGGGAGATGAGGACGATTCTGAGCCCGAGACTTTCGGGGCTCTGACGAGGCGGGCCCGAGTCGCAAGAGGGGCCGGGGAGACATCGGGCGCTGGAGACTCCGATTGATTTTTTATTATTTTTTTTTTAGATTTAGATTTGTACAGATCATGCACATTTTTTTTGATGTAATAATTTAGGATTTTATTTATGTTTGTTTGTTGTTTTTTTTTGTACACTCTCTTTTTTTTTTTTTGGAATGTAATAATTTAGGATTTTATTTTATGAATGCAATGCAATATGAATGCAGTGTTGCATGAGCCTTGGTTTTTTTTTTTGCAAGGGTGTTTGGTATATGGACTGGTTTGGGGAGGTTTTTTGCACAAGTTTCGAGCAACCGGGACGGAATATTCCCCTTTTGGTGTAGTAGCTTGGACTGTTGCAGATTTTTCTGATGGGGAGCAAACGTATCCGCGCGGATGGGGACGGATTCGACACTGTCCTTTGATTTTGCTTTAAATCTGGCTTTGCTTTATTTCAAATTCAAATATCTTCTTCAACCTCCAGCCCAAACAGCCATTTTCGGGGAGGAAGAGAGAAAAAACCATGGAAAGCCTTAGAAAAGCTCCCTCAAAATTGTCCCAAGAGTCCCAAATGTCATTTTTCAACAAGTTCAAGGATTGGTCCAGGGAAATTATGCATGAGAGAAGGTCTTTCTTTGAAGAACGGTACAAGGTACGATGCTTGTGGTCTCTCAAAGAATTGGTTCCGGATTATGACCTCTTAAGGGCTTCTTCTTCGTTTTGGGATACTAGAAGGCATGTCTTTTGCCTTTCCTTCAACGAGATTGTTCCGACTGTGGAAGAATTTCGGGCCTTGCTTGGAGGTCCGGAGGTGGAGGAGATAGCAATTCCTTTGTCGGAGGAGCTTCTTTTGTTGACAAGTTGTGCAACCTTCTTCATCTTTCCCGGAGGAAGCACGAGGCATGATCCGCGGTCCCGACCATTTTGATATTTCCGGTCTTCCCGACAGATTTAGGGGCTTAGGCTTGGTGGATGACGCCTATTGGGATGCCTTTGCACTTTGCATGTTCGGCACTTTGTTCATGGTCTATTCCTTCGGGATTTGCCATCGATCTCGCTGGATGTTGTCGTCCATTGTCGCCCGGCGAGATGTCGTTCCTTTGATTCTTGGGGAGACTTTTCATGCTCTCGACAGATTAGCTACCGGACGGCGGTACATGCACGGGGCGGCCCGTTTCTCTTGACCCTGTGGCTGATGGAGCGTTTGGGGGTTCTTCGGGAAACCTCTGATATGATCAGGCCTTGGACTTTTGCCAGGAGAGGTGTTGATGTAGACTTTGATGATCAGGGCTCGTGGGCACGTTGGATGGCGGGTTGCCGGCCGAAGATATCGGATGGTTGGTGCCTCATTGGCGGGTGGAGACTCGCAGAGTGCTTCAGACGGGTCCCATGTGGTTATGCTTCCGGGCTTTCTCAGTCCAGTTTCTACATTCCGGCTCTGGTCCTTAGGCAGTTTGGCTTGGAGCAGGTTCCTTTGGAGGGCTTTGATGATGTAGCCACCAGGGTGGTGGCTCCTGTTTCCATGGATGATCCCTCGGTGTTTCCATTTCTTTTCCGAGTATGGAGGTACGATGCCTTTCCTCCTCGGGTCATTCTCAGGCGTCCGAGACCGGTGTTCCTGACCACTTGGTACCTGGATTGGTACGAGGGGCATCTGGGAGAGACTCAGGTGGCTATTTTGAGACGGCGTGAGGCCATTGTAGGTGCGGAGGACCAGACTGTTTCTGAGAGGAGGAGGGCCGAGGCGAGGGCCAATCCTCATGACAGGAGCGGAGACGCGCGGCTGATTATGAGGCTTACGTCAAGAGACAGGAGAGGAGGGCTCCTATGTTACCAGCTAGGCTACAGGAGATGAGGGATGACGCTAGGGCTACTAAGGCCCTGACAGAAGCCGGTTTGATAGACCCTGTTCCTATACCAGAGCTTGGTAGGAGGAATACCGACATTTTTCCGGTTCAGAAGAGAAAGACTCGGAGGGCGAAGAAGAAGGGAGAGACCGATACGAGCGGCTTGGAGTGACTACGAGGTTTCCAAGTATCCCTTTCTTGCCATGACGTACACATTAGTTTGATTATGTATCTTAGTTTTCCTTTAGCGAGGTTGCCGGTTGTAGGAATGAATCGGGCTTAGACTTATCAAAGAGCTTTTAACTTGTAATGAATATTTGAATTGCTTTAGAGTTTTTCGAGACGCTTTCATGGTCGATCAATTGTATTGATGCCAAAGTATGGCTTTTATTTGTGCTTTAGACCGAACCGTTTCCGGTGCCTACGTTCCCCTCATTTTGAGGAGCTCGGGTCTTCGTAGTTCAAGCTGGTGAACTCTTTTTTGTTTTTTTTTTTTTGTTTTTTTTTGGTGCAACCCTGTTTTTACCTAGGCCGCCCTTTTCGGGTTTCTAACCTAGTTGGGTATTACTCTTTTAGCACTCTTTTTTGTTTTTTTTTGTTTTTTTTTTTTTTTTGTTTTTTTGGTGCAACCACTGTTTTTACCTAGGCCACCCTTTTCGGGTTTCTAACCTAGTTGGGTATTACTCTTTTAGCACTCTTTTTTTTTTTTTTTTTTTTTGTGCAACCCTGTTTTTACCTAGGCCGCCCTTTTCGGGTTTCTAACCTAGTTGGGTATTACTCTTTTAGCACTCTTTTTTTTTGTTTTTTTTTTTTTGTTTTTTTTTGGTGCAACCCCTGTTTTTACCTAGGCCACCCTTTTCGGGTTTCTAACCTAGTTGGGTATTACTCTTTTAGCACTCTTTTTTTTTTTTTTTTGTTTTTTTTTTTTTTTTTTTTTTGTTTTTTTTTTTTGTTTTTTTTTTTGTTTTTTTTTTTTGTTGTTTTTTTTTTTTTACGCGTAGTATACGCGCAGCCTTGTCACCATTCACTGGGTGTACAAAGGGATTCCGTCGAGGTCTGCAAGTTGCATGGCTCCTCCGGAGAAGATCTTACGGACGACATATGGCCCGACCCATACAAGGCTCCCATTTGCCGAGGGGTTGATACGGACCGGGGCTTTTCTTTTAGAACGAGGTCACCTTCTCGGATCTCCCGATGCTTTACTTTCTTGTCGAAGGCTCTAGCCATTCTTCCTTGGTAGGCTCGGATGTGTTTCATGGCCTTCGATCGGCGTTCGTCTAGTAGGCCGATTCATCATGGCGACTTTGGAGCCATTCGACCTCGTTGATCGGCTTTCCGGCGGTATACGGAGCGAGGGGATCTCTAGCTCGATTGGGAGTACGGCTTCCATTCCGTATGTGAGGGCAAAAGGTGTTTCCCGAGTTGCCGTTCTTACTGATGTTCTGTAGCCCCAGAGTGCCAAGTGTAACTTCTCGGGCCAATCTCTGCCTTGGACAGCCATTTTCCGGATGATATTTTCCAGAGTCTTGTTTGCTGCTTCGATGGCTCCGTTGGTTTGGGGCCTGTAAGGAGATGACTTGTGACGGGTTATTCGGAATTACTCGGCAATTTTTCACATTCCCCTTCGAAGTGGGATCCATTATACGAGATGATTTCGGCCGGCAACCCGTGTCTGCACATGATGTTTTCTTTGATGAAGAGGGCAACTTTCTTTGAATTGAGGATTTTGTAGGACTTTGCAGAGCATCCTTTTCGATTCCTTCGAAGAAATCGCCAATCTGCGTTTCTTTAGGCTCTTCCGCAGTTCCCAAATTCACACTCGTCAAAATCTCTTCGGCAGCTTGGGCTCGATTTTCCTCTTTCCGGACAATTAAAGATTTTTTTTTGTTGTTTGATTTTTTTTGTTTAATGTGTCTGCTTCTTTATCTAATGAGTTATTATTAAGTGTTTTTTTTTATTTTGTCATTAGTTAAAGTGGCAATCAAGGGATACTCAGAAAGATTCGTCATTTCATTGAAAACGAAAGGGAATACAGCGCTTGCTACAGACTCGTAGTCTTCAGGCGTAAGGCCGTCGGACGACCCTAGAGACTCGATCTTAACAAAGAGAGACTGGGAGGACTTGTCCTAGATTGACACAAAGGGACGGGGGACCAATCCAAGCTTGGTGATCATTTCCTCCTTGGTCGCGGACGGGCCTGAGAGAGTTTCCCAATTCTTTAGCGGCATCGCTGTTGGTGGCCTCATGACTCGGGAACTGCGCTGTTTTTGTTTTCCTTTCTCAATTGCTGCTATCATCTCTTGGACCGAGCCGAGATCAATCAGTCGCACCTGGACTTCTTCTTCGAACAATTGCTGCATAACCAGACCATCCCAATCATCGAGGGAAATTCCGTGGCCTTAGCTTTTGGCACTGTCGGTTCGAATTCGGGTTTCGGATCTTCTGGGCGTAGGAATAGTGGTTGTGAGCTTCTCGAACTGTTCCACCAGGTCAGGCACGCCTCTGAAGGTATACTCACTCTTCATGGTAGTGGTAGCCCCAAGTATCTTGGGTAGGTCCAGGAACATTCTACGGATCGGGTTAGCCTTGGTTCCTCTGAACTTGTTGAGGCTATCCTGTAGCTTTAGCCATTCTTCTGTAGGAGTGGGCTTTGTGATGTTTCCTGGTTGTGTGGGACCCTTTACAAAGTAGTCAGCCAAATTAGGACCGAAAAGAGAGAGATTTGGGGTTGTCGACCGGGACCTTTCTGTGGCGGCTTCAAATCTTTTTCCTTTTACAAAGTGTCCACCGAGGAGGCCTCATATCCCAGGCCGTGGCGAGTATTCTGTCATTTCACCTCGATGAGTTTGTGAGTTCCTTGTTGGTGCTTCCCCAGACCGAGGCCAGGTAGATAGCTCATTTTTCTCTTCATTTTCAAGATCGGTGGGATTTTATCCCGAGTGACTGTCAGATCTATGTTGCACACTTGGGCCTTGGGAGGCTCGACTGTGAAGCCTGTTAGCATGTGACCTTCCTCGTCATGTTTGATTTCCAGAATAGGTATTCCGCCCGTATCTGTGCCCTCTAAAGTGACTAAATCTCCGTAAATGGTCGTCAGATCCCCATTCGAGATGAATTTCACACACTGGTGAAGGCTTGAGGCGACCCCTTTGACTTGATGGAGCCAAGGTCTTCCCAGCAGGGCATTGAAAGTAATCGGGATGTCGATAACCTGGAATTCCACAGGTATCAATTTCTGTCCGAACCAGAGGTCTAAAGTGGCGACTCCAAGGACTGCTCGGGATGTTGAGTCGTAAGCTTTGACTGTGAGAGAAGAAGGCTTCAAGTCTGTAGTCTTGATATCAAGCAAGCTCATGATCTTTGCCGGAAGAATGTTCATTCCGGACCCATTATCAACCAGGACCCGAGGGAGGCGTCGTTCATCCAACTGGACTGTGATGAAGAGAGGCTCGTTATGATCAGCCCCAAATTGAGGGAGGTCGAGATCTGTGAAAGTGATTATATTCCCGTAATGGATGTTTCCAATTAGCTGTACCACATCATCGGGAGTAGCATCAATAGGGACTAGAGTGCGGGCCAGGCTTTCTTCCAGCTTCAGCTTATGGGGATAGGACGAGGTGAGTAGAGACCAGAGGGAAATGTTGGCCTGTGTTTGCTTCAACTGGGTGAGCACGGGATCCTCTTTTTCGGGATCTGGAGTTTCAGCTGTCTTAGCATAGGGGCGGCGATCTTCTTTTGGTGTTTGATCTGTGGCCTTCTTATCTGCCTTGGGATTTCCTTGGAAGATCTGCCCAGATCGGGTCAACAGATTAACTTCCTCATCCGTCGTCTCTTGACTGGATTTCTTCAATGCTGCTAGGGTCAATGGGGGAGCCCTTTTGGCTATTGGCCACTGGTTCTGACGGAGTCTAGTGACAGTGAGGTGGTAGCTGTGGCTCCTTCCTGGGCGGCCCTTATAACTGCTTCCCAAGTCACAGGCTTTTGGGGCTGGGGTTGTGTTGTTGCCCCTTGGATGGCCCACAGAGCTAGGGCGTCCTCCGATTCACTCTCATGGCCGGCCTTGCTCATAGTTATCATGCAACAAGAGTCGCTATTGTCGGGACTCGGCGGCTTTTCGATTTCATCCCCGGTATAGTGCAGCCATTCTGATTCCCTTCTGTAATACTCAGAGTTGGAGATAATTATAGCGTTCTGTGTGGGAGGCGCATCCGGTATCATGCCAGTTTCTAGGACTTCTCTGAAAGCTGACATACATTCGGGGAAGGTGACCTCTTCTTGGGTAACCCTAACAAGGAGTGTTACTTTGTTCTGGGGTGGATTTGATCTAACCATGGTTATTTTCTCATTTGGGCGGATGGGAGTTAATTTTCCTCTTTCAATCAGATCTTCGACTATCAGCCTGGATCGGACACCTGAAAACCCTTTTCCCAAAGCATGGTAGGCAGTGTTGAATTCTAAGACATCCACGTGCTCAGATCCATGAAACTTCATGGCCTTCTGTAAGTGCTCCAATTTGAGCTTGTTAGAATTTTCGTTAGAAAATTAACGGAAGTTATAACATTTCTAACAATTCCTAACTATCCTAACATTTCTAACAAAGTGAGGGTAAAATGGGCATTGTTATTTAAGGTTAAACCTTGAAAAGAATCTTAAAAAAGAAAAACAAAAGAAGAAAACCAAATATAGCAATCTTTGGAAACATAAAGCTTTGCCTAATTTGAATTTTGAAAAAGATTATTCCCCTTGTCCAAAGCTGGAGCTGCATTTAATGAACAGTGCACGCCAAGCATTCCCATCCGCGCGGACATCTTTGTCAATTTCAGAGGGCTATAAATTGAGCCCTCCAGTCACAGAAATAAAGAGAGGAAAAACACAAATGCAACGAACCTCTGGCGAAATATAGAGAGAAAACAGTGAGAATTCTCAAGAATTGTCACCTTTTTCTCTCCAATCTTTCCCAACTCATACTCATCCATTCACTCTCATATTCAAGCCTCAAACACTCATACACTCAAGCCAAACACTCAAGAACACAAGGAAGATTGGTAAACCCTCCTCTTCCTAACCCTAAATCTCATCCATGCATGCATCTTCAAACTACAAAATGTAGTTCTTTCATCTTTTTTCTCTAGATCTAAGAAGATCACCATGGAAGACCATCTCCATGGATGATCTTCTACAAAGATCAACATTATTTTCAAAGCTTTTCTCTCTTACTTGCAAAAATGCACTTTCAAAACCCTAAAAAACCATTTTCAAGCACTAAATCTTGATTTCAAAGGGTAAAATCCCCCTCCCCAAGCAAATGAAATGCTTAGTCCTAATGTACCCCAAGGATGGTTTGGTATAGTTGATTCACCACTAAAATGTCTAGTGATCACTAACCAAAACCTAGGGAAATGGGGACAAGCATGGATGCAAAACCCCCCTTTAAATCATATTTTCTTTCTTGAGAAGTTGCTGTCCAGTAGCAAATTTCTCAGACCTCAGTCCATGGTCTTAATTTTTGGACACAGATGAACTTGGAATTTGGTGTTGACTACAAAACACTTTTTGTAGCCAACATCCAGAGCTTTCCAGACATATTTTTACCTTATTTTTCGGGTGAGTAAAACTCCTCTTTTCAATTTTTCTTTCAGAGGCTAGTTCATCAGCTTCTGGGAATCCAGATCTCATATCTGAGGTTTCCAGAAGGTTTTGACCCCTCAAATCTTCTCCAAAATGGAAATTTCTTTCACACAAAGTTTATTCAAGGAGTCTAGAGAAACTTTCATTCTCTGAGTTCATCCAGATTATGAAGTTTTAGGACCCTTGAATCCATTTCAAAATCAGGTGTCTGCTGCCATTTTCTTCTGGCAGAAGTGACTTCTCAACTTCAAAAGGTTTTTGAGTACCAAATCTCAAACCAAAAATTCTCCAAAAAATCATGGGATCAGTTTAAAGTCTTAAAAAGACATCCCAATTTTTACTTTTTCCAGTTTCAACTTATTTTGGCCAAAACACACACACACACACACACACAAATGATTTTCAGCTTGGAAGACTCGTTTTTTTTTTACGAGGCGCGTCGGAGTGCACACTAACGTCCTTCCCGACGCGTAACATGACCTCCGAACCTAAATCTCTGATCTCGGGCTTTTTCAAAGTTTTGCCCTTCAAAATTAAAATGGCGTGGCGACTCCGTTTTTCCGGTTTTATTTGGTTTTTCAAAGAAACGCAAAAAGCGAATTTTTCCCGTATCGTCACGGTGGCGACTCCGGCAGGGACTAAGCTTTTTAATAAAAAATGGTATTCGGTATATTGGTGGAAACCACTAAATTTCCCGTTATCGCCTCCTAACACGAGTCGGGGATAAATTGTGGTCTAACAATCCCACGTACCGGTATCACCGTTTTCAAAAAAAAAAAAAGCTTTTGAGGGTCAAGCTTCCGTCCCGGTTTCGAAAATCATTTTCGTGTGTGTGTTGATTTTTGCACAGTTTTCATGTTGTTTTGGCCGCCTCGGAGAAAGTCAAAATTTTATTTGTCGGAATAATGTCCCTAAGCTGTCGGAATTTCCGTGCTTACGTGCTTATGTGCTCATCAAAAAAAAAAAAGGGATTTTCAAAAAAAAAAAGAAAATTTCCAAAAAAAAAAATCATGCATCATATTTTTTAAGACACATAAAAAAATTTCTATTTTACTCAGAAAAAGAATATAGACTGCTTGCACACTACGCGCACGTGACCGTACACTTTGCACACTACGTCCTTAACAGGGAAATCCTTGTCGCGGTCCGTTTGGTCTTATTACGCCTCTCGGATGAGCACGGGACTACCCAAATATCCCATGGAGCCTCGTGTCGACCATGCACTTGTCCGTGACACACTTTGTCCAGAGACCCGGTTGGTTTTTAGTGCAGTGCAGTGTCATGCCCTGTCCGTGTATAGACCTTTCCTTTCAAGCCTTTGTCGGCATACCGACTCAATATCTCTCGGGTCCCTAATCGGTCGCTAATCGGTCGAAGTTACGCCGGTTTTCCGCCGCGGACTTTGACCAAGATATTGACCGGCGCCTTGACTTCGGCTCGGCGGCACAAATTATACACGACTCCCGGCATTGACCTTTGAGTCATCAAGGATTAACGGTTATTCCATGCCTAATTACGGCTTAGCGACGACAAGTCAAGATCAATATTGGACGCTTATCGGTCAAATCATGCCGACTTTTGTCGAGCCCTCGGACATGATCTTGACTTTTGACGTCGGCTTTGTCCGTAATTTACATCGAATGCTCGTTAAGACTCGATTACCCGCCGGACTTCTAGGATCATTTTCTTTCGGTCGGTGGGACCCGCTTGCCCTATAGGACCCTCGCCGGGGCATCCGCCTGGGAGGTCGAAATACGGGTGGAATACGAGGGGCTTATAGACGTAGTGACGGGGCCCGGCGATCCGAGAATCGAGTAGTTTGCGAAAAAGAAGAACAATCTTTTCCAACCGATTAGGTTAATAAAACATGTTTTAAGTAAACGAGAACAAATAAGCTGCATGTTGCATGAGCCTAAAGCCCAAACACCTACCCTCCTTCCATTCCCAGGACATCGAACCTTCATGTCCTTTCCCCATGACTCCGCACAAAGCTTGGTTTCGGGCACCGGGTCACCGTTTGATCAGTTAGGAAGAGTCAAGCGCATCGTCGGCTTCGCCATTTGTTCCGACTCGGGTTTGAGAATGTACGCATCGGCCAGGTAATGATGGGGATAACGTTGCTCAGTCCTCCCGAGAATCCCTCGAGACAGGACCCGATGTGGATCCGGTTGGTAGAGCAAATGAGACTTCGGCATGAGGCTCAAATTGATGACCTCTTTTGGGGGTAGTCGCAAGTCATGGTTTGACTATCGGTCTCAATTCCGATGGCACTTTTACCGCAAAGACGAAGAGGGTTCTCCTCCTCTTCTTAACGATCCGGATACACTAAGATGCTACCCCAAGATTCCTATGTTTCCACCGCCAGGTACTCACCTTGCCCGCCGACTTACGGGGCAGCGGCCCCCAACAGCGATCGGGGACGAAAGAGTTCGGTATCTTGTCGGTTGTCCCCTCTCGAGGTGATGATCCCACAAATATCGGCTGAGTGATGAAAATCGAGGAACAGTTAAAGAAATATGGTCGGCCATCAAATCCACGGAAGAACGCCGAAACAGACGGCGAGCTGGATTGAAGAGGCCACACGCCACTTTGGGACCTTAACAATATCCCAAGCGGCGGGGCTACCTTGAAGGACAAACATATGCCCGTTCCCAGGGACCTCAATATCTCTCATTATCCGGCGGAGTCCAATCACTCGCTACGAGACGAGTCCGGCGAATCCCCCGGACCGGTTCCACTCAAAGTCCTTCTGGCACCGCTCAACACGAGGTCCCAAATCCGCCACGGTGTAGAACACATTTGGTGGGATATTTGTGGTGTCCCGATTGCCTTGAAAGGGACTATCGGGGATTGGATACACGAGGACCGTCCTCCTAAGAAAAAGAAAATTTCCTCCCGGCCAAAAATTGAAGGAGAGATTCGAGGCGGTGATAACAATGTGGGAACGCTCGGGGAGCCATCTGGGGATTTGATTATTATGTACTCTACTCCGGTCAGTCTTCCCCAAAGCAAAAGGGATAAAAGAGCGAAAAGCCTTGCCAACGACGGAATTGAGACCTCCGGATACCGCAGTCTTTGCGAGAACGAAGTCCCAACCCCCTCGGGGTCGACGAGTTCGGTTTGTCCGGCTCAGAGTATCCGCGATGAAGAAAAACCGACGCCGATCTGGCGCTCCCACTCAATCAACATGTTATTTGGAGATGGCAACCGCCACAAAGGCATCGAGTATAACCCGGGGGCTTCGGCAAAGACTACGCCTCGCACGAAAGAAGGCACGAAGTGGCCAGGGTTGATGAATCTCCATCCCGAGACAAGGACCAAATCTATGATCCTCACCTATATGGGAGTATGATCACCTTACTGCGATGAAGATTTGCCAAGAGATGTCTCCCAACACAATGAAGCTTTGTACATCACTATTCGGCTCAACACCATGTCACTCCACAGGGTATTAGTGGACAATGGATCATCGGTAAATGTCCTTCCCCTCGGCATGATGAGGGCCCTCCGCATAAATGAAAGGCGCGTGATCCCATCTACACGGATTTGTCAAAGCCTACGACGGTTCGTCTCGTCCCATTGCAGGGACGGTGACTCTGGAACTGCAGTACGAAACCCAAATGGTGCCGCAAAGTTCCATGTAATGGATATCCCTCAGGAGTTCACGGCCCTACTAGGGCGCCCTTGGTTGCATCACATGAAAGCCATAGCCTCCACTCTCCACCAATGCGTCAAATTCATCAACCGGCGGGGAGACCTTGAAGTCATAAGGGGTGACGGTTTCCTCATAGGGAACGAAGGCTGAAACAATAGCCAAGAACGCCCACGCGTCAAACAGGGGCTACATCCTTCAAGAGGCAAGTCTCGCCGGCATCCTTTGGAATCCGGCAATGCCAACTATGTCGCCACACTCAAGCGGCGGACTCAGAAGAAGTTCGATTTATCAAATTCAATTGCTATTTCCAACACTTGGAGGCGTATTGGAAGGAAATGCTTGAACACCGCCATGATACGAGCACACAAGTCCCCGGTCCTCAATCACGGATTTGTCGGTATTACGCAAACCCATTCTTTGGCCTCGCCGGGCGAGAGATTTTCATGATAAAAGTCGGCAAACACCGACGGACTCGGCTCGAATCTATGAACGTCGTGTGGGACGTCCTCCTTGCTTGAACTACCTACCAAGCCTTTCCGCTCGAGTATGGGACATGAGATTTTTCTAGCGGCTCACCGAGACGCGTGCGTCCTTACATCTGGATTGAGCGGTCGGATTGTGACGAAACGGAAGTCCCAGGTGAGGAAGATCCCTACATCCACATGCTCGGCTTTCGGATGCCAAACACGAGTGGGTTATGGTTCGAGACAAAGAGGTGATAGCAACGGCGAAGAGGGAGCACGAGACCATGCCTTTCCCGAGTTGTGAAGCCACCAACGGTGATGCCGCTAAAGAATTGGGAAACTCTCTCGGGCCCGTCTGCGACCAAGGAGGAAATGATCACCAAGCTTGGATTGGTCCCCGTCCTTTCGTGTCAACCTTTGTAAAGTCCTCAGGAGTCTCTCATTGTTGAGTTCGGAGTCTCTCGAGTCGTCCAGCTGGCCTCACGCACTGAAGACTACGAGTGCAGCCAACGTTGTATTCCCCTTCGTCTTGATGAAATGATGAACCTTTACGAGTATCCCTTAATTGCCACTTTAACTAATGATGAATTAACTAATAACCTAAAAAGCAGGTTAATAACGATTCACTAGATGAAGAGCGGACACATTAAATGAACAATATATCAAAGAAATCTTTAAGCGGGTTGTCAGGAAAGAGGAAAATCGAGCCCAAGCTGCCGAAGAGATTTTGACAAGTGTGAATTTGGGAACTACGGAAGAGCCTAAAGAGACGCAGATTGGTAGTTTCTTGAAGGGGTGAAAGGGTTGCCTTAATCGAGTTTGCTAAAAGAATTCGTGGATGTGTTCGCATGGTCCTATAAAGATATGCCGAGGCCTCGATCCTTCCATAGTTGAGCACCGAATACCGCTCGACCCGGAAGTCAAGCCGATAAAGCGAAGCTAAGAAGAATTAAGCCCGAATGGTCCTTACAAGTGAAAGAGGAAATAGAAAAGATGCTCGGGCGGGGTTCATCGGGGTCATTGAATACCCAACATGGTACATCCCAACATAGTGACGGTGACCGAGGCCAACGGAAAGATCCGATCTTTGCGTAGACTTCGAGAGACTTGAACAAAGCCGGTCAAAAGACGATTTCCCCCTGCCAAACATCGACATTTTGGTAGATTCCACGGCCAACCACGAAGTCAAATCTTTCGTCGATGGTTTTGCCGGCTACAACCAAATCAAAATGGCGAGAAGAAGATCAAGCCAAAACGGCCTTCACAACCCCTTGGGGCACATGCTACACGGTCATGCCATTCGGACTAAAGAATGCTTTGGGGCTACGTACCGGAGGGCGGCTACGGCTACTGTTCCATGACATGATCCACAAAGAAATTGAGGTCTATGTGGACGACATGATAATACATTCCGGAGGATCGGATGGCCGGCACTTTGTTGATTTGAGAAAATTCTTCGGCCGCCTCAGAGACCACGGCATGAGGCTGAATCCGGCCAAGTGCACCTTCGGTGTAAGACGGGGCAAGGTACTAGGATATATGGTGACGAACGGGGAATCGAAGTAGATCCCCGAGAAAATCAAGGCGATAGTTGAAATGAAGCCACCACGGACAACGACGAAGTGAAATCCTTCATGGGAAGGCGCAATACATAAGCCGCTTTGTAAATCGAGTGACCTCGATCTGCGAGCCAATCTTCAAGTTGATGAAAAAGAATGCCTACACAGAATGGACCCCAGAATGTCGGCTTGCCTTTGAACAAATTAAGGCATACCTTGTGAATCCCCGATTCTCTGCCCACCACATCGGCAAAAGCCACTCTTGCTATATCTCAGCATCACGGATACGGCAATTGGGGCTATGCTAGCTCAAGAAAAAAGATTCCAAAGTCGAAAACGCCATCTATTTCGTAGCGAAAGCTCCAAGGAAGTGAACTCAATTACTACTGCTTGCGAGAAGACTTGCGCGAGGTTTGAGTGCAGGTAGTGGGAAAGTTGAAACACTACATGCGGTCTCACCCGATACATCTTGTTTCAAGGATAGACCCCATCAAATATACGTTCGACAAGCCTTCCATCTCCATGAGATTGGCAAAATGGTCGTTCTTTTTGGCCGAATATGACATCGCTTATGTTTCAAGGAAATCCATAAAAGGACGCATAATGGCGGAACATCGGCCGATTTCCCAAGTGATGAGTCAGGGACTGAACCTCAATTTCCCGATGATGGAATCTTCGCTCTAGAAGGAGAAAATCGCGGCAACTCTTCTTCGACGGGCGTCAAACAAAAGGGGAACGGGATAGGAATGCTCTGGTCGATCCTCTGCGACGAACACACCCCCATGCTTGGTAAGGTGAACCGAAGTCACCAACAACGGCTTTGAATATGAAGCTTGCATAGGCGGGTTGGAAGCCGCCCTTGAAAAGAAATATCAAGGAATTGGAGGTGTACGGTGACTCTGCCCTCATCATCAATCGGGTCTCTAACAAATGGAAGACCGTGGATCCGGGTTTGCGAAGTATCATGCTTACATGGAAGAGTTAGTAACTCAATTCAAAGAAATCGGCTTTCATTACACGAGAGACCGAAACGGGTTCGCGGATGCTCTGGCTACACTAGCCTCTCTTGTCGAAATACCCGAAGGAAAGTACATTAAACCGTTCGAGTCGGGAGAAGAGAAAACCCCGCCTATTGCTTCGAAATTGAAGCGGAAGCCGAGCGATCAATGATCCACAGTACACTCAGTTACCGGATTGCACGAAGGATGGCGAGGCCTCTTTCAAAAATGAAGATGGGAATATAAAGAAGGAATCAAAGCAAAAGTCTCTCGGCCACAGAGCGGCTCGCCTCCCATTATGTTCTTTTGGGAAACATGCTATACAAAGAAACGTTATCAAGGCCCCCTCTGCGATGTATCGGCAAACAAGAGGCTACCGAACTCATGAAAGAAATACATGGTGGTACTGCGGCCCTCACATGAATGCTCGAGCTACGATGCAAATCATGCGAGAATGGGGTATTTTGGATCACCGTAGGCCGGCGCATCCGGTTTGTCAAAAGGCTGCGACAAATGTCGGCGATACTCAAATCTTAATCACTTGCCTCCTCACGAGTTATCTTGCATGACAACCCCTTGGCCATTCGTCACTTGGGGAATTGATGTCATAGGCAAAATCACACCATCGAGCGATGCGGCCACGAGTTCGATCTGGTAGCCGTGGACTATTTCACCAAGTGGGTTGAAGCCAAGTCCTACAAAATCCTCAATTCAAAGAAAGTCGCCCTCTTCATCAAAGAAAACATCATGTGCCGATACGGGTTGCCGGCCGAAATCATTTCGAGATAATGGATCCCACTTCGAAGGGGAATGTGACGGTTCTTTGGCGAGAATTCGAATAACCCGTCACAAGTCATCTCCCTACGGGCCCCAAACCAGCGGAGCCGTCGAAGCGGCAAACAAGACTCTGGAAAATATCATCCGGAAAATGGCTGTCCAAGGCGAGAGATTGGCCCGAGAAGTTACACTTGGCACTGCGGGGCTACTGAACATCGGTCGAACGGCAAGCTGGGAAACACCTTTTGCCCTCACATACGGAATGGAAGCCGTACTCCCAATCGAGTGGAAATACCCTCGCTCCGTATCTTCTTTGGAAAGCCAAATCAACGAGGTCGAATGGCTCCAGTCGCCATGACGAATTGGCCCTACTAGACGAACGCCGGCGAAGGCCATGGAACACATCCGGGCCTATCAAGGAAGAATGGCGAGCCTTCGACAAAAAAGTAAAGCATCGGGAAATCCGAGAAGGGGATCTCGTTCTAAAGAAAAGCCCCGGTCCGTATCAACCCTCTCGGCAAATGGGAGCTGTATGGGTCGGGCCATATGTAGTCCGGAAGATCTTCTCCGGAGGAGCCATGCAACTTGCGAGACCTCGACGGGAATCCCTTTGTACACCCGGTGAATGGTGACAAGGCTGCGCGAGATACTACGCGTAAAAAAAAAAAAACAAAAAAACAAAAACAAAAAAAAAGAGAGTGCTAAAAGTAATACCCAACTAGGTTAGAAACCCGAAAAGGGAGGTAAAAAACAAAAAAAAAAAAACCAAAAAAAAAAACAACAAAAACAAAAAAAAGAGTGCTAAAAAAGTGATACCCAACTAGGTTAGAAACCCGAAAAGGGCGACCTAGGTAAAAAACGAGTTGCACCAAAAAAAAAGACCAAAAAAAAAACACAAAAAAAAGAGTGCTAAAAGAGTAATACCCAACTAGGTTAGAAACCCGAAAAGGGCGGCCTAGGTAAAAAACAGGGTTGCACCAAAAAAAACCAAACAAAAAAAAAAAACAAAAAAGTTCACCGGTTTGAACTACGAAGACTGAGCTCCTCAAAATGAGGGAACGTAGGCGGCGGAAACGGTTCGGTCTAAAGCACAAATAAAAGCCATACTTTGGCATCAATACAATTGATCGAGACCATGAAAGCGTCTCGAAAAACTCTAAAGCAATTCAAATATTCATTACAAGTTAAAAGCTCTTTGATGAGTCTAAGCCCGATTCATTCCTACAGCGGCAACTTTGCTAAAGGAAAACTAAGATACATAATCAAACTAATGTATGTCATGGCAAGAAAGGGATACTTGGAAACCTCGGAGTCACTCCAAGCCACTCGTCTTGGTCTCTCCCTTCTTCTTCCCCCTCCGAGTCTTTCTCTTACGAGCCGGAAAAATGTCGGTATTCCTCCTACCAAGCTCTGGTATAGGAACGGGGTCTATCAAACCGGCCTCTGTCGGGGCCTTAGTAGCCCTAGCGTCATCCCTCATCTCCTGTAGCCTAGGCGGTAGCATAGGAGCCCTCCTCTCTGTCTCTTGACGTAAGCCTCATAGTCGGTCACGGCGTCTCCGCTCCGGTCATGAGGGTTGGCCCTCGCCTCGGCCCTCCTCCTCTCGAAAGCTTGATGGGTCCTCCGCACCTACAATGGCCTCACGCCGTCTCAAAATAGCCACTGAGTCTCTCCCGGATGCCCCTCGTACCAATCCGGGTACCAAGTGGTCGGGAACACCGGTCTCGGACGCGAGAATGACCCAGGAGGAAAGGCATCGTACCTCCATACTCGGGAAAGAAATGGAAACACCGAGGGATCATCCATGGAAACAAGAGCCACCACCACGGTAGCTATATCATCAAAACCCTCCAAAGGAACCTGCTCCAAGCCAAAGCTGTCTCGGGACCGGAGCCGGAATGTAGAAAGCCCTGGGTGAGAAAGCCCCGGAAGCATAACCACATGGGACCCGTCTGAAGCACTCTGCGAGTCTCCACCCGCCAATGAGGCACCAACCATCGATATCTTCGGTTGGCGACCCGCCATCCAACGCTCCCACGAGCCACGATCATCAAAGTCTACATCAACACCTCTCTGGCAAAAGTCCAAGGCACGATCATATCGAGAGGTTTCCCGAAGAACCCCCAAACGCTCCATCGGCCCACGGGGTCAAGAGAAACGGGCTGCCCCGTGCATGTACCGCCGTCCGTAGCTAATCTACGTCGAGAGCATGAAAAGTCTCCCCAAGAATCAAAGGAACGACATCTACGCCGGGCGACAATGGACGACAACATCCGGCGAGATCGATGGCAAATCCCGAAGGAATAGACCATGAACAAAGTGCCGAACATGCAAAGTGCAAAGGCATCCCAATAGGCGTCATCCACCAAGCCTAAGCCCCTAAATCTGTCGGGAAGACCGGAAATATCAAAATGGTCGGGACCGCGGATCATGCCTCGTGCTTCCTCAGGGAAAGATGAAGAAGGTTGCACAACTTGTCAACAAAAGAAGCTCCTCAGGACAAAGGAATTGCTATCTCCTCCACCTCAGGACCTCCAAGCAAGGCCCGAAATTCTTCCACAGTCGGAACAATCTCGTTGAAGGAAAGGCAAAAGACATGCCTTCTAGTATCCCAAACGAAGAAGAAGCCCTTAAGAGGTCATAATCCGGAACCAATTCTTTGAGAGACCACAAGCTTCGTACCTTGTACCGTTCTTCAAAGAAAGACCTTCTCTCATGCATAATTTCCGGGACCAATCCTTGAACTTGTTGAAAAATGACATTTGGGACTCTTGGGACAATTTTGAGGGAGCTTTTCTAAGGCTTTCCATGGTTTTTCTCTCTTCCTCCCCGAAAATGGGTGTTTGAATTTGGAGGTTGAAGAAGATATTTGAATTTGAAATAAAGCAAGACCAGTGCGAGCCAAAATTAAAGGACAATGTCGAGATCTTGCTCCTATCCGCGCGGATGGGATTGCTTTCCCAAAAAAAAAATTTGCAACGGTCAAGTTGCTACACCAAAGAGGAATATTCCGTCCCGGTTGCTCGAAATCGGTGCAAAAACCTCCCAAACCGGTCCATATACCAAACACCCTTGCAAAAAAAAAAAAAAACCAAGGCTCATGCAACACTTGCATTCATATTGCATTGCATTCATAAAATAAAATCCTAAATTATTACATTCCAAAAAAAAAAAAAAGAGAGTGTACATAAAAAAAAAACAAACAAACATAAATAAAATCCTAAATTATTACATCAAAAAAAAATGTGCATAATCTGTACAAATCAAATCTCAAAAAAAAAAAAAAATCAATCGGAGTCTCCGGCACCGATGTCTCCCCGGCCCCTCTTGCGACTCGGGCCCGCCTCGTCGGGAGCCACGAAAGTCTCGGGCTCGAGAATCGTCCTCATCTCCGAGAAAGAGGCTCGTCGGGACCAACCGGCACACTCGATAGGGTAAACCCGGATCCACAGAAGAAATCGTACCCGAAGGTGAAGGCGTCAGGACTCTGAACATACGGAGACGACCCACCATGCCGCCGGATGTGTCCACGCCCCGTGCGGATCCCCAAGAATGACGTGATCCGAAGGCGGTGCCGCGCGGTGATCAATGAGAGGAGAAAGAGGGGTCTCGGAAGAAGTCTCAGGGAATAGGAGAAGCCTCCCGTCGGACGGAGTGCCGGCCGTGGTCTCCTCGCCCTAGCACGAGGTGCCCCGCAAGCAACCATCCTCCGTATGAATCTCTTAGCCCCGATCACTTGCTTCGTCGGTGTCTCGACGACCACCTCAGAAAGCTGCACAAAAGCAAAAGCGTCAAAAAAGAAGTGATGCTAAAGATGATGAAACAAAAAAAAAAAAAAAGAAAAGAAGGGGAAAAGGTGAAGCCATACCTTCATACCGGACGAGGCCGGAAAGCTCGTGGAAGCCGCTCGGGGTGAGGATCTGCACCCTCAATCGGACCCCATCTGGATATAGGAAAAATCCGTCCAGGGTACCGCGGGATCCCAAGCCCCTCCCTCTCCAAAACACGAGGCATCCTCGGCCTCCTCAAGACGAACGTCGCATATGGCTCGATCGCCACGAAGTCCGAGAAGTGCTTGGCTGCTCGGTAATCGTCCCAGTCACGGACCGATCGCTCGGAGTGCATCATGTCGGCGGGAGGCTCCACCGGTGTCCTCAAAGGCGAGTTCACGCCATGCGGCGCGTCACCCTCTCTCCCGAGATAGTAGGCGTCGCAAGTCGGGCCCCTCAAAATCCTCCGCCGCACCGTCCGGATCTCGGCGCCCTTCGAGTGCGCTACCTCAAAGCGATCCCGGGGAAGAATATCATCCCCTCATCCGTCTCGGCCTCCGTCGAAGGAAGGCAATCCGCGTACACGAGTCGTACGCCCCCTGGAGCTTATCTTCTCCCGGGCATGCTTGGACCAAGGCTGCATGGCCGGATACGCCCCGACGTACGCCTCGAGTGCCTCCACACCGTGACGTGGAAAAACTCCAACGCCCATACTGCGAAAGGTAAAAATCCAATCAATCCGGTGCAAATAAAAGTGCGTGCTCAAAGGAAAGAGGGAAAGCAAAAAGAGAGCTTATACCTCGAGCAAACTCGAAGCGATACGGGGAGCTCACGGCCTTCCGGTGTATCTATCAAGAGCGAAGTACGGCTCGGCCCGGCCGGCCTCCCCCGGAAATATCTCCAACCGTCTCCATGTCCTCCAAGGACCTCGGCAAGGCAAAGGCGCCGTCCCCTCGGCATGCCCCAAGAGTGTGCTCGAAAAGGTAAACCACGGGAAGGACCTAGCAATGCGCTCGGCGCTAAACCTATCCTCCCGGCCTCGTAACTCGCGATGGTCTCCACGATCTTGCCGAAGACCACGGCATACTCCATCCCCATCCCCTTTTTGGGAATAGGGGAAAATCCAAGAAGAGCACAACGGATCGGCATCGGCGTAGCCATCTCTCCACTCAATCTTTGCGTCCATTGAAGGACGGACCCGTGATCGCGGCATAGTCGGAAGGCGTAACGGTCGCCTCGCCCCGGAAGAAGTGGAATGTGTGGGTCGCGTCCCACCAATGCTTTGCGCTAGAGCAAACATCAAGCCCTTGCACTTAGGGAACTTGACCGGTCCCCTCAAGCACTCGACGAACTCCCGAGCCCCGTCTCGACAACAATGCATCTCGGACTCGGCAAAGCTCCTCGGCCCGCATCCGGAAGCCGATCCCACAAGTCAATCACAGACTCCACCGATCCTCGAGTCTTCATCTTGTTCAGCTGCTCCGTCACAAAACGGTTTCCGCCCTGTAAAAAAAAAAAAGAGAGAAAATGTCAAAAAGATTGCATTTGCATAAAAAAAAAAAATATTTCGACAGCATAACAGCATACAATGAGCATAGCCCCATTTTTCTCGCATGAAATAAAACAATTTTCAGCAAGTCCCAATGCATTCAAAAAAAAAAAGAGAGGATGCATTCCTACGGAAGTAAAAAAAAAAAAAAAACTCCGTCCCATTTTCAAAAAAAAAAAAATGCATACATGCATATCATCCATCTTACATGCAACGGGAGGAAAAATCCGTCCCACTTTTCAAAAAAAAAAAAATCCTAAACATACATCTCATATTGGCAAAATGCCCATTCTTTCCAAACAAAATGCATGCATTGCATCATCATTCATCAATATCAAAATTCAATTTCAAAAAAAAAAATCATCATCATCAAGAACATGCAATATTCAACTCCAAAAAAAAATCACAATTCTTCGAATTTTCACATGAAATTTTCGAATTAAAAAAAAAAAAAATGTGGCGAAAATGCCAATTCTTTTCCCAAGCAAAATGCACATTTTTGGGACACTCACAAATTCATTGCAACATTGCATATCATCAATATCAATATTCAATATTCAAAAAAAAAAATTCAAAAATCACCCAAAAATTTCAAGCAAGAAATCGACAAGAGGATCAAGAGGATTCGAAATATACCGTTCGGAGATGCGGATCCGAGGCCCAATGTTGCCAAGCATCGGGGTAATGCTCCTCCTCGACCGATTGCGAAAGATTGTAATGCCTCCTCATCCGGACGAGCTCCAATCGCCTCTCCGCTACCGGACCACGTCCTTGGCCTTGAAAAGCGCCTTCCCCGTGTTCCATTGCTCGAAAAATCAAGAAAAACGGACGAATTTTGAAGCTTCTAGGGCCAAAAATGGCTGTTCTCCTCGTTCTGTCTCCCTCTCTCTCGGCAATTTCAAAAAATTGGGTGAGGAAGAAGAAGGGCGTTGGCCCCATTAAATACCCACGACTTTCCATCCCTATCCGCGCGGATAGGATTGCAAGGGTCAAAATGACCCTTTTGCCCCTTAAAATTTCGGGACTCAATTCGAGTCCCAAACTTGACAAAGTTAACCAAAGTTAACCAAAGTCGGCCCCTTGTCAAGAAAATTACCCCGGCGGTCAAACGTAAGACCGAGTGCCCCGAGAAAGATAACGAGATCCCGTATCTTTCATCAAAATCTACCCCGGCGGTCAAACGTAAGGCCAAGGTGCCAGAGAAAGATAACGAGATCCGTATCTTTCATCAAAATCTTCCGGCGATCAAACGTAAGACCGAGTGCCCGAGAAAGATAACGAGATCCCGTATCTTTCATCAAAATTACCCGGCGATCAAACGTAAGGCCGAGTGCCCCGAGAAAGATAACGAGATCCCGTATCTTTCATCAAAATTACCCCGGCGATCGAAACGTAAGACCGAGTGCCCGAGAAAGATAACGAGATCCCGTATCTTTCATCAAAATTACCCCGGCGATCAAACGTAAGACCGAGTGCCCCGAGAAAGATAACGAGATCCGTATCTTTCATCAAAATTACCCGCGATCAAGCGTAAGGCCAAGAGTGCCCGAGAAAGATAACGAGATCCCGTATCTTTCATCAAAATTACCCGGCGGTCAAACGTAAGACCGAGTGCCCGAGAAAGATAACGAGATCCCGTATCTTTCATCAAAATTACCCCCGGCGATCAAGCGTAAGACCGAGTGCCCGAGAAAGATAACGAGATCCGTATCTTTCATCAAAATCATCAACGGCGATCAAACGTAAGACCGAGTGCCCCGAGAAAGATAACGAGATCCGTATCTTTCATCAAAATCTTCCCCGGTCAAGCGTAAGACCGAGTGCCACGAGAAAGATAACGAGATCCCGTATCTTTCATCAAAATTACCCGGCGATCAAACGTAAGGCCGAGTGCCGAGAAAGATAACGAGATCCCGTATCTTTCATCAAAATTACCCCGGCGATCGAAGCGTAAGACCGAGTGCCGAGAAAGATAACGAGATCCCGTATCTTTCATCAAAATTACCCCGGCGATCAAGCGTAAGGCCGAGTGCCGAGAAAGATAACGAGATCCGTATCTTTCATCAAAATTGTTCCCGGCGATCAAGCGTAAGACCGAGTGCCCCCGAGAAAGATAACGAGATCCGTATCTTTCATCAAAATTACCCGATCAAACGTAAGACCGAGTGCCGAGAAAGATAACGAGATCCGTATCTTTCATCAAAATTACCGGCGGTCAAACGTAAGACCGAGTGCCCGAGAAAGATAACGAGATCCGTATCTTTCAAAATCATCCAACGGCAGTCAAACGTAAGACCGATTTCCCAGACGAATACGTCTGATTTCCCCAGCAAAGGCTAACGAAATCCCCAGCAAAGTTAACGGAATCCCAAAAGCCAACGAAATCTCGAGTAGTATTCGAACTACGAAAGGGCTTGATTCCCACTAGGGATACGTAGGTAGCCTATCATTAGGTCCAGCCCCTCGACCAAAACGGTCACCCTCTCCTTCGGCGGCGACAAAGTCCACCGAAAGGCCATTTCAAATTAAGGTCAGGCGCCTAAAAGCCATCATCATCAAGGTCAGCCGCCTAAAAAGCCATCATCATTAAGGTCCGAGGCGCCTAAAAAGCCATCATCATCAAGGTCCGAGGCACCTAAAAAGCCATCTTCAAGGTTCGAGGCACCTAAAACGCCATCTTCAAGGTTCGAGGCACCTAAGACGCTATCACTAGAAAGCGATAAATCGCAATCATCCCCGGCGAGACCAAAAATGGTCATTCCTATCCCAGCGGAGCGGATACCCATCGAGACCAAAAATGGTCATCTCTTATCCCAGCGAGTTTCTTTCCGGCCAAGCAGGCGTAGAACTCGCTCATCGAGGTTCGAGGCACCTAAAACGCCATCATCTCCGGGGTCAAAGACCCGAACTACGGCAGCTTGATTCCCATTCGGGATACGTAGGTAGCCTATCGCTAGGTTCGGCCACCCGATCACTCGATCATCTGCCAAATATGGAGCCTTACTCTTATCGACGACCCCGCTTCCTTCGAAAGCGCCGTCGCCGAGGGCTCTTGTAAGTGCTCCAATTTGAGCTTGTTAGAATTTTCGTTAGAAAATTAACGGAAGTTATAACATTTCTAACAATTCCTAACTATCCTAACATTTCTAACAAAGTGAGGGTAAAATGGGCATTGTTATTTAAGGTTAAACCTTAAAAAGAATCTCAAAAAAGAAAAACAAATGAAGAAAACCAAATATAGCAATCTTTGGAAACATAAGCTGTTTGGTCAATTTGAATTTTGAAAAAGATTATTCCCCTTGTCCAAAGCTGGCTGCATTTAATGAACGATTGCACGCCAAGCATTCCCATCCGCGCGGACATCTTTGTCAATTTCGGGAGGGCTATAAATTGAGCACTCCAGTCACAGAAATAAAGAGAGGAAAAACACAAATGCAACGAACCTACGGCGAAATATAGAGAGAAAACGGTGAGAATTCTCAAGAATTGTCACCTTTTTCTCTCAATCTTTCCCAACTCATACTCATCCATTCACTCTCATATTCAAGCCCTAAACACTCATACACTCAAGCCAAACACTCAAGAACACAAGGAAGATTGGTAAACCCTCCTCTTCCTAACCTAAATCTCATCCATGCATGCATCTTCAAACTACAAAATGTAGTTCTTTCATCTTTTTCTCTAGATCTAAGAAGATCACCATGGAAGACCATCTCCATGGATGATCTTCTACAAAGATCAACATTATTTTCAAAGCTTTTCTTTCTTACTTGCAAAAATGCACTTTCAAAACCCTAAAAACCATTTTCAAGCACTAAATCTTGATTTCAAAGGGTAAAATCCCCCTCCCCAAGCAAATGAAATGCTTAGTCCTAATGTACCCCAAGGATGGTTTGGTATAGTTGATTCACCACTAAAATGTCTAGTGATCACTAACCAAAACCTAGGGAAATGGGGACAAGCATGGATGCAAAACCCCCTTAAAATCATATTTTCTTTCTTGAGAAGTTGCTGTCCAGTAGCAAATTTCTCAGACCTCAGTCCATGGTCTTAATTTTTGGACACAGATGAACTTGGAATTTGGTGTTGACTACAAAACACTTTTTGTAGCCAACATCCAGAGCTTTCCAGACATATTTTTACCTTATTTTTCGGGTGAGTAAAACTCCTCTTTTCAATTTTTCTTTCAGAGGCTAGTTCATCAGCTTCTGGGAATCCAGATCTCATATCTGAGGTTTCCAGAAGGTTTTGACCCCTCAAATCTTCTCCAAAATGGAAATTTCTTTCACACAAAGTTTATTCAAGGAGTCTAGAGAAACTTTCATTCTCTGAGTTCATCCAGATTATGAAGTTTTAGGACCCTTGAATCCATTTCAAAATCAGGTGTCTGCTGCCATTTTCTTCTGGCAGAAGTGACTTCTCAACTTCAAAAGGTTTTTTGAGTACCAAATCTCAAACCAAAAATTCTCCAAAAAATCATGGGATCAGTTTAAAGTCTTAAAAGACATCCCAATTTTTACTTTTTCCAGTTTCAACTTATTTTGGCCAAAACACACACACACACACACACACACAAATGATTTTCAGCTTGGAAGACTCGTTTTTACGAGGCGCGTCGGGTGCACACTAACGTCCTTCCCGACGCGTAACATGACCTCCGAACCTAAATCTCTGATCTCGGGCTTTTTTCAAAGTTTTGCCCTTCAAAATTAAAATGGCGTGGCGACTCCGTTTTTTTCGGTTTTATTTGGTTTTTCAAAGAAACGCAAAAGCCGAATTTTTTCCCGTATCGTCACACCTTCATGTCCTCGGTCTCATATTCGTCTTCCGAAGTTTCTTCGTCGTCGCTTGCTGATAACCAGCCATTGTGCCTAGCTCCCATGGGCTCATTTCTGGCATGATTGTTCCAGATTGTTTCGGATACGGGGCCTCGGTTGACTCTTCACTCTCGTCATCATCATCATCATCATTGTCATCGGAATCTTCTTCCCATACTATCGGGATTTCGGGTGAGAGGAACGCCGATCAAACCCGTTGGGGAATATGGGTGCGTGCGGCCGCGAGAAATTGTCATATGTTCCCATTCCGGAAGTGGCAATTGTGACTCGGCTTCTCCTCCCGAAATTGCGGGGGAAGAGTGAGAGGGGGTGGCACGTATTTGACACCAGGTAGGATATATAAGGAATCCTCTTCTTCCGATTCCTCACTGTTCTCGGGATCATATTCTGACTCTCCCAAAGCCAATTTGCGAAGTGTACTAGCTCCGGACGCTCTTCGGCCTCTTTCTTGATAAGCCCCAGTACAGGCGCCCGCCGGAAGCTTTCTTGTTCGATTCTTCTCGATTGTTCTAACCATCTTGTGTAAATGGTTCTCTCATGTTCTGAGCGGAACAGCCCCAGTTCTTCGGTATCGGTTTTCCCTTTATCTGAGAAATAGCGGGCCTCGTATTCTTGCAAGGAGTCTCTGACATGAGACCAAGATGGGTTGATTCGTTCGATATCCTCGAGGCTGAGGGGGAATCCGGGTCGGGATCCTCGACGAGGTTGGCCACGGGTATTTGGGGACCTTCATCAGCATCTTCATGGTCATGCGAAGATTCTCCGCATTCAATCATATTCACCTGATTATGGTTCCGTGGCAGCGGATTTTTGACTGTGTTAGGCCCCTCGGGGCCTTCCAACTTTCCTTGCTCTATTAGCCCCTGAATTGCCTTTTTCAGAGTGAAGCAGTTGTCAGTCAGATGTCCGTGAGCTTGATGAAAAGCACAATACTTTGTAGTATCCACGGGAGCATTCGGATTTCTGGGTTGGAAATTTTCCAAAGGCCGCAGCAAGCCTTCTTTCACCAGTCCCCTAAAGATGTCATTCAGGGGCATTCCAAAGTTTTCGAGATTTATGACCCGCGGTTTGGGCTCACTGGGTTTCCTGGGAGCAAAAGGAGTCGTGTTATTGCATTCCCGTCCCGCATAGTTAATCATCTCTTTGCCTTTAGCGAGGCGGGGGCGGTGTTTGCGGGGAGGAGCCCGATATCTGTAGGCAGTGCGGCGGCCGGTTCTGATTGTAGGCCTTTTCAAACTTAGCCGCAGAGTTAACCATGGCCCGTAAGTCTCGAGTATAGGAAGTGACTGAGGGAGGCTCTCAGATGTGGTTTCAAGCATGACCGGAAGATGTCCAGCTTGTTCCTCTTCGGAAGGAGGGATGGCCATTTCACCGAGTTTCGGATTCCACCGCTTGTAGAAGTCCCCAACATTCTCATCGGAATGACTGCCACATTGTTGTTTGTAGGTCAACCCTATTTGTTTCCCATTCCAAGTTGGCCTTATATTTTTCTCGTGAAGGCATTGGTAATCTGGTCCCATGTAGCCACGGCTTCGGGGTTTCAAACGGAAGAACCACTTTAAGGCACTTTGGACTTCAAGGATAGATCGAAATAGTCGCCCAACCGCCGATTGGTACATCCTTTGGCTTTCATCGCCAAGGTATACGTGTCCAAATGGGTTTTCGGACATGCGGTCCCATCAAAGAGATCCAGATTTGGCATCACGAATTTGTGGGGCGGAGGAACAATGGAGTACGGGTGCATGGCGGAAGGCGGAGCTTCTTGGCGATCGGTTCGGACGATCTGCGCTTTCATTTCCTTGTGTTGTTCCATGAACCAGGCCGGATGAGGGTCTTGTGGCGGAACCATGGCATTCAAGCTAGTGGCCGAGCTAGAGAGAGGAGCTACCATGGGAGGCGGACCGGTGGAGGGAACGGCCGATCCGGGGACGTAGGTGAAAACTGTCCTGGGCCGAGTTACCACAGGGAGCATGAGTAGGAGCCTGAGCAAAAGGGTAGAACCTTGCGGCTTGCTTTGTTGATTTTCAAGCGGCAAAGTAGGTGGGGGCAGCTCCGATGTAGCCGGATAACTTGGATTTCAGTGGGGCCCGTAAGTAGGCTTGAGTGCGAGGCCGTTGTCCCGATTGTTGAATTGCATGGCCGCTTGTGGTGAAGGTGTGTAACCCGGGGGTACCGCGGTCACAGTGATTCGGATGACACCGGGATGGAGGCTTGGTAACCCATAGAAGTCTCGAGTGAGGAATGGATTTGTGTGAGGAGCAACGAACTAGTATCGTTCTGAGGAGGGCTCGATCGTGGCCCGAACCAAGTTGCGGCGGCATTCCGAACCGTGGCCGTTCTTGTGAAGGTCCGGGATTGATCGGTTCCGAACCGAGGCGGGATCCCGATTAGCCGTGGCATTCCGAGATAGCCCCAACCATGAGAAGACATTCCGTCTTTGATTTTGCCCCCACCGATTCGTGCCGTCGAGGCTGCATGGATCCGGTGGTCTCGTGGTTGGGAGCCGGGCCGACCCGAAAATCGAGGAGCATGGGTTCTCGTAATGGCACCATAGGAGGTGGGTGGCGGCATCCTGGTGTAATCGGGCGGCGAGAGTGGGGTTGGCATCCTCGTCTTCTTCCACGGTGAAGGTGCCATCCGGATTGAGGCCGGCGGCCGACCGTGACTCTTAATAGCCTCCATAAGGCCGTTTAGCCGTGCTTCCTGTCGTAACCTCATACGTTCGCTAACCGATTCCACCGTTGCTCTGTCTGAGGGGTCCGGGAGGCGGAGTGACGTTATCCCCATCATTACCGGCCGATGCGAGACATTCTCAAACCCGGAGTCGGAACAAATGGCGAAGCCGATGACGCGCTTGACTCTTCCCAACCGATCAAACGGTGACCGGTGCCCGAAACCAAGCTTTGTGCGGAGGCTGGGGAAAGGACATGAAGGTTCGGATGTGCGGGAATGGAAGGAGGGTAGGTGTTTGGGCTTTAGGCTCATGCAACATGCGCTTATTTGTTCACGTTTACTTAAAACATGTTTTATTAACCTAATCGGTTGGAAAAGATTGCTCTTCTTTTTCGCAAACTACTCGATTCTGGATCGGTGGCCCCGTCACTACGTCTATAAGCCCCTCGTATTCCACCCGTATTTCGACCTCCCAGGTGGACAGCCCGGCGAGGTCCTATAGGGCAAGCGGGTCCCACCGACCGAAAGAAAACGATCCTAAAAGTCGGCGGGTAATCTAGTCTTAACGAGCATTCGATGTAAATTACGGACAAAGGCGACGTCGAAAGTCAAGATCATGTCCGAGGGCTCGACAAAAAGTCGGCATGATTTGGACCGATAAGCGTCCACGATTGATCTTGACTTGTCGTCGCTAAGCCGTAATTAGGCATGGAATAGTCATTAATTCTTGATGACTCGGTGTCAATGCTGGGAGTCGGTGTATAATTTGTGCCGCCGAGCCGAAGTCAAGGCGCCTGGTCAATATCTTGGTCAAAGTCTGCGGCGGAAAACCGGCGTAACTTCAACCGATTAGGGACCCGAAAGATATTGAGTCGGTATGGCGACAAAGGCTTGAAAGGAAAGGTCTATACACGGACAGGCATGACACGGACCCGGACTAAAAACCAACCGGGTTTCGGACAAAGTGTGTCACGGACAAGTGCATGGTCGACACGAGGCTCCATGGGATGTTTGGGTAGTCCTGTGCTCATCCGAGAGGCGTAATAAGACCAAACGGACCGCGACAAGGATTTCCCCGGGTTAAGGACGTAGTGTGCGAGTGTACGGTCACGTGCGCGTAGTGTGCAAGCGCCTATATTCTTTTTACGAGTAAAATAGAGATTTTTTTTTTATGTGTCTTAAAAATATGATGCATGATTTTTTTTTTTGGAAATTTTCTTTTTTTTTTTAAAATCTTTTTTTTTGAATTTTTTTATGAGCACATAAGCACGTAAGCATGAAAATTCCGACAATTAGGGACATTATTCCGACAAATAAAAATTTTGACTTTCTCCGAGGCGGCCAAAACAACATGAAAACTGTGCAAAAATCAACGCACACACAAAAATGATTTTCGAAACCGGGACGGAAGCTTGACCCTCAAAAGCCTTTTTTTTTTTTTGAAAACGGTGATACCGGTACGTGGGATTGTTAGACCACAATTTATCCCCGACTCGTGTTAGGAGGCGATAACGGGAAATTTAATGGTTTCCACCAATATACCGAATACCATTTTTTTATTAAAAAGCTGAGTCCCCAGTAGTCGCCACCGTAACGATGTGTTGCCTTTTTGCGGGAAAAATTCGATTTTTGCGTTTCTTTGAAAAACCAAATAAAACCGGAAAAACGGAGTCGCCACGCCATTTTAATTTTGAAGGGCCAAAACTTTGAAAAAAGCCCGAGATCAGAGATTTAGGTTCGGAGGTCATGTTACGCGTCGGGAAGGACGTTAGTGTGCACCCGACGCGCCTCGTAAAACGAGTCTTCCAAGCTGAAAATCATTTGTGTGTGTGTGTGTGTGTGTTTTGGCCAAAATAAGTTGAAACTGGAAAAAGTAAAAATTGGGATGTCTTTTTAAGACTTTAAACTGATCCCATGATTTTTTGGAAGATTTTTGGATTGAGATTTGGTACTCAAAAAACCTTTTGAAGTTGAGAAGTCACTTCTGCCAGAAGGAAATGGCAGCAGACACCTGATTTTGAAATGGATTCAAGGGTCCTAAAACTTCATAATCTGGATGAACTCAGAGAATGAAAGTTTCTCTAGACTCCTTGAATAAACTTTGTGTGAAAGAAATTTCCATTTTGGAGAAGATTTGAGGGGTCAAAACCTTCTGGAAACCTCAGATATGAGATCTGGATTCCCAGAAGCTGATGAACTAGCCTCTGAAAGAAAAATTGAAAAGAGGAGTTTTACTCACCCAAAAAATAAGGTAAAAATATGTCTGGAAAGCTCTGGATGTTGGCTACAAAAAGTGTTTTGTAGTCAACACCAAATTCCAAGTTCATCTGTGTCCAAAAATTAAGACCATGGACTGAGGTCTGAGAAAATTGCTACTGGACAGCAACTTCTCAAGAAAGAAAGTATGATTTAAAGGGGGGTTTTGCATCCATGCTTGTCCCCATTTCCCTAGGTTTTGGTTAGTGATCACTAGACATTTTAGTGGTGAATCAACTATACCAAACCATCCTTGGGGTACATTAGGACTAAGCATTTCATTTGCTTGGGGAGGGGGATTTTACCCTTTGAAATCAAGATTTAGTGCTTGAAAATGGTTTTTTAGGGTTTTGAAAGTGCATTTTTGCAAGTAAGAAAGAAAAGCTTTGAAAATAATGTTGATCTTTGTAGAAGATCATCCATGGAGATGGTCTTCCATGGTGATCTTCTTAGATCTAGAGAAAAAAGATGAAAGAACTACATTTTGTAGTTTGAAGATGCATGCATGGATGAGATTTAGGGTTAGGAAGAAGAGGGTTTACCAATCTTCCTTGTGTTCTTGAGTGTTTGGCTTGAGTGTATGAGTGTTTAAGGCTTGAATATGAGAGTGAATGGATGAGTGTGAGTTGGGAAAGATTGGAGAGAAAAAGGTGACAATTCTTGAAGAATTCTCACTGTTTTCTCTCTATATTTCGCCAGAACTTCGTTGCTATTGTGTTCTTCCTTCTTATTTTTGTGACTGGAGGGCTCAATTTATAGCCCTCTGAAAATTACATACTTGTCCGCGCGGATAGGATCGGGCGGCGTGCACTTTTCATTAAATGCGGCTTGACTTTGGACAAGAAGAATAATCTTTTTCAAAATTCAAATTGACCCCAGTTTTGTTTCCAGCATTGCTATATTTGGTTTTCTTCATTTGTTTTTCTTTTTTGAGATTCTTTTTAAGGTTTAACCTTAAATAACAATGCCCATTTTACCCTCACTTTGTTAGGAATGTTAGGATAGTTAGGAATTGTTAGAAATGTTATAACTTCCGTTAATTTTCTAACGGAAATTCTAACAAGCTCAAATTGGAGCACTTACACATGTGTCACATTCAAAATGAATGATTTTTTCCAAAATTAGATTTTAGATTATTAGATTAGTTTATTTTATTTTATTGGATTAAATTTAATTTTTTTAAATTGTATTATTCTCTCCATCCTAAAATGAATGATTTTTTTCAAAATTTAATAATCATTTTAAAAAATTTAATTTTAATCTAGAAAAAATAATAAACATTCTTTTAATTCATTTTCAAAATTTTACATTTGTAAAAATATAATGAATTATGAAAAAAAATTAAATCAAAAAATTTAAAAGAACATTTATTTTGAGACAATAATGGTCATTCAATCTATATAATATATAAAAGCAGAAACATTGCAAGCTCATACAGCTCGCCACGTGGAATTCCAAGTCAGCTCTATGTTCACCAATTATTAGTCGCCATGTGTCACATTCAAAATGAATGATTTTTTTCAAAATTAGATTTTAGATTATTAGATTAGTTTATTTTATTTTATTGGATTAAATTTAATTTTTTTAAATTGTATTATTCTCTCCATCCTAAAATGAATGATTTTTTTTCAAAATTTAATAATCATTTTAAAAAATTTAATTTTAATCTAGAAAAAATAATAAACATTCTTTTAATTCATTTTCAAAATTTTACATTTGTAAAAATATAATGAATTATGAAAAAAAATTAAATCAAAAAAATTTAAAAGAACATTTATTTTGAGACAATAATGGTCATTCAATCTATATAATATATAAAAGCATAAACATTTCAAGCTCATACAGCTCGCCACGTGAAATTTCAAGTCAGCTCTATGTTCACCAATTATTAGCCGCCATGAAGAGTTTTATTTTAGATTTTGATTTAAACACAAATTTTAGCTTTTAAATCCAAACAAAATATTTTTAAACGTAATAAATTTAAACTACAGCGGTTCAACTATTTCATCCGAAAGAATGTGATGGTGGTAGAAAGTAGAAACATTGTCTAGGAGCATGCACTGATTTCTTTTATCATTATCCCCCATATTAGATTTTAGATTAAATGTAAATTTGTGTGGTAAAAGATGAAAATTAAAAGTGTTTTTTGAAATAAGAGTTTTTGGTAAAGTTTAGGTGTGTGCGCTAAAAAGGGCGTAACTTTTGATTCCGGATGAACCACGGAACGCACAGCATATCAAATCGAAGCTCTTTTCGAGACGGACAAAAGTCATGGGGCATAGCCCCATGACACAGGTTTTTATAAACATAAAGCTCGAATCTTGGCAGTCAAATGATGTGCTGAACTAATTTAATTTTTGTAAATTAATATTAAAATATTTTTTAATATTATTTTAAATTATTATTTTAAGTTACGATAATGCCAAGATTTGATTTTTGAATTAACAATTTCAACCGTCATAAAGCTGTTGAAAATCAGTCACGAATTTGAAAAGACATGTCTTTTCAAAACTTAGTCCTATATAAACCATTTCAGATTGTGTTCCAATATACACAAAGTTTTCATCTTCTCTTTCCCTTCTATCTTTCTGAAAGCATTTAGTATATTGTAATGAACAAGTTGTTGCTGCAGTTACTTATGCATGATGACCACCCTGGTCTAAGCCAAAACAATTAGAAAAAACATGGTATAAGCATCATTTGCATCCTAAACGACAACATGAATACGAGGTATACTCTCTCCATCCCATATACTCTGTAATTTCATTTAAATAAACGAAAACAATATGGCCTAATGAAATTACAAATTATAGCAATAAGTAATAATAAACTTTAATATGCCCGTCGAATTTCGACGGGTTACTCACTAGTTGTATTAAAATGACCGAAAAGTTCTTTTTACAAGTGAACTTCCAATTTTGCCCTCACAACATTCTGAAAATATAATACAATATTCTGAAAATATAATAAACATTCTGATTTTTTTAAAAAAATTAAAAAAAAAAAAATTTTGAAAATATAATACAACACTCTGAAAATATAATACAACATTCTGAAAATATAATACAACATTCTGATTTAATTTTTTTTAATTTTTTTTTGAAAATATAATACAACATTCTGAAAATATAATACAATATTCTGAATATAATACAATATTCTGAAAATATAATACAACATTCTGATTTATTTATTTTTTAACATACCAAAAGTATCTAGCAGGGCCAAGCGAGTAAAGCCCAGTCCTCAAGCAATTACTTCCACCCCATTCTCAGTGGGCTAGGCCCAATCCATGCATGACTCAAGGCCCATCTCATATATCAGTCGACTAAGTTCATTGTCCGACCTAACTTAGTCCGATCTTATGACCCAGACATATTTCGGGTACGATCCGGCTCTACCCATCAGTCAGGTCGACTTGACTCCAAGTGTCGACCTCGACCTACCAAAGCAAGCGTCGACCTGACGATTACAGGCGCACGTGCAATTACTCTGACCATAACTGCTTCCCTACAAATCAGGGACCGTTCTAGGACACGTTCACACTACATGTAACTGTCCCTAAAATCTCGGAGCTCATGTAGCCCTGCCAATTAAACCACCTACATCAACTATAAATACATTACCACTACAACGGTGATAAGGTAACTGCAATTTTGTTATCTGAATTATCTTTTATTCAATACATTTTGCTCTCCAATCTTCAAATACTTACTCTCATGCCCGAGAGTCTAAGCCGGAGACACATCCCGCTAGTCGTGGGTTCTTGTTTTCAGGTCAAGGAGCCAAGTGATCAGTCCTGCCACGTGGAGGAAGATTGATAAGCACATTTCTTGCGGCATCAGTTTGGTTCCATTGCCGGGAAACGTGCATAAGCTTGACCTCGAAAAGTTTCTCAACCTGCAACAATGGTGACTTCGGATGGACATGTATCTGAGGCCTCACTCGGGCATGAAGAAGGAAACAATAACACCAATGCAAACGCTGGAAATCTCAACACCAACGCTGGAAACACAAATCTGCCTCCTCCCCCACCAACTCGCCATCATGCTAGAGCGACGCGCTCTAACAAGGTTGCGCGGCGCAGGATTGCCAGATGGGAGAAGAGAAAAATGACCCGTGGAGGGGCAAGGAGTTCCACCTCCTCCAAAGCGTCCAACTGAGCAAATAAATGCTGGAAATAGGGCAGGTCCCTCATCTAACCCACTGAGCAGAAAAGAAATGCTTATGGAGCGAGCTCAGATTTTGGCCGAGTTATTGGCAATGGAGGAGGCTGAACAGGTAGATAGAAGGTCTGAGAAGGTGGCTCCCTCTCAAGTCTTGAACAGGGAGCGTGCTAAGAGTACTAGACCAAACGAAACTGTGGGACAAAATGTTGATCAAAGGATGGTGGTCCGACCTCAATCACCTATTCATGTTCCGAGTGACGACCTAAGGGCTAGTCTCACTAGGAACAGGGAACAAGAGGCACAGTCAGACCTAAGGACACAGTTAGAGGCCAACCGAAGCCGACGTGGTTCACCTGCCAGGACACAAAGATCGCAGTCTCATAGGGACATAAATGGGCGCAGGTCGCCTATAAGAGAGGGAAGGCGCAAGTCGCCATCCAGAGATGATAGGCGCAGGTCACCACCCAGGAATGAAAGGCGCAGGTCGCCACTAAGAGATGATAGGCACAGGTCACCAGTTCGATCAGAAAGGGCACCTTCTCACAGAGATAGGAGAAGCAGGCAGGTAAATCCCCCCAGAAGCGAGGGTCAAAGGTCGAACGTTGTTCCCCCCGCTGGAGAAGACAGACCTGATGCTAGGGAGTGGCTACAGTGGAAGAGAAAGTTTGAACAATGGGAGGCTGAAAAGAAAAATGACACTGGAAAGGTCGAACGAATTGACTTTGCTCTTCGACCCCTATCCAAGGATTTGATTGACAGTCGACCTCCTGCTGGTTTCAGATTGCCCCTCCTAGAGAAGTACTCAGGGGCAACCAATGCAAAAAGCCATGTGCAGCACCTGGAAGCCACTATGTGCTTTGTCTCCAATGAGGACGATACTATGTGCAAAGCCCTCATAAGCACACTCACAGGGGCAGCTCTGACATGGTTCAACGGTTTGGCAGCCGGTAGCATATCGACCTGGATGAGTATGAGAACAAAATTCCTAGATCGCTTCTCAACTGCTGGAGCTCGGAAAATGACTGTCACCGACCTAAATAACTTGGTGCAAGGGAAAAATGAAAGCTCAATGCGCTACTACACCAAGTTTAAAGAGATGGTCGATAAGATCGAGGAGGATCTCACTGACGGGAGGTGATCAATTGTTTCCGAAATGGCATTTCCTCGGCAGACATGGATTACGAGCTGACGGTTCGTACAGTCACTACTCGACAGGAGTTGTTCGAGAAGGCTTATAATGTGGCATTAGCCGAGGAGAGGAAAGAAAAGAAGAATGGGAAAGGCCCCAAGGTTGAGGTCGCTGATGATAAGAAGGACTCAGCCAAAAATGGGGGAAACAACAAGAATGGTAAGAACAGGACTAGGGCGACAGAGAAAGTGCCCGAAGCTTTCACTCCCCTAACGGTGAGTCGAACAGAAATAATGAACGCGGTCGAGTTGGCCCCACCTGCCCCAATGAACCCAGGCAACAAGTTCAGAAGGGACAATAGCAAATACTGTGATTACCATAAGGATACAGGCCATACTACTGAGGATTGTATGAGCTTGAAGCGTATCATTCAGAGGATGGTCGACCAGGGAAGGCTCGACACTTATGTTAAAAGGCCTCAAGCTGGTGGAGGCGAGCAGCCAGCAGGTGGACATCAGGGACCAAGGCAACCCAGATTGAACTTGGGGGTCATCACAGAGCAAGCCAGCAACACAGCCATCAAACATAAAATCTTTCAACTCAACAAAGCCCCACATGTGCCTCCAAGGAGAGATGTCAGGGATGAGATGATCAGCTTCTACCCCCACGAGCTGGCGACTAATATGGCAGCTAGGGAGCAAGTTCTCGTCATCCCAGGACTCATCGACGGATGCACGACGAGCAGACTCTTAGTCGACACGGGGGCCTTCAAAAAGACATTCTATTCTATAAGACATTCCAGGAGATGGGTCTCTCAAATGAGCAGCTCGAAAGATATGATGGCAGGTTGGAAGGCTTCACCAATCACCGGGTCGACGCCAAAGGACAGATTGAGCTCGATGTCGACCTAGGCCAACATCCATACCGAGTCGTTTCCAAGGTAAAATTTATTGTCATAGATGTGAATAGCGATTATGCTGCTATACTTGGAATCCCTGGCCAGGTCGCACTTGGAATGGTGGCTTCTATTCCCCATCAGCGAGTTAAATTCCCCACACCAGCTGGAGTCGGCTGTGTTCAAGGCACAACTCGAGCATACCTCGACCATGTCCTTCGAGAAAGGAAGAAGAGGGAGCTAGAGATTGAGACTGCAAAAGGCTACTTAAAGTTGTCTCAATCAGTCACCAAAACTACTCGGCTATCTACAATCACCATCGTGGAAGAGTCGACCTATCACTCACATGACGAGATCATGACTGAGTCGACACGTCACTCTGAAACCACCATGGTCGATTCAGATACAGTTATGGTCGACCAAGTTTCCATAGGCAAGTTATGCCTCCAGATCGACAATAACTCGGGGGCCACCACCACCACCAGAGAGGTTGCAGATAAGCTGGATGAGATGTTAGCTGAAGAAGCTCCACATCTGGGGACCGAGGAAAGACAGAGGGTCAGAGAGATCATCATTGAGACCACACGGTCGGAGATGGTCCATAGCTGGAGGCTGTAGACGAGCTAGAGTCAGTAATCACCAACCCCTCCTACCCCGAGCAAAAGATTCAGATTGGGAAACAATTGTCAGCTGAAGAAAGGCTGGAAATCATCGAGCTACTCAAAGAGAGCAATGATGTCTTTGCATGGCGAGTAGAAGACATGAGGGGAATCAAGGAAGAGGTCATCGTTCATAGGCTTGAGGTCAACCCGACCATAAAGCCCAAATCCCAAAGGTTGAGAAGCTTTGCTCGAGACAAAGAAGCCATAAAAATTGAGGTACAAAAGCTTTTGAGTGCAGGAATAATCAAGGAGGCCACACATACAACTTGGCTAGCTAATGTGGTCATGGTGAAGAAGTCAAATGGCAAATGGAGAATGTGCGTCGACTTCACTAATCTCAACCTTGCCTGCCCAAAAGACAGCTACCCCTTGCCTAGAATTGACAAGCTAGTTGATTCTATTGTTGGCCACTCAACCCTTAGCTTCCTAGATGCCTATTCAGGCTATCATCAGATAAAGATGCATGAGGATGACATAGTGAAAACGGCTTTCCAAGCAGCTGGAGGCATCTATTGCTACACGATGATGCCATTTGGACTGAAGAATGCAGGGGCGACTTATCAACGTATGGTCAACAAGGTCTTTGCTTCACAGATTGGCCGAAACATGGAGACCTACGTCGACGATATGGTCATTAAAACAAAGACCGGACGTCACGTGGTCAACCTAAAGGAAACGTTCGCCAATTTGAGAGCAAACGACATGAAGCTCAATCCCAGCAAATGTGTTTTTGGTGTAGCAGCTGGCAAGTTCCTTGGATTTATGGTGTCTCAACGGGGTATAGAAGCTAACCCGGAGAAGATCAAGGCTCTAGTCGACATGAAAGAGCCTACCAGTGTCAAAGAGATGCAGCGACTTAACGGAAGAGTAGCAGCTCTTGGTCGCTTCATATCCAAGTCGGCAGAAAGGTCTCTCCCCTTCTTCAAAGCTTTGAGGGGGACGAAAAGTTTTGAATGGACGACCGAATGTCATTCGTCGTTCCAACAACTTAAGGATTACCTCGCTACTCCACCATTGTTGTGTAGTCCGACCACGGGAGAAACTTTGTTCGTGTATCTATCAGTGGGGGACAAAGCAGTTGCTGCAGTGCTGGTTTGAGAAGAGGAAGGGCTTCAAAAGCCCGTGTACTATGTTAGCAAAGCCCTATCAGATGTGGAGGGCAGGTACTACAACGCAGAAAAGGTCGCATATGCTTTAGTCGTTGCTTCAAGGAAGCTGTGAGCTTATTTCTTGGCTCACCCTATAGTGGTGCTTACGAATGCCCCCTTAAGAAAAATTCTTCATAAGCCAGAAAGTTCAGGTCGCTTACTCAATTGGTCAATTGCCCTTACGGAATTCGACATCGAGTATCGACCTCGAAAGGTATTGAAGGCTCAAGCTCTAGCAGACTTCTTGGTCGAGCTGACGTTCACCAAGGAAGATAGTGAAGTGAGAGCTCAGAAAGAGAAAACCAAAGGGAAGGAGCCAGAGTCCCAAGTCGTCACTAACCTACCCGACGACTGTTGGAAAGTCTACTCGGATGGGTCAGCAACCAAAAGTGTTAGCGGAGCTGGGATAGTCCTAATCGAGCCAGAATCTGGTACAGTATATGAGGAGTCATTGAGATTCAAGTTTGATGCTTCTAACAACCAAGCAGAGTACGAGGCATTGGTTGCAGCCATCGAGTACGCAAAGTGCTTTGGAGGGACCAAAATCATGGCATATTGTGACTCACAGTTGATAGTCAACCAGGTCCGAGGAGAGTACGAGGTGCTGAACTCTACTCTAGTCAAGTACCACGACCTGGTGAAGGAGCTGATAAAAGACTTAGAGTTTTGGGAAATCCAAAGGATTGGATGAGAAGACAATGTGTTAGCCGACTTGCTCTCTAAGCTAGCCACTACAGACGAGCATCATGAAGAGCCCATCTCCTACCTCGAGAATCCAGCTTATGAAAGGGTCAAGATTCAATGTGTGGAGGACCCCTTAAGAAATTGGGCTTACAACAAGTGCTGAATCGAGGAAATAAAGGAATACCTGGAAAGCGGCGAGCTCCCTGAAGATGAGAAGAAAGATCGAGCTATCAAAAAGAAAGCTCTGAGGTATGTTATCCAAGGGGGCATGTTGTTCAGGAGATCATACACCATGCCACTGTTGAAGTGTATTCATCCTCAAGAGATCACTCAGCTAATGCATGAAGTGCACAGTGGAATTTGTGGTGGATACCCGGGGGCCAGGAATCTAGCCGACAAGTTGATCACTTTGGGATATTACTGGCCACACATGAGAGCTAACACTCATGACTTTGTCCAGCAATGTGACCAATGTCAAAGGTTTGTCAACCTACCTCATTTGCCTACAACCGAGCAAACTCCAGTGATTGCCACTTGGCCATTCGACATGTGGGGCGTCGACTTGATTGGACCCTTCCCTCCCGCCCGGGGAAATTGCAAGTATGTGATCGTCGCAATTGACTATTTTACCAAGTGGGTTGAAGCAAAGCCGCTAGCTCACATCACAGAGGAAAATTCCATAAATTTCATCCACGACTTCATCTGGTGTCGATTTGGATTTCCTAGAGCTATAGTTTCAGACAACGGCCTACAGTTCTCCCGAGCCTTTGAAGTAGAAATGAATCGAGTAGGGATCAAACATTGGCAATCTTCTGTTGCCTATCCTCAAGGAAATGGGCAAGCTGAAGCAGCGAACAAGCTAGTACTATCCTCACTCAAGACGGGCCTAGTAGGTCGACGTAACAACTGGTTGGACGAACTTCCCCTTGCTCTTTGGGCAGTTCGCACAACCACTCGGGGGCCTACGGGGGAAACCCCATTCGCTCTAGCATACGGGTCAGAGGCCATGGCTCCAGCTGAGTTGAGATTTCCAACTGCTAGAGTAACTTTCTTTGATCAAGAGCAGAATGATATCAACAGATTGATCGACCTGGATTTGATCGATGAGAAGCGAGACACGGCTTACCTTCGAATGGTTAACTACAAGCAGCGGACTAAAAGTTACCACGACAAGAAAGTGAAAGCCAGGTCATTCCAAGTAGGAGATCATGTGTTGAGGAAGATCGAGGCAACAGGGAGAAGGACCCAGCAGAACAAGCTATCTCCTAACTGGGAAGGTCCTTACATAGTTACTCGAGTCGTCAAAGAAGGGACTTACATGATTGCTCATCCTGATGGTGAAGAGCTGAAGCACCCATGGCACGCTACTCACCTCATCAAGTACTACTTCTAAGTTCAGGTCTATAGCTCAGTTCAAGGTTAATGCAGTTCCCAAGATTGAAATTTGTCATAGTTCTAGCTTTCCATTGATGTAAGCGTTTCCCTACTTCAATAAAAATCGCAGTTTTGTTCGACCAAACATTGTGTTATACTAACTTCAACAAGCTCGACTCTTAGTCAGCTTCGTTTTAACAAGCTCGATTCTTAATCAGCTTCGTTCCTTTAACAAGCTCGACTCTTAGTCAGCTTCGTTTTAACAAGCTCGATTCCTAATCAGCTTCGTTCATTTAAACAAGTCCGACTCTTAGTCGACTTCGTTCTAACAAGCTCGACTCTTAGTCAGTCTGTTCTAATTAGCTTGATTCTCAATCAGCTTTACTCCTTAAAACAAGTCCGACCTAGGGTCGACTTCGTTCTAATGAGCTCGACCCTTGGTCAGCTTTGATAGTTTGAACAGGTTCGACTCTTAGTCAATCTCGTTTGCAAAATTTATACAAGTCTGAGGACTGCTGAGTCATCAAAGATCAGGTCGATTCTAGACTTAGGGTAACTCATTTGCCCTATCACATCTAGCTCGACACCTATGTGCAAAATTCAAAAGCATATAACATACACTGAAGGAAAGTCAGCTACGATTAAATAAAATTAAGTCTCCCAAAACGGGCCAAGACTTAAAAGTAAACCAAAAAAGTTATGAAATGTTATGCCTCCCAAAAGCTGGGCCAAGGCATTCAAGCATTCAAGAAAGCAAAAAATAAAAAGTGTTTGGAGCTTGTCTGCTTACACAACCAATAAGTTTAAAGTTCAAACTAAAGGATTTCCTTCTACTTGACCACTGGTAGAAGCTGGGTCGACACCAACCTGATCGCTTGCAACAGCTGGCTCGACCAAGACATCCCCATGTTGTTCAGGATATACTATCTTCCTTGAATCCGATATAGTATACTAGGGGGTCTCACCCTCAAAAGCCGGCTCATCAGGCTCCTCGAGCTCAGCCAAAATTGTATCAAAGTTAACGGGTTCAACTGGAGGAGGATTCCAAATTTCTGCCTCTGCAGCCGCGTCATCATTGGCAATATTCTCTAAATCGTTGGCATTATAAGGCACCAAACTATGGCCTGGGCGAGCGGCCGTATTGTAGGGATCCTCCGAAGCCCACTTGGCTAGTTGCTCAATGGAAATGTCGAAGGCAGGATCCACCACAATACATCGAGCCATGTGAGCTCGACCTACATCCCAGAAGGAGCTGGCTTGCTTGGTAATATAAGTGTGGAGCTCATCACTATCCTTGTAGGCCTTCACAGCCTCCTCTTTAGCGGCCTTCACAGCAGCAGCTAGTTCCACCCCCCATTGAGCTTGCGCAGCATCTAGCTCCTCTTGCTTCTTGGCTAAGGTGACTGGCACCTCCTCCAATTGTTGGGTCGCCAGGTCGAGGTCCGTTGCCATCTTCTTCTTCTCCTCCTTGAGAATGGTGAGCTCATTGTTAGCCTCTCCCAAACTCTTCCAAGCTTCCTCCTTAAGCTTCACCTCATTATCCTTGACAAGCTTCAAGGCATCGTATGAATTGTCCAGATCAGAGTGGGTCTCCTTCAATTTCTCAAGCTCATCCTGCAGCTTCGCGTGATAATCATCAAGTTTTTTCAACTCCTCATTCTTCTTGGCCAACATAGTCTTTGCCAGCTTTTCCTGCTCCTCCGCAGCTTTCCAGTAAGTGGTAGCCAAGTCAATCATGGCAAGAGACTGCAATGACGAGTAAGGGCAAGAGGTTAGATCGAGCAGAAGTAAGGTAAAGAAAAGAGAGAAACAAGAGAAATAAATATAACAATTCAATAAATTACAAGAGTTACCTCGGAGGAAGCTAGCCCGATCCTAGCTCGACAGGCTTCTGGAGTCAAGGGTTTGTTGGTAAACTCCCTAATCAAATCTTGGTCAGCCCCCCTCCTGACCACTGCCTGTCCATACTCCAACTCAGGGTACTCCCTGGCCAAGCAGTTGATCCTTGTCAAAGGAACCACATCGCTCAGCTCGTCAACACGAGTCTAAATCAACTCGGCATAAGAAACCCGGACAGGAGAGGACTGGGGGCCCCTTATCTCGGCCTCCATGGGCTCGTTGGCGTCGACCTGATCAGATGCCGAGCTGGCCTTAGATTGCCCAATCTTTATCTTCTTGCTTAGGGGAGCATCATCATCTTCTTCATCCTCCTCATCCAAAGCAATGACAGGGGATTTTGCCTTGGAGGTAGCATTAGACTTGGTTCTAGCCTGGGCTCTGGTTCTCGCCCTAACAACCTCCTTGACTGGCTCCACATTCAGCTCAGTCCCCTCAACTCCAGCAGTACCAGCTTCCTCAGAGCCTTGAGCACCACCTCCATCAACATGTTCCTCCACCAGCTCTTCCAAGTTCTCCTCTGCAGGAATAAATTTGGAGGTGTTCTGATCAACCAGCTTCAGAAGCTCATTACGCTTAGCTCCTTCTGTCTCTCGATTCTCCCTAGCATTGGCAGCTCCGTGGCTTCTCTTACTCTTCCTCACGTCAATAGCTCTTCCCATGTTGGCTTCCTGGGCAGGAGTTAAGACTGCATGAAACAAGGAGGATAAAGTATTAGCTCGACATATAAAGATAGTTCTATGTACGAGCTACTTGTTCTACATACGAGCAACATGACTATGAGCTAAAAAATTCTATACAGAGGCTACACATGTACATGCTATGAGCTCTCACAGGAATCAACAAGATATGAGCAGAAAGTCAAATACAAAGGCCAAGCAAGTTGGAGCACAATCATAAAAATTTCACATGTGTAAGGAAGAGGCGAGTAAAGTCCTTACCACCAACATGCTCCCCATTAGCCTTGCAATACTTGGGGGTCTTCTGGCAGAGTGAACACTTTTTCTCAAACCTAGCCAGAGCATGGGTCACCCAATCCGGATACCTTAAGCACCTGACTATAGGAACCAATGGCACAACGTCATCATCTCTTAGCATCATACCAGCTTGAATATAATTATTCTTTGTGGTTCCTAAAACCTCCCAACTTATGGGTCTATGAGCAACCAGCTCTGCTAGCTTCTTGCGCAAATTCGCATGCCAGTAAGGTTCCCATTGCTCCTCGTCCTTCATTACTTTGGTGTCCTCATTGGGTAAAGGGAACTCCCATCCTAGCCTACTCTCCACTACTGCCACGTAAGAGTTCCAACCACTGACTTTACTGGGCAAATTGATAAATAACTTGGGAGAATTTGGTTTTAAGGGGGTGCTTATACCCTGAGACTTATCAAATTTAACGCCAAAAAACTCTCTAAATACCCTCATACAAGGCTCATACCCTAAGAAGCGACACACCATTGCGAAGCACACTAAGACTCTACACGTGTTGGGGGCCACTGAACATACCAAAAGTATCTAGCAGGGCCAAGCGAGTAAAGCCCAGTCCTCAAGCAATTACTTCCACCCCATTCTCAGTGGGCTAGGCCCAATCCATGCATGACTCAAGACCCATCTCATATATCAGTCGACTAAGTTCATTGTCCGACCTAACTTAGTCCGATCTTATGACCCAGTCATATTTCGGGTACGATTCGGCTCTACCAGTCAGTCAGGTCGACTTAACTCCAAGTGTCGACCTCGACCTACCAAAGCAAGCGTCGACCTGACGATTACAGGCGCACGTGCAATTACTCTGACCATAACTGCTTCCCTACAAATCAGGGACCGTTCTAGAACACGTTCACACTACATGTAACTGTCCCTAAAATCTCGGAGCTCATGTAGCCCTGCCAATTAAATCACCTACATCAACTATAAATACATTACCACTATAACGGTGATAAGGTAACTGCAATTTTGTTATCTGAATTATCTTTTATTCAATACATTTTGCTCTCCAATCTTCTAATACTTACTCTCACGCCCGAGAGTCTAAGCCGAAGACACATCCGGCTAGTCGTGGGTTCTTGTTTTCAGGTCAAGGAGCCAAGTGACCAGTCCTACTACGTGGAGAAAGATTGATAAGCACATTTCTTGCGGCATCAATTTTTTGTATTAATTTTTTTTATTATTAATTTTTTTTTTGAAAATACAATACAACATTTTTTGGGAGGTTATTTTCGTTCAAAATGACAAAATTGATACACTCATTTAAAAGAAACTTATTCAGTAAAAAAAAAAACTTGCGGACAATGACCCCAAAAACGTTCAATTTTTTTTTTTTTTTTGACTTGTCCATCTCGAGTCAAACCCTTTTTTTTTTTTTTTTTTTTTTTAGTGTAAGTCAATTTACTAACAAGCCTTTGATTCTCAGAAACCAATTTCACTAGCGCGGGAAAAGCGAAGAACTCAGGCCGGCGACCTTCCTTTCCGTTTCTCTCCCGGTAAGTAGAAATTGCCCTGAATTCCTTAAAATAGTCTCGTCTTCTTGATTAAAATATATTTCTTCTCGATAATATTCCATTTATGAACAAACAACAAACAAGCACAAATTTATGTCAATGGCGGATTTATATTATGTCGAGATTACTTATCTTATTTTAACAACAACAAAGTTGTCTTCACCAATTTTTAACTATCAAGTTCATTGAACAATCGAACTGTTTTCTTTCTATTCGCTTTAAAAAATAAACGCGTGTCGAGTGAAATTTCATGTTCTTTGTTGGCTATTATTGGGTTTATGGAATCCCGGTTTTAGGGTTAGGGTTTGAGTTGGGTTTCGTTGATGAAGTGTAGTTTGGGATTGGATCGGCCTTGGGATGAAGGATCGAAGTGGGATGAATAGAAGATGTGATGAAAATGGGGGTGAATTGGGATGGAATTCAGATTCTGTGGGTGGAGGGAGTGAGGGAGAGGGGAGGTGGAAGAAAATTGGGGGTTTTGAGAAAGGTGATGATGTAACTGAAGATGGAGGGGATGAGTCGATTGGAATTCAGGCACGGGGTATTAAGGAGTTAGATTCTTTAGAGGAAAGAAGAGACACCACTTGTTTGAATGGGAATGTAGATGAAGAGGAAGTTGGAGTATACAGTGACTTGGCCAACGAAATTCTTGGAGAGGAGTTTGAACAAACAGGATCTGGAGTTACTGGGAGCAGATCAGACATTATTGTCATTTCATCTGACGATGAAGTTGATAAAAAAATTGTGGGTACTAGAGATGACAGAGGAAAGGGTAAAGCTATTGAGAAAGGATTTTCCCAAGAAATTATGCAAGATCTTGATCTTGCTGAGGGAATAACTGATACACAGGACGAAGAGGAAAGAGATCTTGCTTTGGGAATACCTAATATATACTGGTCTATTGAAGAGGAAAACGAGCTTGTTGAATGGTTGATGATGCTTGCAAATACGACTCAAAAGGAACCGGATTTAACTGAGGATGAAGAGGATGAAGATATCAAGATAAATGAAGCTGCCCCAAGGTTTGAAATAGGCTGGAACAAGGAGATGAGAAGGTGGGAAAATGCAATTCGAAAAGATCACGCTTCACGACTTGCACGTCCCAATTCTCCACCCCTGAAGCATCACCTAGACCCTTTCGAAAAGAATCAGGAACTAGAAATTCCATCTAGCATGAAGCTAGAAGACGTTCCGGGTCCCTTTTCTTCTGCACTGAAAGCACTTCGAGAGCGAAACGCAAAATGTGCTGCTCAAGAGTTGATTAAATGGAAGCCCTTAATGCAACAAAGTTCGATGATTCGGAATCCTATTGTTCCTTCGCTGCTGGATCTTAGCTTGAGAGCCCTTACTAAGAATTCGGAAGTCATTGTTTCACTTGATCATGTCCCGGATTGGCTGAGGCAACGGTTCACCACCATGCTGTGTGATGCCAGGAAAATGAATAGTCATGTTTTGAACCGCCTTCTGAGAGACTCTCCAACTGAGATACGTGTAAAGGATTGTTCATGGATAACGGATGCACAGACATGTGTGATGTTTGGGAAGCTTGATACAAAGAATCTGAGAGTACGTTGTCAAAATCTTTCTTTACTTCGTGCTTCTATATTTTATGGTGATATATTAGGTGATAGTACAGGCCAAATTAACTGAGATGTATGTTGTGACGAGCTCTGGTACTGTGGATTCCTGGTTTTCACTTTGTACATTGGCAACAAGTTTGTAAATTTTGGTAGTTTTGACAGTTTTTTTTTTTTTGCTTCATGTGGCTATTTTATAATTTATTATGCCATTTGTGAAGTGCTTAATAGGTATGACAAAAAGGGACTGACTCTCCGTGGGAAGGGAAGGAGTAGCTACTAGAAAACCAGTTCTCTATTTTGTAGTTTAATTGATACTTTGTATAGTATGTTAATGATACAATGTACAAGCACACATGGCTTCTTTGCATGTTGGTTTATGGGCTTTAAAGTAGAATACACCCTTCATGTGTGCAGTAAGCCGTATTTTGTGTACGTGTGTGTGTGTGTGCGTGGAGCTGGGGGAGAGAGTGGAAGAGATTGAAAGAAACCATCAGAGATGATTTGCATTGTATTCCATCCGTGTGCTGTTTAACTAACAATGCAATTAGATGGGACATGCTTACGGTGTCGAGAAGCTGGGTGCCACCAAACATACATTTTCTTTCCTGCTTACATGTGCTCATCTCTGTAGGATTAGGCATGGTCTTGCCTTCCTTGACGTTATGTGTTGCCTATTATTCACCAAAGGTATAGTTGTGTGCATTTACCTAGGTTATATGTGAGCATTAAGGGTCGCATCAAAAAAGTTCATGCTATTTCCATAAAGGTTGAACTCTACTTAAAATTTTAATTTTCCTGCGCTCATTTTTCTTAAAAACTTTCCCACTCTAGGACCTTTTTGGAAATTGCTTGGATCTGGCTGAATTTATCTTTTGGTATGGAACAGGTGCTTCAACTTGACCTTTTTGGGCAATGTGCGATTGAGGACATCTTACATAAATCTGTATTTCAATCTTCGAATAACTTGATGTGCTTACGCGTCATATCCCTGAGGGGTGCATGTCGTTTATCTGATGACTTGCTGAAGTCCCTTGTTACATCAGCACCTCAGCTGCAATCAGTAAATGTTGGTCAGTCCTCCCTCCTCACCTGCGAAGGCATCAAATATCTAGCAAATTCTTTGGCACCCAGTTTGAGAGAACTCTACATTGATGACTGTCAGAAAATAGATGCAGTGTATATTACAAAATCAGTTTCAAAATTTGAGCATTTGGAAGTCCTGTCAGTAGCGGGAATCGAGTCGGTGTCTGATGAATTTGTTATTTACTTAGCTGCCTCAAGTGGTTGGAATATGAAGGAGCTCGATATTGGAAATTGTGGGTAAGCATTCAGCTTCTGTTAGTTTGTTGACCGAGTAGATTTGGAGCAGAATCCTTTTGGTCAATATATTGATTCTGGTTTGATTTTTCATTGCCTCTAGGAGATTAACTGATGAATCTCTGAAAGCTATTGGACTGCACTGGCCCGAGTTACAGTCCATTAATATTTCTAACCTGAACACATTAACAGACTTTGGACTACTCTATCTTGCTAATGGCTGTCGATCAGTTCGAAAGCTCAAATGTTGCCGCAATGGATTCAGGTTTTTTTCCATTTTGCCAATTTCATCTTTTCTAGTGAGAACCACAACTTCAAAACTGAAGTTACACGTTTTCATCTTTATTTTATTTTTTTCAAGAAACATGGTATTCACTTGTGTATCATTATGAAAAATATACTCATCTTATTCATGTACTCCAGCTTAAAGGAGGCATGGAGACGTAAAAGCACAATATTATGAAGTCTGGCTTGTGATATGTGATTCTCTATTTGGAGTCAGTGGCGAAGCCAAGATTTAAATGGAAGGGGGTCAAAATTATGATGTAGTATTATTTTTCCCAAACTAAAGAGGGTCGAAACTGCAAAAATTACAATTTTAGTGGTAAAAATGTTATATTTCTTAATAAACAGGGGTAAAATTACATAACTACAAAATCAAGGGGGTCAAATGACCTTCATTGACTATATGTGGCTTTGCCACTGTTTGGAGGGGAAGGAAACTTATTTTGTTTGAAGCAAAAAGAAATGAGGAAATCTACTGTAGGAATGCTGGTTTTTTTTTTTTTTTTTTTTCAAGCTGAAAGGTGGTTTAGGAGGTTAGGAGGGACCAGTAGTTGGAATAAGGCATATGTTTCTCTTGTCTACTTTTTCCAATTGAAATTGCATTGTGGATTTGCTTCAGTAGTTCTCTGTACATTTTCCTTTTAGATTTTATGATTATTTTCTTATTAATGGTTCTTCTTGTGCTTGGTATTGCGTCTACTTTCCATTGCCTGTTAATTGATTGTGTTGAATTGTTTGCTTGACAGTGATGATGCTATTGCTGCATTCTTGGAAGCTTCTGGAGAGTCACTTGAGGAACTTTCACTGAATCGTGTCAATAAGGCAGGACTCCCACTTAAACATTGCTTAACTCTTAATTATCTTTTTTTCATAAATGTTCGACTATAGATTTTCATCAGCTTCTTGATATGGGTCATCTAGTCTGTGTACCGATTTTGCTCAGCTCGTTTAAAGCTTGATTCTTTTATTGTTACCGAGTTGACTTAAACATGATTTTCGACCTGGGCTCGAGTAAAGCTCGGGATGGAAGGAGTATAATCCATAACTTTGACGAGTCTACTCCCTCCGACCCACTTAAAGTTACACTTTTCACCCCTTTATTACACTTTCCTAAAATGAAATGTTTTTATATTTTTTTTTTATTTAATGGGACCCACTTGCATACTCACAACAACTATCCACTTATTATTCCCAACCCCACCTTCTCTTTCCTACCTCACTTTTCATACTCACATCCCTTACACCACTTTCATTTCTTAATCCCATGTCCAAAACAAAAGTGAAACTTTTAGTGGGACGGAGGGAGTATTGACTAATAAGTGACTTACAGGTTGGCCCCAGCACTGCTCTCTCACTTTCCAAATATTCAAGAAGATTATTAAGCTTGGATCTGTCGTGGTGCCGTAGGATAAGCAACGAAGCATTGGGATTAGTTGTTGACTGCTGCTTATCACTGAAGCTGCTTAAAATTTTCGGATGTACACAGGTATGCGCGCCATCTCCAGTAGCTTTTATTGCCTCTAGTGTGTGTTTTTTTTAAAAAAAGCCTTCCATTATAGAAAATGTGAGCGACTGTGTAAGTGCGCGTGTGTGCTTTTGTGTTTGTGCAGATAACAGAAATATTTCTGAAAGGCCACTCCAACCCGCTGGTGCAGATAGTTGGAATGAATATGACACCAATACTTGAACATGTTAATATGCTTGAACCTGAGGGAGTCGTTTTGCGTTATTCTCCCATTTCCGATGATACCCACTAAATCATTCTCAGGTGGAAACAAATTTTGTTCCTCAGATAGGATAAATCAATAATTTCCACCAGTCATAGATAGTAAATTTTTGAAGCCTTCAGTTTTTCTGAGTTACTTAAAGCTGGAAACGAACATAGTTTACTGTTTGATTTTCTTTTTCTCAGTCTTATTAGTTCAATTGTTGTATGTAGATTCAAATAATTTTTTCGGGTTCAAAAAATGTAGAATGATGTATATGGCCTATTGCCAGAGTTTATATACATATATCCGTTTCGTCAAAAAAAATGTGTTTACTTTCTCTTGAATTTTGAAGCGTAGATAATTTCTCTAAATTTTACTCCCTTCATCCCCAAGTGAATGTTCCTTTTTGTTTTTGATCAAGAAAAAAAAAAATGGACATTTATTGTGCGCTGGATTTCCGATTTCTTGCAAGGGAATGAAGCTAAAGAGGTTAATAAATTTCTTAGGTAAAGTTAAAGGAAATTGATTCCGTGATTTGTTTCGTTCCATACTCCCCAATATATACAAACGTACTACCATAATCTATGCCTATAAATTAGAAACTAATATTTGACCTATTATAATAATCATACATTCAAATATTTAAACAGCTAAATGATAGCAATAACTATAAATAAATGATCGACTTATCTACATGTGCAACTATAGATATTTGCTAACAGACCCTCACAATCGAAGCGGGAGAAGGACGAATGTTGAGACTGGCACGAAATTCATCAAAAAGTATTCTTGGAAGCCCTTTCGTGAAAATATATGCTACTTGAAACCGAGATGGAACATGGAGAACTCATACTTCTCCTTTTTCAACTTTCTCATGAACAAAAAAATGTCGATCTCGATATGCTTGGTTCGTTGTTGTTGGACTGAATTCCCGGAGAGATAAATGGCACTGATGTTATCACAATAAATGAGTTTTGCCTTTTTGATGGGAACAAGCAACTCGAGCAAGAGATTGCGCATCCAACACGACTCGGAAACTACATTAGCCACGCCCCTATATTCTGCCTCGGCGCTAGAGCGGGATAAAGTAGGTTGCCTTTTAGAAGACCAAGAGATCAAATTTTCTCCCAGAAAAATACATTGACCAGATGTGGAGCGTCTAGTGTCGGGACACCCGCCCCAATCGGCGTCCGTGTATGATGTAAGGGAAGAAATAGAAGAACGAGATATATGAAGTCACAAGTGTAGCGTACCACGAATGTAGCGCAATATGCGCTTCAGGGCTATCATATGGGAGTTATGAGGGTCATGCATGTGAAGACGTATCTTCTAAACCGCATATGAGATGTCTGGTCTAGTGAAGATAAGATATTGTAATGCTCCTGCAAGACTGCGATAATAAGACGGATTCTCATACGAAACACCACAAGGATGGCCAAGCTTGGCCTTAGTGTCAACAGGTGTGGCAGACGGTTTGTAAGAAGACATTCCTGCCCGTTCAAGTATATCTTCTTCATATTTTTTGTTGACTCAAAAATAACCCACCATCATAGTGAGTAACTGCAATCCCTAAGAAATAATTTAAATGACCAAGGTCCTTCGTAGCAAATTTAGAAGCAAAAGATGCCATAATTGATTTCCTGAGAATGTCAGAGGAGGAGACAAGAATAATATCGTCCACATAGAGTAAAATATAAACAATATCCGTACCTCGACCATAAATAAATTGAGAGTGGTCGGATTTACTGTGATTAAACCCCATAGTGGATACAAAATCCGCAAAGCGGCGATACCATGCCCGTAGTGCCTGTTTTAAACCGTAAAGAGACTTCTTCTGTAAACAGACATAATCCGGATATCTATAATCTCGAAATTCCAAATGTTGGTGCTTATAGACTGTCTCTTGTAGTGTCCCATGTAAAATGGCATTTTTGACGTCTAGATGATGAATGGACCAATCATTTAAGAGAGCTAGACTGAGAACAGTGCGGATGGTGGATGGTTTGACCATCGGACTAAAGGTTTTAGTGCAATCAATACCCACTTGTTGAACACTTGTCATCACCAACGAGACGGACCTTATACCGCTCAAAACAATCATCAGATTTCTTTTTGTGAGAAAAAAGCAACATGCATCTAATTATATTCACATTGGGGGGACGGGGTACTAATTTCCAAGTCTTATTTTTAATTAAAGCATCAAACTCATCTATCATCATGATCAATTTCCAATTTGGGTCGCGGCTTTCGGATTATTCGGAATGGGAGAAGGAGGAACAGAGGTGTGAAGGTTAAAATGAAATTTTGGTTTGGAAATTCCATGCATGCTGCGTGTACCCATTCTACTTGATTGGGCCAAGGTAGGTGTGGTTTGTGGATTTTCAGAATGAGGGGGCAGATTAGGTTCTTGGAGAGGGGTAGGCGGATTGGGCCTGTATTGCTCAAGAGGTGAGTGGGGGACTGGGCCTGGAGGGCTGGTTATAGGGGCGGCCCAGCTGAGGATGCAACAGGGGTGGCCGAACCACTATGGGTTGAGGGTTCTGGGGCACCAGATGAAGAGGAAGCTTGGACCAGTGGGGCTCCACGTTGATTTATGGGTTGTACTGTATGGGCCTAGTGGTGTAATAATGGAATTGGTTCATTATCAAGGAAAGAATAATCTCTGATGTGGATATCATTGAGATTTATTTTGGAGAAAGGAAATTGGGTTTCAAAAAAAAAACATGTCTCGAAAGAATTATTTTGTGTATTTTGAGATCAAATCACTTGTATAATCGGTGATCTTGTGGGTCACCCAAAAAAACACATGGATTAGAATGGACATGGAGTTTATGAATTGTAGTAGAAGGTAGGAGAGGAAAGCAAAGACACCAAAAAACCAGTAAATTACCAAAAAAGGAACCCGATCATAGAGAATTTGAGTAGGAGAAATATTTTGTAACTTTTTATGAGGAATGATATTGAGTAAGTATGTAGCCATACCCAAGACGTGATGCCAAAAAAATTGCTGGAAGAGAGGAATGAGAAAAAAGAGTGTGCACTAAATTATTGATAGTGTGAATGGTTCTTTCTGCTTTACCCATTTTGAAAGATGTATGAGGACAAGAGAAGCGGAACACCGTCCCATTATGTTCACAAAAAGTGTGGAATTGTAAATTGTCAAATTCTTTGCCATTATTACATTGAAAACACTTTATGGATCGTTCGAATTGAGTTTTAATCATGTCGCTAAATGATAGAAATAATGGAAAAACTTGGGATTTATTTCCTAGCGGAAAAGTCCAAAGAAAGTCCGAAAAATCGTCAATGAATAAAAAATAATATTTGTGACCCACGGAACTAAAAACGGGAGATGTCCACAAGTGACTGTGGATAATATCAAACGACATATACATGCATGAAGTAGAAGAATGAAATGGAAATTTAACATGTTTACCAAGCACATACGAAGAACAAATACCATTAAAACTAGAGTTTTGATAATCAATAAGTCTAAAATTGCAAATGGAGCGAAAGACAGATGCTACGGGATGACCTAAATGGTCATGCCATAAACTAGAAGATAAAGCAGTAAAAGTTTAGGATGCGAAAGCGGAGTTAATGGAGTTGGGTGTGACAGGGTACAAGTGACCAGTGATATCATATCTTAGAATTGGTATCCCGGTCCGAATATCCTTCACAAAAAAATCATATGGATTAAATTCAACAGAAACATGATTGTCAATTGTAAACCGACGAACATAGACTAAATTTTTAATTAAATGTGGAGCATGAAGGACATTTGTCAATTTAAGGGGTGGAAGAGGAGGGGGAAAACAGTGTTGTCCATAACCCTAAATGGGAATACTTTGATCATTACCAACAGTGATAGACTTATTATGATTGCTTAAATTAAAATAAGAAGAGAACATACCTTGGGAACCTATCATATGTGAAGTAGCACCCGTATCTATATAAAGACGTTCATCTGAAACATTTAACGACATGGTATGCATTGCCGTTTCAATGTCAGTGGGTACATAAGAAGCAGTCACTGAGGTTGGATAAGCTTGGGCAGGATAAGCTTGAGCATGACCAGGCCTTTGTCCCAAAATAACTCGAGCAGATGGTGTAGACGGAGGTCGGGGCAGTGGGACAGTTGGGTAGGGGCAAGGAGGGGGAGGTGAATACCCATGTGAAGGTGGAGTCCAGCCGGCTGCATAAGTCCACCATAGTAGAGGAGGCTGCCAAGCCCTAGCCGACCCATATTGCCCAATCTGCTGTTGTGGTTAAGAAGGTCTGTCGCCACCACGACCTCGACCATCCTGACCTTGATTCTTACCCTTTCCATTGTGCTTGCTGCCACCATTCTTCCTCCCACGCCCATTCGAAGACTGTTGATGGCCACCAAAAAAATCATCTGAAACTTCATCAGAACCAACATGGTTCGTCACCACTAGTGCCGTACCAGTGAGATTAGTGGCCATAGCCGCTTACTTGGCTTTCCTAGTCTCTTCCAAAAATCAACTTCGACCGTGCTTCATAAATTGTGGGAGAGGAGTACTTTGTTGTATGAGAGTCGCCACACCATCATAACTCTCGGACAACCCAGCAATCAATCGAAGCACCATGCGATTGTTCGAGACCGGAGCTCCGACATTAGCCAATTGGTAAGCCAATATTTTGAGTTTGCGACAATAGGATGAAACATTTGGAAAATCATCCAAACGAACCTGAGCAAACTGATTCTCCAAATACACCGCGCTGAAGTTCTTGTTGTCCTGGAAAATACCTTCCAGACAGTCCCATTGTTGTTGGGCAGTGGTGTTCGGTGCGAGAATTTTATGCATTAGGTCATTCGAAATAGTGCCATAAATCCATTGGAATACCAGTACATCAAGGCGAGACTACAACACTTCATCCCGAGCAGGATCCTTGGATTTAGAAGCTGTGTTACTAGCATCTCCGCTGTCTTTGACAGGCTCAGATGGGATGAAGGAATGATATGGTCAATGACTAAGAAGGAACGACAAAGAATCTGAAACAATTCGGACCAAGAGGAATATTGTCCCTTTTCCATCTCAAGAACAAGAGGGATAAAATTCTTGATAATGGAGACAGTGAGTGTCAGATGAAACTTATGCACAGCCGCCATTGGAGAAGAGGTGAGGAAGAAAAAGAAGCGATGAAGATAGACAAAGAACAGAAATGGCGGCTTCAAGGATCACGTAGGTCTTATGATACCATAAAGGAAATTGATTCTGTGATTTATTTCAATTCATACTCCTCAATATATACAAACGTCCTACCATAATCTATGCCTATAAATTAGGAACTAATATTTGACCTATTCTAATAATCATACATTCTGATGACACAGGAAATGATCCAGATCAGCCTTAGTCCAGAAATAGGTTGATCTCTATCATCTTAAACCTGAAATCACGAACAAACGACTAGTCGGGGTGGTCTCCGGCTAATACCCTCCGGCGTGATGATGAAATGTCGAGTTATATGAGGATATAAACTGTATGGAAATGACGTAATCTCAAAATAGCCAAGAAGACATTACCTTTTTACGTTGGATGTAGTCTGGTATATATAGCTGTGGTGTAGGACCGTAGTGAATCCCTTAAATTGTGGAGACAATGCAGGCGTAACGATCTCCGTGATTGTAGGAGACGGTTACAGATTGAGTCGTAGATAGACGCATGTTTCTGTAGGTCGAGGTCGTCTAAGTATTCAAGGTCGACCTCACTTTGTGCCTTGGTCAGGTAGAGATTTCCCAAGTAGATGATCTATGTCGGACAAATCCAGGTCGGGACCAAGGGTGGTCGAACCATAAGCTAGGTCGACTGATCCATAATGTTTGGCCGTTGGGGCCGAAGTAATTGGATTGGCCCATTTAGTAACTGTGTCATTGTGATGCCTGGAGTGTTGAGATTTATACGCTGGGCCTGGCCCGTCACTTTTATTCCATTCAGTGGCCCCCAACTTTCTGAGTTGACTTTGTTGACCAGGAAGTTATGAGATATTTTTTGATGATTCGCTTTGCTCGCTGTTGGAAGTTGACTAGGTATACGTAGGTCGCTCTCGACGATTGACTTTTGGCGGTTGGATACACTGTTTAATGTACCGTAATTCTCGCAATAATGGTACGGTTCTGGCGATTGGACAATTGTCTTGGGAACCGCTGCGGAACATTAACTCTGACAAAGGAACAGTTATGTCCCCCACCCTTTCCAATTCAGGCAAGGAAAAGGAGGCGTATAAAAGGAAGGATTCTTTTCCTTCCCAAACTTTACAATCCTCTAGCAAACAAATACTCCAACAAGAACAAAAGCAAGGAATTTGATTTTCTAGCGTAGTCGACCTTTCCATTTCGTCGTTGAGTTCCATCTTCCCCAAATTAACAAGGTACCCTTCAATTTCTCTGTTTTAGATTTAATTTCATATTACCCCCTTTACTCTGCCATGGCTAGAACCTTTGACTTCGAGCTAGGTGTTAGGTATGGGTATAACTACATAAACCTTAGGATTTACAAGAGGTTAGAGGGTACATGGAGGGAACTGACCAGAGAGGAGTGTATAACCATTCTAGATAGGTGGAGCTTATTCTATGGCGAGGTAGGATTCCCAGCTGGTAAGAGTATGAGGAATTTGGAGGCGGATGATCCACGGATTGTTCGTTTCCGTATCTTCAATAAACTAATAGACCACTTCATTATCTTCTACATTAAGTCCAATAAACCTCCCATTCCCTAGAGAGAGGTTAGCATTCCCAGGGGAATCTAAGTCGTCCTTAGGTAGCTCGAAAAATACTTCAACTGGGTCTGATTCCCATGTGTTTGTGTCTTCTGTAGATATGGCAGCTAACAAACTTCCACATCTTCATCATCGAGCTCCTCCTCAGGGAATATAGTGGACAAATTCTGCTCGACCGTGGTCGCAGGTCGCAATGAGAGGGGATATGTGGCCCCTAAACCGGTAATAGGGAGGAAGAATGCGGAGTCCCGTATCAACATTCTACGTGACTTCTTTGAGGTCTCTTGTGATAACTTCCATCTTACCCATTTCACCGAGAGGCAAAGGAAATCCCAATCTTGGATACATTGGGGCTTGAGCAAGTCCAGTGTAGCCTTCTACTATGGCTAGTTTGAGGCTGGCCTACGCCTACCTCTAGATCCCTTTATATGTGAGTTCTTGGAGTGTTTGGCCGTTGTTCCAATGCAGCTCGGGGCTAATACCGTGAGGGTTCTAGTCTACTTTGCCATGGTTTATAGGTTTGTAGGATACGAACCATGTATGCATGTATTTAGGAGGTTCTTCAAGGTGGTGCAGAATTAAAGGACCTTTGGGATAAGCACACCGGCCAAAGCTAAGGCCCCAAAACTGTTTACCAACTTGCTCGATAAGGTTTCAGGGTGGAATAGCCACATGATCTTGGTGGAGAGTAGGAAGGGATGGGAATTCCCTTTGCATGAGGGAGACACGCAGCCTATGCCGGAGGAGGATTATTGGGTCACAGAGTGGAGCGGGGAGCTTACTCGTAGGTTGACACTGGTGGCTCGGAGGAGCACCATAAGTTGGGCCACCCTTGGGTCGGATAAGCATTTTTTCATCCAAGCAGGGATGATGCTAGGAGGAGATGGGGAGGTATCCCCTTTAGTGCCAATCATTAGGAGCCTTGGATACCCAGATTGGGTAATTCATGAGAGGGAGAGGTTTGAGTCCCAATGCCACTACTGCACGAAGAAGTCAGGCCACTGCAGAGGCCTATTCCATAATGGCGATTAAATGCTTGACTTGCTTTGAGTTTTATGTACTTCTTCTGTCTTTTTATTCATGATCTGTCTTGCTAACTGTCTTCCTTTAATCTTGAAGTCCTTACCCTTGAGCAAGAAGACAACATGAACAGGATTGTCAACCTCGAAGATAGGAGGAGAAATAAGAAGGCATATGGATCTGCCAATGATAGGGCTAGCAGGGAGAAAAAGGCCATGGATAGGAATGCCTTGCTCCCCAAAGCAGGAGTGGGGATGATCCCCGTTGATGGGACTGGGCTGGTGGAGTCCATCAGCAAGCCCCCCAAGTACAAATTAATGGGGGGAGAGGGGGAGGTCGACATGTCGACCGAGATAGAATCGGGCCCCGAGCCCAGGCCAGAGTCATATGGGGTAGCCCCCCATAATATTGTTGATTTAAAGCTCGATACTGACGATCCAGAAGAGGTTGAAGCTGACCTCCCTCTCAGCCGATATAGGAAGAGGTCCCGTGTCGACCTGGGACTTGAGGCCGCAGGCTCCACTTCAAACCACCCTCCTTCTCAAGATCCCTCTACCCAAACCACTGAAGAAGTGTAGGCCATGGTGGAGAGGTTAAGCGATGTCCCTCCTCTCACGGGCATCAATAGTTTGAGTAGCCATTGCCCCGAGCTGGGTTTGGGATAGATGGTGGTGAGGAGGGCAATAGATAGGGACCTGATAGCCCATTTTGTTGAGGAAGGGCTCACGCCTGAAGAGTTTAACGCTAGGTCAGGCCTCTTTGCCTCTGAGGTAACACTTACTCTCTTGCTCTATTTTCCCTTTGCTTCATTTGCCTTTGGTCGTCGTAATTTTGATCGTCACCTCACTAACTATCTTTGCTCGTTAGTGTAGTCTCTTGCTTTGACGGAGTAGGCCAAGTGTAGCTGGCAGGCTGCTATTGAGAAGGAGCAGATTGCATCGAGCAAATACTACCGGAAAGCTAGGGAGGCGATTGAGCTTAGGGAGAAGTTAGTGGACTCCGACTCCCAATGCCGGGCTATTCATGCCGCTCATTTTAATGCGTAATAAGAGCGAGATGAAGCTCTGGTTGATCTGAGGGTGGCAAGGGAGAAACTCTCTCCTCTTCAAGATCAGGTTTACTCTCTAGCTCTCATCAAGGCTGCATTGGAGGAGTAGGTGGCGCTGGCCTGTCAGGAGAAGGCTAAGGCTGAGTGGCAAGTCGAGCAGTTGTCTGGTATGGTCCAAGACCGTACTAGAAGAATGGAGCATATGATCAATGATCACCAGGAAACTCGACTTAGGTGGGAGGAAGACGCATAAGCAAGGGAGAAGGCCACTGTCGAGCTGTTTAAAAACAGCGATGAGTGCTACAAAATTATAGTGTCCCGAGCTAGGGACTTCTATGATGTTGGACGCCAACATATGGCTCGACGAGCCTTGGTAGATCACTCTGTTTAGATTCCTGTTGAGAAATTGGCCGAATGGGCCCATGCTGAAAGGTATGACGAGGCAGCTCAGGCTGGTCATTCTCTTGTTCCTTTCAATGCCAATGACCTGGCTGTTATTGCCCAACAAGATGCTGAATATGGGTTAGAACCTTGGGTAGCCCCTCTAGTCGTGCAAAGCAATTTCAACGTTATACTTCAAGAGCTCGAGGAGGCTGATGATATTGATGAAGATGATGAAGTCACTCAAGACCAAGTCTTTGAAGAGGTTGAGCATTAAGGGCAGCATCAGCCCGAGCATGGGGAGGAGCAAGAGCATCAGGAGCATCCCAGTCACGATCAAGAAGATTGATCTTTTGTCTTGATTTGATTTTGTAATGAACAAATCTCAAACATTTTTATTTATTGTTTTTAGTCATCAATGCCTTAGCCCGGTTTGGGAGGCATTTTAACTTATAACACTTATGTTTTGATAAGTCTTGGCCCACTTTTGGGGGACTTACTCTTTAATGCTAGTTGACTTGAATCACTTTTGTGTTGATCCTCATTTTTTTCTATATTGTCGAACTAGATTAAATAAGAGATCGACCAGAGCCTCAGTCGGACCAGTTTGTAATAATGAAGCTGACTAAGGTTTTAGTCGAACTTGTTTGAGAACGAGGCTGACCTAAGTCTTCGATCGAACCTGTTTAAGAACGAGGTTGACCTAGGACGTTGGTCGAGCCTGTTGGGTTTTGGGGTTACAAACGCAGCGGAAGATTTACAAATAACATCAAAACCTTAGCCCTAAGATCCGTCTAGCATGAATAAATTAGAAATTTATATGAGATAGAATTTACATACCTTGAATGCGATTATGTTTAGCTTGAATTCGAATCTACAAATCGAATCTCAAACCGAATCTCAAAACCGTTGATTAAGGTTTTGATCTGCTCCTTGTTCTTTGCCTTGTGATGAATCAACGAATGGTAGGCTTCAAGCTTTTGGTGATTAACTTATCACCCTCTATCGATAATCCACACGCGAACAAATCCAAGAACACCTTCTTGTTGGATTGCTAGATGATCCTCTTGATTATTGAATCAATATTCAATAATCAAAGCCAAAACTATGGAATAATTTGGGAACCTTTGATTCAAAATCAAAATCAATCTAGAGTTTCATAAACCTAGAATTATGATGTGAGAGAGAGAAAATTATGGCTGCAAGGTTGTATTTATATCCCATATAAATCCCCGAACAATTAGGGTAGAAACCTTGTCAAACACCAAAACCTTCCTAGCAAAGGAAAACCATACAGACACGAAATTCAGCGTTGGCACGAGTCGTGCCAATTGGCACGAGTCGTGCCCTTTGCATTCCATTCGTGCTCACGAGTCGTTCTCCATGCCCCAACTCATTCTGATCAAAACGAACCAAAACATAAGTCGTGTCCCAGCTTTTGTCACGAGTCGTATCCCTTGGCACGAGTCGTGACCCAGGGCACGAGTCGTGCTCCTGGTCACGAGTCATGCCAGAACCCAAAATCTCCAATTTTCAGCTTGAATCAAATTCGTTCTTTTGTGTGTGACCCTTTAGAAATTATATTTTATGTTGGTAGTGAGTTGAAACATCAACCTCACAAGACACAAGTGACTTCTAGCAAATCATTATGTCCACCCAATTAAATATAACATCAAAGCTTGATTCCTTGATATATCCAATGTCATAATCCCTTTGTCCACGATGTCCAATTGAACATGAGTCATGGTCTATGTCAACTCATTCTGTTCAATGCTTTCTCGATTCCGAATATGTTGATAATCCAAATGCATTTGATCTCTATCAAATCATTTGAGTGTGGCCACACATTTCATCAACATCATTCATCGAGGGTCCCAAGCAAACATCTCTCTTCATAAGAGGGACAAATCCCGTCTTGACTTATCATTCTTCCCTACATGAGTCCAATCGTGCTAATATAGCCCTTATTGCTATCCGATTAAAGATAGTGTTAGACTATATCAAACACGATCTTCGTCATGTGGAAGACGATGATAATCTCAGGTACTAAGGATTCAATAACGCGACTATCATGAGATTTAATCATGACAACAGACCATGTCATAAATCTCATAGGTAGGTCAAGTCCAATACTTGTTCTCTAGTAAGTATCCATAAGTGTAATGTGCATCTCCAAGCATATAATCATCTCCATGATTATCCATTACCAACTTATACTAGTTGTTCACAACAACTAGGGACGAAGTTCAATATAATAAACATGCAAACATATAATGAACAGAATAAACGCGCTCTATAATAAATGATAAAGATGATACATAACGGTTCAAGTCAAACATAACCATAGCCTAGGGCATTACACCAACAGAGCCTGTTTTAAGGAACGAAACTGACATAAGTCTTCAGTCGAACCTGTTTTAAAAATGAGGTTGACTTAGTACTTTAGTCGTGTCTGTTTTAAGGAACGAAACTGACATAAGTCTTCAGTCGAACCTGTTTAAGAACGAGGTTGACTTAGAACTTTAGTCGAGTCTGTTGTAAGGAACGAAACTGACATAAGTCTTAAGTCGAACCTTTTTAAGAACGAGGTTGACTTAGGACTTTAGTCGAGTCCGTTTAATATCTCGAGATCGACTAAAAGTCATACCTGAATTGATCATGGTGCAAATATAACACATTTTGTGAATAGAACTTCTCAGGGGTAACCCCATTTTATTGATGAAGTAGGTCGTTACTTAGAGATATCAATCAAAAATAATATTTAACTAAGTGGCTAGCATGCCAAGGATGTTTCAGCTCGTCACCACCCGGATGGCCAATCATGCAGGTCTCTTCCTTGACAATTTTGGTGACGATATAGGGTCCTTTCCAATTCAGAGATAACTTATTATGTTCAGCTTTCCTTCCAGTTACCTCGATCTTCCGTAGGACGTAGTCCCCAACATTGAACGACCACTTCTTAACCTTCTTGTCGTGATAACCCTTAGTTTTCTGCTTGTAATTGACCATTCTAAGTTGAGCAGTCATCCATTTCTTCTCCAATAGGTCTAATTCGAGCAACAGACTGGTTTTGATCAAATAAAGCCACCCTTGTTGTAAGAATTCATAGCTCGGCAGGTGTCATGGCCTCCGACCCAAATGTAAGAGCAAATGGGGTTACCCCTTTAGGCCCCCGGGTGGTTGTGCAGACTGCCCAAAGAGCAAGGGGCAGTTCGTCCAACCATCTGTAAGCGCAACCAATTAGGCCCTTACTTAGTGCTATTAATACCAACTTGTTGGCCACCTCTGCTTGTCCGTTGTCTTGTGGATAAGCAACTGACAATTTCCAGTGTTTTACTCCCAATCTCTTCATTTCTATTTCAAAAGCAGTTGAGAATTGTAGCCCGTTATCTGAAACAATTGAATGTGGCACCCCAAAGCAGCACCAAATGTAATCGTGGATGAAGTTGATGGCGTTTTCTTCCATTATCTTTGCCAAAGGCTTTGCCTCAATCCAGTTAGTGAAGTAATCAATAACGACAATCACGTACTTGTAGTTTCCTCGGGCGAGTGGGAAGGGTTCGATCAAATCTACCCCCCACATGTCGAACGGCCAAGCTGCAATCACTGGTGTTTGCTCAGTTATTGGGAGTCTTGGTTGGTCAGCATACCTTTGACACTTATCACATTTCTGCCCAAACTCATGAGCATCTTCCCTTAAATGAGGCCAGTAGTACCCCAAGGTGAATATCTTATCTGCCAAAGTTCTGGCCCCTGGATGTCACCACATATTCCGCTATTTACTTCGAGCAAGAGTTGAGGAACTTCCATAGGATGAACATACCTTAATAACGAATTCACGAAGGATCTTCTGAACAGTGTGTTCCCATGTATAGTGAACCTGGGGGATTTCTTCCTTATCATCTTGGCCTTCTGCTCGTCAGCTGGTAGCTCGCCTATTTCAATGTAGGCCTTCATCTCGTCAATCCAACACTTAGATCCGTAGACCGATCATAGAACCTGCGCTCTTTCGTATCCTGGATGCTATAAGTATGAGATTGCTTTTCCATGCTGCTCGTTTGAAGTGGATAACTTGGAGAGTAGGTCGCCTAACTCATTATCCTCGTGGTCTATCCTCTGTATTTCCCAAAACTCTAAGTCTTGGATTAGCTTTTTCACTGGCTCGCAATACTTGATCAGAATAGGGTTGATCACCTCATATTTCCCCTTGACATGAAGCACAATCAACTAGGATTCACAGTAAGCTACGATCTTGGTTGCCCCAAAGCATCTAGCATATTCAACCGCTGCGATCAAGGCCTCATGCTCGGCCTGGTTGTTGGAGGCTTGGAACTTGAACCTTAAAGCTTCTTCAAAAGCTCTACCAGTCTCTGGCTCGATCAACACAATTCCAGCTCCACTAACCTTCTTAGTAGCAGATCCATCCGAGTAAATTTTCCAGCAATCGTCGGGTAAACTCATAATTTGTTGGCTCGATTGCTCCTTCCCCTTCGAGCTATTCTTTGGGGTTGTCTCTGCATTGTCTTCCTTGGTGAACGTAAGCTCCACCAAAAAGTCAGCCAGAGGTTGAGCTTGTAAAGCCTTACGAGGCTTGTATTCGATGTCAAACTCTATCAACTCTTTAGACCAGTTTAGTAATCGACCTGAGCTTTCTGGCTTATGCAATATTTTTCTCAATGGAGCGTTGGTCAGCACGACAATGGGGGGAGGGGAGAAGTAAGCTCGTAGCTTTCTAGCTGCTACCACTAAGGTGTAGGCTACATTTTCAGCATTAAAGTACCTTCCCTCTACGTCGGACAGAGCCTTGCTCACATAATAAACTGGCTTCTGAAGGCCATTTTCCTCCCTTACTAGAACTGCAGCCAATGCTCGATCTCCAGCTGATGGAGGAAATCTCCCTCTTGTAATAAAAATACCGAGCAAGTGTACTCACTACCGGTGTAGCAGTATGCAAATGCAGGGGTCGAATCCACAGAGACTCGTTGGTAAGCAAGTAAAGTGAAAGCAGTGAATTTTGTAACCACAGTTTATAGATTTGATTGAACACTAAAAGCATAAAATAAATAACAAAAACTAACTAAACGAGAAAACAGATTATGAGCAGAGATTCGTAGATTGGATTTCACTTCACCATCATTCTATGCAGAATTTTATTTTTAAAACATCAACTCAACTTCTAGGGTTCATTCACTTTAGCTAGGATCGACACGGTTAGGTGGCCGGATTACAATCCTAAATACTCTTTTTAATATTGTGACTTCTATTACGGTACCACAATATGCCAAGAATACATTAAGAACATCAGAATAAAAGAACCTAACTTTGATCCGATTCTATTACGGCACAAACCAAGTTATTCAATCAATAGTGGTCTATGTATCAAAATCCCAAATTAATGGCGAATTCAATACCCAGTTATTCAAAGACGAGTTCGTATCTTAACATACATCTCAAATCTAAGAACAAGAAATTAAGATCTATTATTGAACTAGAAGGAATTAAATAGAAAGAATTAAAATACTATTGCATAGAAATCCGGATAAAGATCCAACCAATCTACAAATCTAAAGAATTAGCTACTCATAATTTACAATGATAAAAACCTGGAATGATGAATTATTCTTCTCTTCAATGGAATTGTTAAAGAAAAAGAAACAATAATGAAGTCGTTCATCCCCCAAAACTAACGTGGCTGCACAGTATTTATACATAGGGTAAGTCTGTGGTCAACCATTTGAGAAAAGACTAGAACACCCCTTCAATAAGCCATGAAAACCATCGCTGGACACGGCCTAGCGCGGCCGCCCTTGTCTGTTGGCGTGCCCGCGCAAGTGAGCAGAAAGTTTGGCCGAGATTCCTTTGTTGTAGCGCGGCCGCCCTTGTTGCCTAGCGCGTCCGCCCAATCCTCTCTAGCCTTGGCCCAATCCTTTCTAGCCTTGGCCGGCCACCTGCTTGCTTGTCCCGGCCATTCCCAGCTTGTCCGGCCACTGCCTTGGCCTTGATTTGTACCAATGAATATTCATTTCGTCTCGCTATTTTGCCGTCGCACTTTGGTCACGCTAATAAATTCTTTTGCACTTCGCTCTTTGAGATTTTATTTTTCATTTTAACCCATGAATTTTTATAAATCAAATTCGTCCAAAATTTCCATATTTCCAGTTTAGTTCCTGAATTTTCCAATATTTCCAATTTAGCCCTTGAACTTCCAAATGTCAGTTTTTATCCCAGATTTTTCAGAATTGCAATTTGCTCCAAAAGCTTCCAAAGTACGCTCCAATCCTCCGTTTTCAACATTGTTGCACTTCAACCCCTGTACTTTCAAAACACTCACAAACCATATCAAATATACATAAAACTCGGGAATCAAACACAAAGAAATCCTAAAAGTGCATCATTTGGATGGGTAATTACACATCCATCAAACACCCACAAACTAACCTTTTGCTCGTCCCGAGTAAAACTAAACTAAAAGAAGCAAAATAAAGCTACTCTAAATACTAATAATAACATATAAAACATTAAAACAAAATAATTATTTTTGGGATGTTCTATCACAGATGAGTCATTGGCCATACAAGTCTCAGATTCTCACCAACACACATAATCAACAAGTGCCACCACAGTAATGGGATTACAATCACATTGAAGCATAAAACTCACAATTTTCCACCGCGGCATGAATGATGAATGAATTATGGGAGATCACTGCCAACAACCTAAGATTGTTTATGGATTCACTAAGTGATGCTCTAAATAAATATGCCATAGACAGTACAAACCAAAAAGGACACTCATATGCATATTTACACGATTGTCAACCCGGTTACTCGATATTGAAAGAATAATATGGCTTAAAAGTTAAGTGCGACAATTCGCGAGGGATAGGTTCATGGTTACAATTGAAGGTAAGGACATACGAACAATAAGAAAGTGAAACTAGAAAGTCTTCTTTTAACAATACATCCTCACTTTGATGATAATTTCTCCACTCACCCTTATTACTTCCCAATGTGCCAACCCACAAACTAAAACTTTTTCATACATCGACATGGGGTTGATCACATTCCATTACTTTCTTTGGTCACCTTGAAACATAATTTCCACTTTAACATTAGAGAGGGCAAGGCTTCATTTTTTTCTTCTTTTTTTTTTTTACTTTGCACAAATGTATCACAAAGAATGTGCATTACTATTTTGCTCAAGCCCCTCTTTTCATTACATAACATGACCCCTTTTTTTTTTCGTGACCAATTTCCACTCAATCCTTTGATTTTCAAAACATCCCCCAAAATATCCCCATTCTTTCCCTAGTTTCACTTTCTTGAAAAGGTGAGAAAATAGTGTATAAGTTAAAAGGGTGGGACAATAAAGGTACAACTGAAGGCGAATGGTGATCTAAGATAACCTCCCACTTTGTGAGAGATTTCATTCTTTTTCAAGCTCAAACGGGGTTCTAGTGGAAAATTTTATATAAGTGACGAAAAAGTTTAAGGCTCACAAAAAGGGATTCAAAGAATAGCCATATATATCAAGTAACCTATTGACGTGTTATTGATAATCATGCAAACATGTTCTAGGGACCCCGAGAATACACAAAGTGATCCCATAAAAGGCACCTAAGTTGATGACAATGACCAAGAATATGATACAGAAGTGAGAGGTGGTGCAATCATAATTTAAATGTTTCAATGCAATCCCAATCACCACACTAATAATAGCACATGTGATTTTAAAATTAAAGCACACTTTCATCATCACAGACTTTAGCCAACATCCCAACTATGAAAAGAACAAAAAAATTTAATTTTTCTAATTTTTTTGGAGGGTGACACTATATACACTTCCCTATAAACCCACAAACTCGGAGAGTTGCCCACCCCCAAACTCAAAACATGCTATGTCCTCAGAGCACAGAGAACAAAAGCGTGCCTTGGGCTTAAAGGATGGCAAGACACTACTAAACAGTAATTAACATAAAATAAAACATACCTCATTGGGTTTCCTCCCAAGCAGTGCATTTGGTTAAAGTCGTTAGCCCGACTATGGTCCCAAGCTTACTTGGCCTTTGCTTTGCGGAACGCCCTTCTCTTTCCAAATCAGCTCTCCCTATTTTGATTTTCTTCTCGGGGTAAGATGGGTTGGCCTCTATATCCTCCAGCTCGTCTACTGGTTCCAGCTCTGGTTCGTCTCTAAATTGCAGAGTCTCAATGATGATCTCTCTAACCTTTTTTCTTTTCTCAGCCCCAATTGTGGAGCTTCTACCTCGATCATATCATCTAGATCAGAAGCTATTTCCCCGTTGCAGGCCCATGAGTTTTGGTTGACTTAAAGACATAGGTCGCCAATGATGATATGGTCGACCAAAATTGTATCTGTCGCAACCTAAGTATCTTCAGAGGGATGTGTCGACTCGGTCATGACGTGGTCATGTGAGGGATAGGTTGCCTCTTCTATACATTTGATCGTAGATAGACTGGAAGTAGTGGTGATAGACTTTGAAAACTTCCAGCTGGCCTCTGGAGTATCTACCTCCAACTCTCTCTTTTTCTTGGAACAGAGCATGACGCGCCCCGATCCGTGGTCCTAATTGGCCCCACGCACGGGACACGCTCTGAAGACGCCTTTATTTTTAAAACTTTTCGAAATGTCCTTTCTAAAATTTGTCAATTTCAAAACCTATTTAACTTAAAGAAACTTTTATAAACATTCCAACTAAAGTTAAAACATTTAACTTCAATCCAACTTAAACTTTACAAACCAACATACAACTCCTTTACAAACCAAGGAACATAGTTCCAAAATGTAAAATATTTACAATCCTTAAAGAGTTGCAAAATAGTGACACATATCAAGTCTCGAAATACTACCCCATGGTTATACATTTACATAATGTAAACCCTACAAAATACCTTTCTCAACAACAACCCAACTCGGCGTCCTCTCGGTGCTCAACACGGCCTAGTCCCTGGCTCGCCTCTATCTAAGAAAGCAATAAGAGGACGGATTATAATGAACAGGGACCCAGTGTATGGATTATAATGAACTCGGCTCAGGTGCCATTATAATCCCATAACACTGCCCAACAATCAAGTACCAGTTGAACTTTAAATAGAAGCACAGTACTAAATACTTGCTTACAACAATCGATGATTCCAAAGTAGGGAACCATACCAATATAGCATATCAAAATGATAGCAAGATGATAACAAGTATCCATCAAAAGTAGCACAAAGGCTAAACAATCCTTGAAACAATTCAATTCAACTTAGGATTCCAAAGTAGGGAACCCTAATCAAGCACACCATAAAGATGTCAAACAAGTCCAAAAGGTGCAACACATAAGGTCTACACACTTACTATAACCATTCAAGGATGTATCATCAATCATATAAGGATATCAAACAAGTTAGGTTCCATGGAAATCAAGTGTTCCAACCTACTTTAACCAAATATTTAACCATCTTCCAACTATCACAATTGGTATATAAGGACATCTTTTTGTAGCTCATATGTTGTACTTTGATTATAGTGTTCAATTGGTTGAAATATATGTTATATAGTTGGACCTACATGACTTTAAAAATGATTCAGTAAAACAGGGCAGGGCACGACTCGTGCCCCATGGCACGACTCATCCCCCTTTTACATGCAGCCTGATACACTCGTCCACCCCAAGGCACGACTTGTCACGACTGCATGGCACGACTCGTGACAGAGGGCACGACTCGTGCCCTATGCAGAAACTCAGAATCAGAGTTGAAACATCAGCAATCTCTTTTGAACCTTTATATACCAAATTTTCCAACTTAAACAACAACACCAAAACTCCAACTTTCGTTCAACCAAATATTACCTCAAACCATTTCCAACCAAGCCAAAGCCATTTTTACCATTTCCAAACTCAAGATAATATGACCAAATATAACATACACATATATATTCCACAAATTCAACTTCAACCATCATATGAACATGCATTGAGGGAAAATATAACAACTTACTTGAAAATAATATTAAAAACTTGAAAATTTCAATATGATGGAAATGATCCCCTTCTTCTCCCGAGCATTTAGAAACGAACGGATTGCCAAATGGATTTTTCTAGAATATTTTGGGGATTTTTAAAATGAAAACAAGGGTTTGGACCTTTGGAATAGAGAAAATGAGCTGGGTAAGAGTTTTGGAAAAATGAAGTTTCTTCATTAATCAAACATGGAGATAAACATTAAAATTTCCAATTAAGCTCCTTCAACCCATTAAACAATTTCAACATTAAATCCTTAAGTTATACTTCTTACACTTAAGCACCTTGACCTTTCTAAGATATTTAATTAAATATTCAAATATTATCATTTCACTACACACTCCTAATATTTTCATTTATGCATTAAATAATTATATTTTAATTTATTAACATATTAAAATATCATATAATTTGTAAAAGTGTTAAACTAAAACACATAATTGTCACAAACAAAATGCAAAACATATAAATGAATGCAATGCACTCCAAATTACTAGTTCAAGCATTAATCAAAATAGAACCTAGGATTAGGGTCGTGACAATCACTCCCCCTAAAAGAAAATTCAACCCGAATAAGATTGACTTACCTAGAAGATCAAATAACCAAGGATATTTCCGCTCCATCTCTTCCCGGAGCTCCCAAGTAGATTCTTCCACGTCATGATTCCTCCATACGACTCTAACAAGGGGAATACTCTTATTTCTCAACTCTTGCACTTTAGTATCAATCACTTGAACCGGCTGCTCCACGTAAGACATATCTGGTTCAATATCCTCGGGTATTCTCGGCAACACATGAGAGGGATCGTACACATACTTACGAAGCATGGATACATGGAACACACTATGCATTTTCCCAAGGGAAGGAGGCAACGCAAAGCGATAAGCAAGATTGCCGACTCTTTCCAAAATCTCAAAAGGGCCAACGTACCTTGGAGCCAACTTACCCTTCTTACCATACCTCTTAATCCCCACTTTAGGTGACACTCTCAAGAACACAAGGTCTCCCTTCTGAAACTCAAGGTCTCGTCTCCTCTGATCAGCATAGTATTTCTGTCTACTCTGGGCCGTAATCAACCGGTTTTGAATAATCTTGACTTTACCAACTGAATCCCAAACCATATCAATACCCAAAATCTTGGCTTCCCCAACTTCATCCCAACAGATCAGAGATCTACACTTCCTCCCGTACAAGGATTCATAAGGGGCCATCTCAATACTCGACTGATAGCTATTGTTGTAAGAAAACTCAATAAGCGGTAATTGAACATCCCAAGAATCCGAGAAGTCAACTGAACAAGCTCGCAACATATCTTCAAGAATTTAAATTGTTCTCTCGGATTGGCTATCAGTCTGAGGATGGAACGTTGTGCTAAATCTCAATTCTGAACCCAAATCCTTTTGTAACGCCTGCCAAAATCTGGAAGTAAATCTAGGATCACGGTCTGAAATAATACTAACCGGAAATTCGTGCAATCTCACTATCTCATGAATATACAACTTCGCAAGCCTCTCTATCGAATAACTAATGTCAATAGGTAGGAAATGAGCGGTCTTCATCAATCTATCCACAATCACCCAAACGGCATCATGCTTCCTACTAGTACGAGGCAATCCCGTGACAAAATCCATCGTTATATGCTCTCACTTACACTCCGGAATCTCTAACGGCTCAAGCAACCTGGGGGGTCTTTGATGTTCAGCTTTAACTTGTTGGCATGTCAAACACTTTGATACATAATCCGCTATTTCTCTCTTCATATTATTCCACCAAAATATTGCTTCAAATTCTGGTACATCTTCGTACTCCCGAGGTGAATAGTATACTTGGACTTATGGCCTTCATCAAGAACTTGGCGCTTCACCTCATCAAGATTAGTCACACACAATCGGCCTCCAAATGTCAACACTCCATCGGAACTAAGAGAGAACTCCTTGAATTTTCCATCCACGATTTTATCCATGATTTTCTTCAACTCTAAATCATCCTTTTGAACCTCCTTTATTTGTTGAATCAAGCTTGGTAAGGCACTAATATTCGCAAATATAGCTCCATGCCTTGACTCTCGGGGACACCAATCTCGAGCATCCTCTAACATCTTCCATTCCCGAACCATCATTGAAGTGACATAAGACTTTCTACTAATAGCATCCGCCACCACATTTGCTTTGCCCGGATGATAAGAAATGGTACAATCATAATCCTTCAAAAGCTACATCCATCTCCGCTGTCTATTGCTCAACTCCATCTGAGAGAAACGGTACTTCAAGCTCTTATGATCCGTGAAGATCTCAAACTTCGCTCCATAAAGATAATGTTTCCATTTGTGCAACGCAAAGACGATAGCCGCAAGCTCCCTATCATGAGTCGGATAGTTCTGCTCAGAAGAAGTCAACTTCCTCGAAGCATAAGCAATAACCTTCCCATTTTGCATTAACACACACCCCAAACCTTCCTTCAAAGCATCACAATATATCACCAACCCATCATTCTCATTTGGCAACACAAGAATAGGTGCCGAAGTCAATCTCTTCTTCAATTCTTCAAAACTAGCTTGACACTTATCATTCCACACAAATGATACATTCTTCCGAGTCAACTGAGTCAACGGAGTAACAATCTTTGAAAACCCTTTTATGAATCTTCTATAATACCCGGCTAACCCCAGAAAACTCCAAATCTCGGTGACTGTTTCCGGCCTCTTCCAACTAACCACGGCTTCAATCTTAGAAGGATCAACTGAAATTCCATTCTTTGACACAACGTGGCCTAGGAAAGAAACCTCCTCAAGCCAAAACGCACACTTACTAAACTTGGCAAACAACTTCTTCTCTCGGAGCACCGCCAAAACCATTCGCAAATGTTGTTCATGCTCCTCCCAAGATTTAGAATAAACGAGAATATCATCAATCACTACAAGAAAAACGGCAGTTACCGACGGAAAATCGGTCACTAAATACCAAAAATTTGTCACTAAATTGATTTAGTGACGGATTCCCGACGAAAAAATTCCGTTGGTAAAACGCTCGTCGGTAAATCTTTCGACAGATTACCGACGGATCTCAATCAGCTTTAGCGACGGATTTTTCCGTCGCTATTGTTTTAAAATCCGTTGGTAATTTCGTAAAATAATCGACCAATTTTAAGCATTATGCCGATGGATTAGCGACGGATTTTCCGTCGCTATTTAAATGGTTGTTTTATTTTTTGGACCAATTTAGTGACGGATTAGCGACGGATCATTCCGTTGCTATTATTTATTAAAAAAATCAATATCTTTTTTTATATGCCAAATTATTGAGAGCTTTCCCGATGAATATTTCCGTCGCTAAATTTGCATTTTATATTAACAATATTATATATATAAATTTAAAAATATATATTAATATACTCCCTCCGTCCCACCTCACTTGACACTCAAGAGGTGGGCACAAGAACTAAGAAAAAAGAATAAAATAAAAAAAATGTGTGGTAGAAAATCAAGAGAGATAATGAGTGGGGTAAATAGTAGTGTTGGTTGAATAAATTGAGTGGTGGAAAATGAAGAGAGAGAATGAGTGGTGGGGTCCATCTAATATAAAAATATAAAAAGTAGGCTATTTTTGGGAGGTGTCAAGTGAACTGAGACGGCCCAAAATGAAAATAAGTGTCAAGTGAGCTGACTGAGGGAGTATTTTTATATATATATATATATATATATATATATATATATATATATATATATATTTAAATAAGTCCCTTAACTTTTTTATTCTCTAATCAGTACCTTAACTTTAATTAATCTTAAATCAGTCCTTAATATTTCATAGTTGCACTTTGCTCCCCTAAACTTCTTTTATACTCAAATCAGTCCTTACAAATCTTTCATTTCAACTTTGATCCTTCAACTTTTAAAATTTCGGATCAGGTCCTCACAAATTTCCACTACCAATAACCACCGGTAACCACCATCAATCCCTCAAAAAATTACTCTGGTTGTTGGTTTTGGAAATGGTATCAAAGAACTCACCATATTAAAATTGTGATTTCTACATCTTCGATTCGTGCCCTTCTCAGTCACTCTTGTTAAACCAACACCATCAAACCCCAACATCAATAATTGAAAAAATGAAAAATAAAATTCCTCAATGCTTTGTGCCTTTCGATTGGGTAGTAGATTTTGCGAATTTCGAAAACAATTAGGAGTAGTGGATTATGTTTCTTGCACAGATTATCAGCCATTACTAAGTACCATCTCACGATTTCTAGTCAATTCATGCCCTGTCTTTTTTTTTCTTCATTTTTTGCTAGGGTTTCAATTTCATCAAATTTTCATTGCTTGAGAACCGCAAGATGGCCAGAAGAGTGGATTGAGGAGGAGAGTTATGGTCGGAGAACTTCAAGATGGAAGAGGAGGGAGTGAGGGCCTGACACCAAGATTGAAGATGGAGGAGAAGAGAGTAATGGGAAGGAAGGGTGGGTGATTTTGGATGTCGACTACCATCTTCTTCCATGGCTACGATTTGAATTTGGGAGAGCGAGAGAGAAACGGGATGAGATATAGAAAGGGAAAAAGAACGGCAAACAGAGATAGAAATGAAGGGAGAAAGAGAGAAAATAATAGAGAGCGAAAATAATAGAGAGAGAAAATAATGTGGTAAAGTTTTCTTAAAGTTGAATTTGGACCATTGGATGTATGTGATTAATGGTCCAGATTGATTTAAAAATCAATCCATGTGAAATTAGGGGAGCCAATCAAAGGAAGTGTATTTGTGTTTTTTGTTGGATGAATTTGAACCATTGGATTCATTTATATTTGATGTATTTAATGGTGAAGATGTTGCTTGGGGTAGTGATCCATGTGCATATATATATTCCAATGATTTATTGCAACCTCTTATATTTATTTGTTTATTAATAAACACGACAACAAAAGTATCAAGATAAGGTTTGAAAACCTGGTTCATCAAATCCATAAAAATGGCTAGAGCATTTATTAAACCAAAAGGCATGACAAGAAATTCAAAATGACCATACCGGGTACGAAAGGCAGTCTTGGAAACATCATCTGAATGGACCTTCAACTGATGATACCCACTCCTCAAGTCAAGCTTCGAAAAGACTGTCGCACCTTGAAGTTGATCAAATAAATCATCAATATGAGGCAAAGGATATTTGTTCTTCACCGTCACTTTGTTCAACTGCCAATAATCAATGCACAATCTCAATGACCCATCTTTCTTCCTAACAAATAATACCGGAGCTCCCCACGGTGAGACACTAGGTCGAATGAATCCCCGATCAAGCAACTCTTGCAACTGAGCCTTCAACTCTTTCAATTCAGCTGGAGCCATTCTATAAGGTGCCTTGGATATTGGAGTTATACCTGGAAGCAAATCAATCTCAAACTCTATCTCCCTATCCGGAGGCATCACATACTCAGAAGAGAACACATCCATAAACTCCTTAACTACCGGTACATCCCCAAATTCAGGCAACACTTTAGTAGTATCAAGAACACTAGCCAAGAATCTGGTACAACCACGAAGCAATAATTTTCTAGCTTTTACATAAGAAATGACACGAATAGTCCCAACCGAAGGAATAGCCTCAAAAACAAACTTAGGCATATTCGGGACTGAAAAGGTAACAACCTTCTTATGACAATCAACTAAAGCATGATATTTGCTTAGCCAATACATAACCAAAATAACATCAAAATCATGTATAGGTAACACCACCAAATCAGCAGGTAACACATGATCACATATATGCACATCACAGGCACGTAACACCTCATCGATTGCCAAACACTCTCCTATAGGAGTTGATACTTCTAGCACATAAGGCATAGACTCAACAAAAAAATGTAATTGCGATGCAAAATGCATGGACACATAAGAATGCAATGAGCCAGGGTCTATAAGTGCCCGTGCTCTCATACTTGCTATAAAAATAGTACCTCCGATGACGGTGGAGGAATCTGTCGCTTGTTTTTGATTCACAGCAAAGACCCGACCCTGAACCTTAGGCCTCCCTACAGCATCCCTCTTCTGCCCTTGAGAAGTCCCGGTACCACTCTCGGATGGTTGCTTCCTTGGCTTTGGACAATCCTTTTGAAAGTGCCCCAACTGCCCACAATTCAAACATTTGCCCTGTTTCTTCCAACAATGATCCTCTATATGCCCCTCTTTCTAACAATGATTACAAACCTTCTTATTCTGATTCCTCGGAGTATAACCTTGCCTTCTCACACTTAACTGACCTTGAGGCTGTCCTCTAAATTGTGATGTCAATCCTTGCCCTCCTCGACTATCTCGGCTTTGTTGTTGTGGTCTACTTTGTCCTCCTTGCCTTCCCATACTTACCACTTCCATTTTCCTCTTATGTTCTTCAATATCATGCTCCACATGGTAAGCACGATCCACCGCATCTTGAAAATCTTGAAACTTATGGGACACTAACTGCGTTCGGATCACTGTCATCAATCCCCGAACGAATCTCATAGATTTTCTCTCATCGGTTGCCACCAAATGAGTGCAATATCTTGATAACTCCGTGAACTTGGCCACATACAGAGCCACTGTCATAAAATTTTGCTCCAAGTTAAGAAACTCCATCTCCTTCTTGTCTTGATCCACAGTCGGAATGAAATGCTCCTTGAACTTCCTTAGAAAATTCTCCCAAGTGTACGGAACATGAGCTTCATCCTAACTTACCTTTAAAGTTCTCCACCAATGCTCCGCCGCACCAGAAAACTTGTAAGCCGCGAACCTAACTCATTCCTCGGTACACCTCAACACATCAAAGATTTTCTCCATGGCTTCAATCCATCTCTCAGCCTTTGACACATCTGGCTCGCTATCATAACCAATAGGTTTCAACTTCAAGAATTGATCCAATCCAACCCTTGGCGCTGCCTGCTCTCCTTGCTGTCTTTGATCATTCATGGCCTTCATGGCTGCCTCTAACATTCCTTGAAACATATCCCGGGTCTCTTCCCTTACATTTCCATGGCCTAAAGGTCCAGTCGGATCACCTTCAGCTCCTGCCATAATGATTTAGTACCTGCATAAAACATTTAATGTCACTCACTCAATCCATACTACCCTCCTAGGTCACGTAGTCAATCTAGACTATCTAAACCTAAGGCTCTGATACCAACTGACGCGCCCCGATCCGTGGTCCTATTTAGCCCCACGCACGGGACACGCTCTGAAGACACCTTTATTTTTAAAACTTTTCGAAATGTCCTTTCTAAAATTTGTCAATTTCAAAACCTGTTTAACTTAAAGAAACTTTTATAAACATTCCAACTAAAGTTAAAACATTTAACTTCAATCCAACTTAAACTTTACAAACCAACATACAACTCCTTTACAAACCAAGGAACATAATTCGAAAATGTAAAATATTTACAATCCTTAAAGAGTTGCAAAATAGTGACACAAATCAAGTCTCGGAATACTACCCGGCCCCATTGTTATACATTTACATAATGTAAACCCTACAAAATACCTTTCTCAACAACAACCCAACTCAGCGTCCTCTCGGTGCTCAACGCGGCCTAGTCCCTGGCTCGCCTCTATCTAAGAAAGCAATAAGAGGACGGGTGAGATAAATCTCAGCAAGCTATTATATATGCAATAATATGCTATGCAATCACAATATGAAAGCATATAACATCAACTCCTCATATATATATCACATTCTTGTCAACACAAAGAAAGATATATAGAGATAACACAAAAGTGCAATAATGTAACACTTAAAAGGATACTGAGCCAAGGTTTAATCCTCAAAAGGACATCACAATCCGAGCAGCATCAACAGCTGAAGAAGCGGTTCCGGAACCCATTACAATATCAACAATACGGGTGAAAATGACACAAAGTCATACCCCAATGTGCAACTAGACTACACCCTAAAAAGGGGAGCTAGCTCACTACCCAAACCATGGCCAATGTCAGGGAAACAGGGACCCAGTGTATGGATTATAATGAACTCGGCTCAGGTGCCATTATAATCCCATAACACTGCCCAACAATCAAGTACCAGTTGGATTTTAAATAGAAGCACAGTACTACATACTTGTTTACAATAATCAATGATTCCAACGTAGGGAACCACACCAATATAGCATATTAAAATGATAGCAAGATGATAACAAGTATCCATCAAAAGTAGCACAAAGGCTAAACAATCCTTGAAACAATTCAATTCAACTTAGGATTCCAAAGTAGGGAACCCTAATCAAGCACACCATAAAGATGTCAAACAAGTCCAAAAGGTGCAACACATAGGGTCTACACTGTAACGACCCTAATCCTAGGCAATAATTTAGCATCATATTGTGTGCTTTTAATATTATTGTTAACATTATGTTTTCATTTTTATATACTTGATTTCTTGCATTAGGATAAAATGATAGGGAAATGAAATAATGTTCTAGGGGATAATGTAAAAATAGAAAAATGGATAAAGAGTTAGAGGAGGTTAAAATGGGTAAAATAAATAAATTGGGTAAAGGGTTTAATTTAAAAATGTTGAAAGTCTTGGATTGGTGAGGGAGGGGGACATAATCCCTTAAAACCCTCCCCTCTTACCTCCTAGGTCAAGGACCCCCATACCTCCCATGCTTTCCCCTTCCTCTTCCCATACTCCCTTATCTTTCCCCATACTCCTCCCATAATCATCCTCCTTCTTCTTCTTCTCCTTCATTTTATTCTACAAATTCCATGGAAGCTACAATATGAAAGCCTCACTACTCAAGTTCCTACTAAGGCCAATTCTACTCCATTTTCAAATCTAAGAGTACTTTTGAGGTTGGGACATCTAGGGGAATCTATCAAGCTTAGAAGATCAATCTTTCATTCTAAAAATCCAAGGTGAGTTGTTATGACTTCCCTTCCTCTAAATGTTCATGAGCTATTTAATGTTGTTATTGTTATTTAGATGATTGTTTAATGCTTTGGAAATCTTCTTGGAAGTTGAGGAATTGATTAATCTTATGGAAGGATGTTATTGTTGATCAAGAGTGTAAGAACATGGGTTGATTTAGATTAAAAGTGTTAAACTTGAAATAAGGTAATGAAATGGGTGGAGTTAGATTAGAAGATTTTAGTTGGAATTAAAGTAATGAAATGGGTGGAAACTTAAGTGGTAAATAATTTAGGTCTATATTATTTTGGATCTAGATGATTGAAGGTGAGGTTGTAAGGTTAGAAAATCCCTTTGGTGTTCATGAATATAAAGAAGATTAAAAAGGAAAAAAGAAAAGTAGTAAATAGTGACTTTAGAAAATCTGGTTGCTGGAAAATGGCCTTGGGCGGTCGCCCATGGGGGCTTGAGCGGCCGCCCATGTAGACAGAACCTTAGCTCCTTGGAAATTCCTCTTGGGCGGTGTCCCAAGAGGTAGTGGGCGGTCGCCCATAGCACCAGAACATCCTCAGTCTTCTTTCTTACTGATTTTTACTAGTAATCATTTGGAATGATCCCTAACCATGATAAGGTAGTAGAAGCTAATCCCAACTGGATATGAATTAGTCCTTTTAACTTAAGTTATAATTAGAACATTTAATGGCACCTTAATTGGGTTTAAATGGAAATATGGAAGCACTCTATCTCCGACTTAGAAATCATTTGGCAGTTTATTAAATGTGACTCCAGCTTGGTAGAGTTAACTTGGATCCTTATAGAGATCATATATTGTCGTATAATGACTAAGTAAGATGGGTTGATGATATCTCATTATCTTACTTGAGTACATAATCATGGATTGTATTATGCTTAGTGTATTACATAAATGTTGCACTCTGATTATTGGTTGAACATGAGTATATTTTACCATGAGGCTATATTGCTTATTTATGCATAGTGTTTTAAATAAATGTTGCACTATGAGATTTGTTGAACATGAGTATATTTTACCATGTGGCTATATTTCTTATCCCGTTTGTGGATTATATTTCAAGTAACTATTATGTGCTTGATAATGTGTTAATCAGCTGATATTGGGGGTATAACATAATACGATCAATTATGGAAGTGTGACCTAATGTGATCGGATTATGTTATACTGCGGACCGTCCCCTCCCCGTGGCCACAAAGGTTGGGGTTATAGCATCAGTAGTGAGCCAAAAGCCTTACAGCAGTTGCTACTATCTTATTTGGTTCCCCGAAAACGGGTCTTATAAGATGTGAGTATTGCTTAAGTACCACTGTAAGATTGGAGTATTATTATACCCAATGTTGTACGACTAATGTTCAGACGGGAAAAGGTAAACCAAGGTAATGTAAGGTGTTTACAGCTTTTCCAATGTGTTATATGCAACTTCTTATGTGTTGCATCTTCTATGGCATATTGCTGCATTCATAATAGCTTGCTGAGATTTATTCTCACCCCTCTCCCTTTAATGTTTTAGATCCCGAGACAGGTGGACCGACCAAGTAAGGGCGGAAAGGAGTTTAGAAGTGGTATTTTGGGAATTGTCGGGTTATGTATAGGTTGGTGTAGAAAGTGTATGTTGGTATAATTCTTTTAAAAGGTTGTATTCATAAACTCTAATTCTATTTTATATTCGACATCTTTTTGTAACTAAAATCGTTTACTACTTTCAAGGTTGGTCAACTCTTCCTCCAATGTGGAAAGGAGTAGAGTTATTTTAAAATGGTTATGTTTATGTTTGAAAGTTAAATGAAAGTTTTAAAAGTTTAGGCTATTTGGGTTAGTTTGAGGATGCTCCAGCTCGGGACACGTGTAGGTTCCGGGTCGGGGTCCTCACAGTTGGTATCAAAGCTCGGTTAGAGTTCTCGGGTAGAGTCTAGCTGAGTGAGAGTGTGCGATAACTTACGTCGAGTGTTTAATGCAGGAGTTTGTTCAATGACTGAAAATAATAATGACCAACCAAAGGATCAAGGAAATGTGAGCAATATGGAGAGATAGATTCCTCCACAATCATTTGAGGTATATTACCTGTCTCCGGAGTTAGGGCTCATATTTTTATAAATCCTCGTTTATTTCGTTCTCGTGTGGCATTACATTTCGTTTTTATTTGCATAAATGGCCCGAGAGTTACCTTATGTACTGGAGGTTCTACTCCGATGGGAGAGTACCTCGAATCATCCTTGATTATCATGATAGTTGTGATTAAGTGGGCATGGATTGCCGGTGGATATGGTAGATATGTCAATCCGTGAATTATTGTTATATTGACCTGAATTGATTGAGTAGTTGTAGTGTTTGGGGAGGACTATCGCAAGAAGCGAGTCTCCTTATCTATGATCGATTTGCCTCCGTGTGTGGTTGAGGCTGATAAGTCATTATTTGCTATTATGTCACATATGTGTAAATGTCGAAGGTATGACCTAAGGAATGTGAAGGTTATTTGGGTTATGTGTTATAATTGATTAAAAGACACTTGAATTATCTCATGTACCGGTGGTAATTGAATTGGTGAGCTCTTAGTTGAGATTTGGTATATGGCCTAATTTAGAGTGGTTTATGGTTGTATAACTTGCATAAGTATTTATACATTGGTGTCTCATGGTGGAGACTAGATATATGAGACTAGTATTGAAAGTGATAGTCTAAGTGGGAATTATATGGGTTATAAAATATTGCGAGTACGAGATCTTATGGAACTGATATATCTTTGCCTTAGGTGCTATAAGTATATTCTCTAATGAGAGATTGATCGTATTCTTGCTACTAATTTGAATAAGGAATCAGATATTCTTGTAGGTGATATCACCCTATAAGTTGACTAAGTGGTGTTTTCCATGTGAGTTTCAAAATGGGTTTTCATCAGGTATCATACCAGGATATTGAGGTTTTGAGTTGCTATAAGGTACTATTTTGGTATTCGGATTCCTAGATAGAGGACACTAATTGGGATGATGGAATTGATGATTCATCTTGGGAAATTATTGGATAAAGAAGATAATTAGCTTGGCGAATCTCCGTAAGGACAAATTAGTACTATATTTAGAAAAGATGATACTTGGTGGTTAATTATAGATTATGGAGATCTTAAATTAGTAATTGTGAAGAATAAGTATTCGTTATCACTTGTTGATGATTTGTATGACCGATTTTAGGAACTAGTAGGATACTCAATGGTTATTAGTTGAATTTTTCGGAGTGTTACAATTACAGTGAATATTTGCTTTAAGGATATACTTAAGACAACATTTATATCTAGTATGACCGTTTTGATTTGTGGATTGTGTATTAGTTATGGAGATGTAAATAGGGTAAATGCGAAAAAGTATAATAGATGTAATTATTGGTGAATTATAAGATCAACTTCAGGAATTGATAATATATGTATATGGTTGTTTTGAGAGACGATTATCAATAGTTGAGAAAATGAAATGAGAATGAATCTTATGGGAAGAAAGGATACTTTAGGATGATTACACCCTATATGTCGATTTAGTTGCGTGACTCATATGAGGGATTAGTGTGATGCTTGGGAGATATTGGCGTTATGCGGATTTTGAGGTTGTTGATGGTTATCGAGAGGTAAGTTAGTTTACACTGTTAAATCGCAATTTGGGGATGATTAATCTATGTGAGTTCCAATTATATTTTCTTATTAGGAAATCATGGTAATTGATCGGAAACTTGAGGTATGCAATACGTTGTTACTAAGTACAATACCAATATCAAAGGTAGGGAATAGATGACTCAAAATAAGTAAAAGTGTTGAATATTCAACTTGGGGAATTATTGAATTGAGGATGATTTACCAAGTTTATAATCTTAATGAATGTTTTAGGGTTATTTATCGGAGATAGTAATAGTATGTGAGATTGTATTTTCTTATAGAGAATTTAACTAAGTATAAATATTATGAGTGGTGGCTACACTATAAATAGAAGTCAAACAAGAATATTATGTTAGAATTGTTTTAAATGTGCTTTAAAACTTTGGACTGTATATTTAACTTCGGTATGAGCAATTGTGCCCTTCAGGGATAGTTGATTTAATAAGGTCAGTGAACCGTTTTTGTATACATTAAAATCTGTGAGTAATTTAATTATCTACCACTGGTATGGGACAGTTGTAGGTGATTAAATCACTCGAGTTAGTTTTGTTTAGCTTAATCAATCTTTTGAAATATCTTAAAATTGTGAGTGGTTTAGTTAATTAAAACTGATATGGGACGGTTTTAAATAAATAAACCATTCGAGTCTCATTTGATCTCTTTTTATCTATCCTTTGGAATTCTGAAAGATGTTGTAAATTTTAGAAAGGCTTGGTATTCTAAAGATATAATTTGTACAGAAGCAAGTAGAAAGGCAACCTAGTTCCCTTATAGTGGTTAATTGTATTAAAGTTTTGATCCCAGAAATGATTTGATAAATTGTGGGGTTATTAATGTGGAGGTCGCAGTAGACTCGATTTTTGTTTTGGAGTTGGATCGGCTCCGTTGTGGGCGGCCAATCATTTGATTGAATATTAATTTGTCACTGGACTTGAGCTTAATTAGAGCATTGAATTATGATATATAGTCGACTAGTATTCTGTTTATGGGAATCATGGTCTTATTAGCATGTTTACATTTATTATGTCATAGGCAGTTACTTAATGTTTGTATCATGAGAATTGAGGATGAGATAATTGAAATAACTCGTTTCAAGCAAGTCAAGACATAAGGTGGTTTGGTCATAAATGTGAAAATAGAAATTTGACGTTAGAAACTTTATTAAAATATCTAGGGTTCTAGAGTGAGCTGGGAGTATTATCACGATGGATTTTGTGATTGAGTTACCATGGAAGTAAAAAGGGGTATGTTGTTTTGTTTATAGAAAATTAATTAGTATTTTCTACTCATTATATGTATATTTTGATGAGATATTTATGGTTAAAGTCCCCATACATGTTAGGAGATAGTTTGATTGTATAAACCCCATATTATTGAATGGATTGGGTAGACATCATTTGGGAAGATCCTTTTGGAATGAATGAATGCTATTAAGTTTAACCTTGTGAAAAATTTGAGGAATCGTTACTTATTGTGAGGATATGATACGGGCATGTACAATGGATGTTAGTAGCCGATAGGAAGTATGGTTACCAGTGGTTGGGTATGTATAATATCAGTTATCATTCTAGCATTGAGATAAAACCTTATGAGGTGTGGTTCGGGAAGAAAATATCGATCTCTAATTTATTGGGGTGAGGTTAGTGAAGCAAGGCCTAAGGTAAATTGGCGTCAAAGTTTGTTAATCCATTTGAAGTTTTAGAAAGGGTTGGTGATTTGACTTAGAGACTGACTTGGAGCAGCTTATAGAGTATTTGGAGTTTTAAAGGTAACATCGTAATGTATTGGGAGACCTAAGTTGTAACACTTTTATTTATTTGTATTTTATTGAGGTCGTGAAAATTCGGGTTAGTGATATCTGTGTGGTATTCTTGGAACATTAAGTTGTAATATCGTATTATTAATGGAATTAGAAATCGTGGGAAAGAATCACAACATTAAAGAGACTATTTGGGAATTGGAGTCTGAGGCATACATAAGTAACCGAGGCTGGTTGAACATTTAGGTAATTTTTTAAAATTCGGGACGAATTTTCTTTAAGGGGGAGTGAGTGTAACGACCCTAATCCTAGGCAATAATTTAGCATCATATTGTGTGCTTTTAATATTATTGTTAACATTATGTTTTCATTTTTATATACTTGATTTCTTGCATTAGGATAAAATGATAGGGAAATGAAATAATGTTCTAGGGGATAATGTAAAAATAGAAAAATGGATAAAGAGTCAGAGGAGGTTAAAATGGGTAAAATAAATAAATTGGGTAAAGGGTTTAATTTAAAAATGTTGAAAGTCTTGGATTGGTGAGGGAGGGGGACATAATCCCTTAAAACCCTCCCCTCTTACCTCCTAGGTCAAGGACCCCCATACCTCCCATGCTTTCCCCTTCCTCTTCCCATACTCCCTTATCTTTCCCCATACTCCTCCCATAATCATCCTCCTTCTTCTTCTTCTCCTTCATTTTATTCTACAAATTCCATGGAAGCTACAATATGAAAGCCTCACTACTCAAGTTCCTACTAAGGCCAATTCTACTCCATTTTCAAATCTAAGAGTACTTTTGAGGTTGGGACATCTAGGGGAATCTATCAAGCTTAGAAGATCAATCTTTCATTCTAAAAATCCAAGGTGAGTTGTTATGACTTCCCTTCCTCTAAATGTTCATGAGCTATTTAATGTTGTTATTGTTATTTAGATGATTGTTTAATGCTTTGGAAATCTTCTTGGAAGTTGAGGAATTGATTAATCTTATGGAAGGATGTTATTGTTGATCAAGAGTGTAAGAACATGGGTTGATTTAGATTAAAAGTGTTAAACTTGAAATAAGGTAATGAAATGGGTGGAGTTAGATTAGAAGATTTTAGTTGGAATTAAAGTAATGAAATGGGTGGAAACTTAAGTGGTAAATAATTTAGGTCTATATTATTTTGGATCTAGATGATTGAAGGTGAGGTTGTAAGGTTAGAAAATCCCTTTGGTGTTCATGAATATAAAGAAGATTAAAAAGGAAAAAGAAAAGTAGTAAATAGAGACTTTAGAAAATCTGGTTGCTGGAAAATGGCCTTGGGCGGTCGCCCACGGGGCTTGAGCGGCCGCCCATGTAGACAGAACCTTAGCTCCTTGGAAATTCCTCTTGGGCGGTCGCCCAAGAGGTAGTGGGCGGTCGCCCATAGCACCAGAACATCCTCAGTCTTCTTTCTTACTGATTTTTACTAGTAATCATTTGGAATGATCCCTAACCATGATAAGGTAGTAGAAGCTAATCCCAACTGGATATGAATTAGTCCTTTTAACTTAAGTTATAATTAGAACATTTAATGGCACCTTAATTGGGTTTAAATGGAAATATGGAAGCACTCTATCTCCGACTTAGAAATCATTTGGCAGTTTATTAAATGTGACTCCAGCTTGGTAGAGTTAACTTGGATCCTTATAGAGATCATATATTGTCGTATAATGACTAAGTAAGATGGGTTGATGATATCTCATTATCTTACTTGAGTACATAATCATGGATTGTATTATGCTTAGTGTATTACATAAATGTTGCACTCTGATTATTGGTTGAACATGAGTATATTTTACCATGAGGCTATATTGCTTATTTATGCATAGTGTTTTAAATAAATGTTGCACTATGAGATTTGTTAAACATGAGTATATTTTACCATGTGGCTATATTGCTTATCTCGTTTGTGGATTATATTTCAAGTAACTATTATGTCTTGATAATGTGTTAATCAGCTGATATTGGGGGTATAACATAATACGATCAATTATGGAAGTGTGACCTAATGTGATCGGATTATGTTATACCTGTGACCGTCCCCTCCTGTGGCCACAGGTTGGGGTTATAGCATCTGTAGTGAGCCAAAAGCCTTACAGAGTTGCTACTATCTTATTTGGTTCCCTGAAAAACGGGTCTTATAAGATGTGAGTATTGCTTAAGCACCACCGTAAGATTGGAGTATTATTATACCCAATGTTGTACGACTAATGTTCAGACGGGAAAAGGTAAACCAAGGTAATGTAAGGTGTTTACAGCTTTTCCAATGTGTTATATGCAACTTCTTATGTGGTGCATCTTATATGGCATATTGCTGCATTCATAATAGCTTGCTGAGATTTATTCTCACCCCTCTCCCTTTAATGTTTTAGATCCCGAGACAGGTGGACCGACCAAGTAAGGGCGGAAAGGAGTTTAGAAGTGGTATTTTGGGAATTGTCGGGTTATGTATAGGTTGGTGTAGAAAGTGTATGTTGGTATAATTCTTTTAAAAGGTTGTATTCATAAACTCTAATTCTATTTTATATTCGACATCTTTTTGTAACTAAAATCGTTTACTACTTTCAAGGTTGGTCAACTCTTCCTCCAATGTGGAAAGGAGTAGAGTTATTTTAAAATGGTTATGTTTATGTTTGAAAGTTAAATGAAAGTTTTAAAAGTTTAGGCTATTTGGGTTAGTTTGAGGATGCTCCAGCTCGGGACACGTGTAGGTTCCGGGTCGGGGTCCTCACATACACACTTACTATAACCATTCAAAGATGTATCATCAATCATGTAAGGATATCAAACAAGTTAGGTTCCATGGAAATCAAGTGTTCCAACCTACTTTAACCAAATATTTAACCATCTTCCAATTATCACAATTGGTATATAAGGACATCCTTTTGTAGCTCATATGTTGTACTTTGATTATAGTGTTCAATTGGTTGAAATATATGTTATATAGTTGGACCTACATGGCTTTAAAAATGATTCAGTAAAACAGGGCAGGACACGACTCGTGCCCCATGGCACAACTCGTCCCCCTTTTACATGCATCCTGATACACTCGTCCACCCCAAGGCATGACTTGTCACGACTGCATGGCACGACTCGTGACAGAGGGCACGACTCATGCCCTATGCAGAAACTCAGAATCAGAGTTAAAACATCAGCAATCTCTTTTGAACCTTTATATACCAAATTTTCCAACTTAAACAACAACACCAAAACTCCAACTTTAGTTCAACACAACCAAACATTACCTCAAACCATTTCCATCCAAGCCAAATCCATTTTTACCATTTCCAAACTCAAGATAATATGACCAAATATAACATACACATATATATTCCACAAATTCAACTTCAACCATCATATGAACATGCATTGAAGGAAAATATAACAACTTACTTGAAAATAATATTAAAAACTTGAAAACTTCAATCGGATGGAAATGATCCCCTTATTCTCCCGAGCATTTAGAAACGAACGGATCACCAAACGGATTTTTCTAGAATATTTTGGGGATTTTTAAAATGAAGACAAGGGTTTGGACCTTTGGAATAGAGAAAATGAGCTGGGTAAGGGTTTTGGAAAAATGAAGCTTCTTCATTAATCAAACATGGAGATAAACATTAAAATTTCCAATTAAGCTCCTTCAACCCATTAAACAATTTCAACATTAAATCCTTAAGTTATACTTCTTACACTTAAGCACGTTGACCTTTATACGATATTTAATTAAATTTTCAAATATTATCATTTCACTACACACTTCTAATATTTTTATTTATGCATTAAATATTTATATTTAAATTTATTAACATATTTAAAATATCATATAATTTATAAAAGTGTTAAACTAACACATAATTGTCACAAACAAAATGCAAAACATATAAATGAATGCAATGCACTCCAAATTACTAGTTCAAGCATTAATTAAAATAGAACCTAGGATTAGGGTCGTGACAGAGCACGTGATCTATATACTCCCTAGATGTGCTTAGAACGCACCCAATTTCCATCACGGTGGGGAACTTGACCCTTTGATGAGGGATAGAGGGCACCATTCCTAGTGTGACCTGTCCAGTTATACCCAATATAGCTTGGTAATCACTTATAACATCAATGACTATAAATGTTACCTTAGTTGTTGTTCTCAAGGGATGCTGTCCAATGTCCACCTCGAGCTCTATCTGACCTTTTGCTTCGACCCTATGGTTGGTGAAGCCCTCTAGTCGACCTGAGTAAGGCGACAATCGAACATCTGTCAAACCCATGTCTAGGAAGGTTTTGTAATATAGAATGTCCTTACAGGTCCCCGTATCAACCAAAATCCTGCTGGTGGTATAGACATCAATGAGCCTGGAATCACCAATATCTGTTCTCTCGCAGCCATGCTGGCCGCTAGCTCGTAGGGATAGAAACTGATCACCTCGTCTTGTACATAGCTTCTGGGAGGTACATATGGGACTTTACTCAATTGGAAAATCTTGTGCTTGAGCGTTGTGTTGCTTGTTTCTTCAGCAATTACCCCCAAAGTCAGTCTTGGCTGCCTTGGTTCTGGCACACCCCTTGTAGATCGATCTCCTCCTTCAGGACGACCTCCCTTCACAAATATATCCAACCTTCCTTCGTTTACCCACTTCTGGATGATTCTTTTCAAGCTCATACATTCCTCCGTGGTGTGGTTGGTGTCCTTGTGGTACTTGCAGTACATCCCATTATCCCTTCTGAACTTGTTTGAGTATTCATTGGGGGAGGACGACTTAAGTCGACTGTATTTATGATTTTTGTCCGACTAATCGTAAGGGGAATGAATCTTTCAGGGACCCTTTCAGTCGCCCTAGTTCTATTCTTTCCCTTGTTGTTATCATTCTTGTTCTGCCCTCCTTTAGTCCACTAACCAACCTCAGAGTGCTTGGAGCCTTTGTCCTTATTTCTTTCTTTGCGTTGCTCAGCCACTGTCACATCATAGGCCCTTTCAAACAATTCCTTCCTTGTGGTCGTCTTACTAACCTGGAGCTCATAATCCCGATCGGGAGAAGACACTCCATTCCTGAAACAGTTGATGACCTCTCTATCTGTCATACTCAACTGCTGCGAAACATCTAGGATACTCAACTGCTGCGATCAAGGCCTCATTCTCTGCCTGGTTGTTGGAGACTTGGAATTTGAACCTTAAATATTCTTCAAAAGCTCTACAAGTCTTTAGTTCAATCAACACAATTCCAGCTCCACTAACATTCTTCGTAGCCGACCCATCGGAGTAAACCTTCCAGCAATCATCGGGCAACCTCACAATTTGTTTGCTCGATTGCTCCTTCCCCTTCGAGCTCTTTTTTGGCGCAGTCTCTGCGTTATCTTCCTTGGTGAACGTAAGCTCGACTAAGAAGTCGGCCAAAGGTTGAGCTTGCAAAGCCTTTCAAGGCCTGTACTCGATGTTGAATTCCGTCAATTCTATAGACCAGTTAAGCAGTCGACCTGAGCTTTCTGGCTTGTGCAATATCTTCCTCAATGGAGAATTAGTTAGAACGACATTAGTGTGAGTAGATAAGTAAGCTAGGAGCTTTCTGGCTGCTACCACTAAGGTGTAGGTGATCTTTTCAGCATTGAAGTACCTCCCCTCTACGTCGGACAAATCCTTGCTCACATAATAAACTAGCTTCTGAAGGCCGTTTTCCTCCCTTACTAGAACTGCAGCCACTGCTCGATCTCCAGCTGTTAGGTAGACATACAAACTTTCTCCTTGAACTGGGCTACTCAGCAATGGTGGAGAGGCGAGGTATTCCTTGAGCTGTTGGAACGACGAGGAACATTCGGTCGTCCACTCAAAGTTTTTTGTCCCCCTCAAAGTTTGGAAGAAGGGGAGAAACCTCTCAGATGAATTGGCTATGAAGTGACCCAAATCAGCGACCCTACCATTTAATCTTTGGACTTCTTTGATGCACGTAAGTTCCTGCATTTCTACCAAGGCCTTGATCTTCTTCGGGTTGTCTTCAATTCCCCTATGTGATATCATGAAACCCAAAAACTTGCCTGCGGCCACCTCAAATACACACTTGCTCGGGTTAAGTTTCATGTCGTTTGCTCGTAGATTGGCGAACGTTTCCCTTACGTCGACCACATGACGACCAGCCTTAGTTTTGATAACCATGTCATCAATTTAGGCCTCCATGTTTCGGCCAATCTGTCTAGCAAAGACTTTGTTGATCATTCTCTGATAAGTAGCTCTGGCCTTCTTTAACCCAAACGACATCTTGGTGTAGCAATATACCCCTTCAGCTGCTTGGAAGGCTGTCTTTTCAATTTCATCTTTGTGCATTCTGAGTTGATGGTAGCTTGAGTAAGCATCAAGGAAACTGAGGGTGGCATGCCCAGCAATTGAGTCGACCAACTTGTCTATTCGAGGAAGTGGGTAGATATCCTTCGGGCAAGCCAAATTCAGATTCGTGAAGTCGACGCACATTCTCCACTTCCCATTGGCTTTCTTAACCATCACCACGTTTGCCAGCCAAGTAGTGTAGGACGCCTCCTTGATTATACCTGCACTAAGAAGTTTGTTTACCTCCTGCTTGATAGCCACTTCTTTGTCTCGAGCAAAAATCCTTAGCTTTTGGCTTTTGAATTTCATGGTGGGGTTGAACTCAAGGCGATGCATTGCAACCTCTTCTTTGACTCCTCTCATGTCCTCTACCCTCCAAGCAAAAAAATCTGTACTTTCTTTTAATAGGTCGACTATCTCCACCTTTTCTTCTGGTGACAATTGTCTCCCTATTTTGATTTTCTGCTTGGGGTAAGTTGGGTTGGCCTCTATATCCTACAACTCATCTACTGGTTCCAGCTCTGGGCCGTCTCTAAACTGCAGAGTCTCAATGATGATCTCTCTGACATCTTTTCTTTCCTCAGCCCCCAAGTGTGTAGCTTCTACCTCGATCATATCATCTAGCTCAGCAGCTATTTCCCCGTTGGAGGCCCTTGAGTTTTGGTTGACTTGGAGGCATAGGTCGCCAATAATGATCTGGTCGACCAAAACTGTATCTGTCGAGACCCAAGTATTTTTAGAGGGACGTGTCGGCTCAGTCATGACGTGTTCATGTGAGAGATAGGTCGCCTTTTCTATACACTTGATCGTAGATAGTATGGAGGTGGTAGTGATAGATTTTGAAAACTTCCAGCTCGCCTCTGTAGTGTCAATTTCCAACTCCCTCTTCTTCTTGGAGCAGAGCACATGATCCAGATATTCCCTAGTTGTGCTTAGAACGCACCCAACTCCCATCATGGTGGGGAGCTTGACCCTTTGATGAGGGATGAAGGGCACCATTCCTAGTGCGACTTGTCTAGGTATACCGAATATAGTATAGTAATCACTTATTACATCAATGACTATAAATGTTAACTTAGTTGTTGTTCTCAAGGGATGCTATCCAATTTCACCTTGAGCTCTATCTGACCTTTTGATTCGACCCTGTGGTTGGTGAAGCCCTCTAGTTGACCGATTAAGGCGACAATCAGACATTTGTCAAACCCGTGTCTAGGAATGTTTTGTAATATAGAATGTCCTTACAGGCCCCCGTATCGACCAAAATCCAGCTGGAGGTACAGTCATCAACGAGCCCTTGAATCATCAATATATGTTCTCTCGCAGCCATGCTGGCCGCTAGCTCGTAGGGATAGAAACTGATCACCTCGTCTTGTACACAGCTTCTGGGAGGTACATATGGGACTTTACTCAGCTGGAAAATCTTGTGTTTGAGCGATGTGTTGTTTGTTTCTTCAGCAATTACCCCCAAAGTCAGTCTTGGTTGTCTTGGTTCTAGCACACCCCTTGTAGGTCTATCTCCTCCTTCAGGACAGCCTCCTTTCACAAACCTATCCAACCTTCCTTTGTTTACCCACTTCTGGATGATTCTTTTCAAGCTCATACACTCCTTCATGGGGTGCCCGGTGTCCTTTCAGGGACCCTTTCATTCGCCCTAGTTCTATTCTTTCCCTTGTTGTTGTCATTCTTGTTCTGCCCTCCTTTTGTCGACTCACCAACCTCAGAGTGCTTGGAGCCTTTGTCCTTTTTTCTTTTTTTGCATTCCTCAGCCATGACCACATCATAGGCCCTTTCAAATAATTCCTTCCTTGTGGTCCCCCTCCTAACCTGGAGCTCATATTCCAGATCGAGAGAAGACACTCCATTCCTAAAATAGTTGATGATCTCCCTATCTGTCAGGTCTTCCTCAATTTGGTCGACCAACTCATTAAACCGGGTGAAGTAACTCATGGTACTTTTTGTCTTTCCCTGAGTCATGTTGTTTAGGTCAGTCACTGTATTCTTATGAGCCCCTGCTACAGAGAACCTTTCCATGAACTTCCTCCTCATGTAACTCCACGAGGTGATGCAACCAGTGGATAGGCTACGGAACCAAGTCACTCCTGCACCTATGAATATGTTGGTTAATGCCTTGCTTAGCACGTCATCCTCAGAATAGACCAAACATATAGTGGCCTCAAACTGCTGCATATGATTCAAGGCATTGGTCGTGCCTGAATACTTTTCTAACACCAGAAACTTGAACCCAGCAGGTGGGCCTTTGTCGAGCATGACCTTGGCCAGAGGTCGAAGAGTGCAATTATTTCGTTCGACCTTCCCATTAGTCGCCTTTCGATCTGCCTCAATATCATCCAATCTTCTTTTTAAATTGAGAAGCTCCCTAACATCCAGGTCTTCCCTTTGGTAGGAGACAGAATTAGACTTTTGCCTCTCTTGACGATAGTGTTCCCTCCTAGAGAGAGTTTTCTGCCTCTCATCCCTTGGGGGAGTCCTTTCTCTCATTTTTTGTCGGGGAAGCGACCTCTCTCCCCTTTGTGGTGACCTATGTTGAGCCCTATCAGCTTCAAGCTACCTCCTTATAGCTGAGTCGGCCTCTTGCTCTCTCTGCTGGTTAAGCCTATCCCTTAGGTCGCCAGTCCTGTCTATGGAGATGTGGGTAGGAGGAGGAATTTCATTCCTTCTCTCTTCTCATGATGGCCTAGGTGCCCCATTAGCACACCTATAAGAGGTGAGAGAAGGGGCTACCCTTTGTGATCTTCTGTCGTCCTTATTAGGAGACTTAGGTAGCTTGAGCAACTCATTTTGTGCCTCGAGTAAGCAGTCTAGCCCGCTCTAGTAAGATCTTCTTTCTACCAAGGTAAGAAGCTGAGGGACCTGCAATGTCTCCTGCAGCTGGTCGACCTGTTTGGATTCTCTTAGCTTGCTGGCTCACCGCTTGATTAGGTAGGGGCCTCTTCTCTCTTCTCCTATCTTGCAGCCCCATTCCATCGGCCACACTGTTGGAGCGAGTGGCCCTACTAGTGAGGTGCCCCTCTGGAGTAGAAGGTAAGTTAGCAGTACGATTCCCCGTACCCACATCAATGTTTCCCCCAACATTTTCACGTATTGGTTCACTGGAGGCAGTAGCAGTAAGTCCGTATGTGTAAGTACCCAAATCCGGATCGTCAAAATTCGTTAAAAGTTAACCGGAATCCGTTAACTGGCCCGCTCCAGGTTAGCCGGAACCCGTTAAGCTCCCCGTTGCCAAGCCAACGAGACGTCCCGGGACTGCCCCGAGCATCCCAACGCCGAAGCATACTCAACACACGTCGTCGCACGTAAAAGTACAGCTTTCCCTGAAAAACACACTTTCCGGCACTTTTCGGCACTTTTCGGGGGCGTTTCGGACATTTTCCGGATTGTTATTTTAAAAACGGACAAAATCGGGAATAGTGGCACGAACTCCCACGAGACTGGTGAGTCATGGGACACGTGGCTTGCATGCCACAGCCCTCTAGTCACCTTTCAATCAAATTCATAGTAAAAAGACAAAAATACCCCTGGTATGCAGTCACGGTCCGACCGGACTCATTTGCAGGAAATCTGAAATTGCTAGCAAGCCCCTCCAATTTCCAAAGTTTCACAAAACCCCCTGATTTCACTCTAAGTCCGTCCGGACTCATGCTGAAATTTCACCTATAAATACAAGAGTTGTCAAAGCCATTTACAAGAACAAAAAAACACTCCCTTTCACCAAAACACCCACGGCCTAAACTGGTTCTTCCTCTCCCCGAGCCCAGTTTTACCTCGTTTTGCATGAAAACTCCGTATTTCGATCAAATACGACCCCCGCCACCTCAAAACATCGTTCCAAACACACTTTCGTATCCCGTATACTCCCCCCGAGCCAAAGGAGCCGACCCTAGCCATAGGTAGCTCCCTCTCTCTCTCTAAAACTCTCGTTCCGTCTCAGTTTACGCGCCAGTCGCTACAACCGTTTCGGACGACACTTTTGAAATATAGACGCCTCCGTCTAACGGAGTCCGATACGTTTTAGCCCCTAGATCCTCTTCTCTTCCCGTAAGAGAAGTAATCTCGGGTTAAAACGGCGTTCCGACCCCGTTCCGTTTACTTTTATGTCATTTACCAATTCCGGATCGTTTGATCCGTCGATCGTCATTTAAATTTCTGCCATTTACAATTCCGGACCGTTTGATCCGTCGAACGTCATTTACTTTCATGCAACTTTACAATTCCGAGCTGTTTGGCTCGTCGATCGTACTTTACAAATTCAGGACCGTTTGATCCGTCGATACCGCATTTAAATACTGTCATTTACAAAGTCCGACCCGTTTGTATCGTGATAGTATTTACCATTCAAAGTCCGAGTCGCAACCCGATTCGTTGATCGCACATCATTTAATACGTTTTTCCCGTAAAATCGTTAACAATGTAATTCCCGGTTCAAAACCGGAGTTCGACCTTCGAACTCTCTTTCAAAAAGCGCGAAATGACGTTTGGCATCCAAACGCTCCTCTTCAAACTTAAAAGCCGACTTTTGACATTCAAAAATCATTTAATACGTTTTCCCCGTAAAATCGTTAACAATGACATGCCCGGTTCAAAACCGGAGTTCGACATTCGAACTCTCTTTCAAAACACGCGAAATGACGTTTGGCATCCAAACGCTCATCTTCAAACTCAAAATCCGACGTTTGACATTCAAATGCTCTTTTCTTAAAAGTCAACATTTGACACTTAAGATAAACAGTTAAAATCAGCATTCGCGCCAGTTTTCCTAAAACTTCAAAACCGACGTTTGTCATTCAAACGCTCGCCTTTTCAAACAAGATCACCTAATCAACGTTTGACATTCAAACCAAGATTAAGCTTGTCATTCAAGCCCCCATTTCAAAATACAAACACACACACACACGCACACGTTTTCGAGAAAGGTAGAAAAACTCGTCGTACGAGGCGTTTCGGGTGATATCGTAATACTCTTCCCGAAACGTAATGTGACCTCCGAACCTAACAATCTTTGGTACTAAAAAGCTTTTTACTCGTTTTTGCTGCCAATAAAAATGACACCCCCTGTTTTCAAAGCCTTTTCCTAAGTTTTTGCTACCAATAAAAACGACACCTTTTTCAATCAATAGCCGTTTCTCAACATTTGGGCTCAGAATACAAAAACCGCGTGGTGACTCCTCTCCTTCCCGAAAAGAGTGGTCTCAGACACCAACCCTCCGCGAAAGACAACCGCTTTCGCCACGCGCGAAATGCGGGTAATTTCAATTGGCGACTCCGCTGAGGACTTTGGATACTTTTTTCAAAACTGCCGATGTTTTCAAAAAAAGCCTTACGTGGGTCAAACTTTCGTTTACCCTTCCTCGTTTTCGTGTGCGTGTGTTACTTTAAAACCTCGAACGGTTTTTTCAAAGGCATTACATTGTCGTCTTTTCAAAATCATACCATGTTTGTGCATCCCCATTCATGTTTGATTTTCATGTTATCTTTTGAACTGCGCATCAAAATTCTTTAAGACACATTCTGAAAAATCTCTGTTACTCAGAAAAAGAATTTTAGTGACCGCACACTACTCGCACTTGCTGCCTCGGTGCACCGCACTTCACGTGCACTTGCTCGCCTTTGCCCATTACAGCTGCACACTACGACCCGTAACCCGGGATGACCGTTCAGTTGCACCTTGGTTGGTCTGCCAGACACCTTTCAAGGGCGCACGGGGTCGTCCCAAACAGCCCATCCTAGCCCGTGTAAGCCATGCACACTTTGTGTCACACTTTGTCCAAGACCCCGGTTGGTTTTTGGCTTAGTTCGTGTCATAAACCCTAAGTGTATGTTTTTACGCCGGGTTCCGCCACGAGTCAAGCTCGAGAGATTGAGACCGAAGGTCGTTCCCGACCCGAAGTCTTGAGCTTTTCAGCCTTGACTTTGACGCGGAGCTCTACCGAAAAATATACCCGAAGGTTCAATGTGACACCATGTCACCAAACCCTCACTGTATGCACCGTGCCAGCCACAACTTGGCCAACGCCAAAAGCTAAGGCCCCTCACGCAAGCGAGTCAGGAGAGGTCATGCCGAAATTTTGGCACGATCCCCGCCTTAACTTAAGGACGTTGCTCGGGATAGTCCGTCCCGAGAAAGATGATCTACAATTGGAAACGAGGGGCTTATAAGCGTAGTGACGAGATCCACTGATAAGAGCATTAGGGTTAGTTGCGAAAAAGAAGACACGCTCTTTTCCAACCGATTAGGACTCTGAGAAAACGCGTTTTAAGTAAACATTAATCGGTAACTGCACATTGCACAAGCCCGAAACCTTGAGCTAAATACCCTTTTCTGAAGCCTAAACCCTGCCTTTCGTTCCCTGCAGCGAGCAGAAAGTGGTTCAGATTTCCAGGTCAGCGCCTCGCCAGAATTACAGTTACGGCAGCGTCAGACAGTTCTTCGGTTCCCTCAGTTCCCTCGACGAATATCCGACATGTCTAGCTCACCGAGAAATCGTGACGGGGAAGGACCCCCGCCACCGGTAACAGATATGACTTTGGAAGAAGCCATCAGGGCTTGTGAGGTTCACAAGAGGCAGAAAGAAGATCAGCAGAATTTCGTGGTACAACTTCTGAATGAGCGAGGTATAGCAGATATCCCCCAGTCAGACGGTACTTTCGTCCTGGTCGAGGATGACGATTCCCCGAAGTAAGCTCCTCAAACCTTCAACCAAGTTCCTCCCCCGCAAACTTACGGGATGCCTTCGAACCAAGGAAACATCCGACCTAGGCTCCACGTTGCCACCTCTCAGGGTAACCCCATCATATATGGCCAAGCCAGTGCTACTCCCATCACTCAATACCACCAGCGCACCGCTGGACCATCTCAGACAGATGCCAATATCCTTCAATACCCTCCCGAGTTCATCCCATTGCCTATACACGAATCCCAAAACACCGGAGACAAACCCCGATACAGTGCAGAAAAGGCCCCCATATATCCACATATATCAAGCCTTCCACCTCCAATCACTACCGCCCACATGGTAGCACCCGGCGTCGAGCCTCACAGTCCACCACTGGACCCAACTTTAGCCTGGATGGTCGAACAGATGAAAGACCTGAAAGCCACCATGAGCAGCTCAAAGCAGAAAACGCTCAAATCCACAGATCTGGGAATGGTCACGCCTCTCCCTGCCAAGTTCAGAATGCTGGAGATGGACCGATTCGACGGAACCGAATGTCCTCAAACGCATGTTGACACCTACGTTCTCGGCATGAGAGCGAAAGGAGCAACCCTCCAAAGAAATGGCCGACCACTTCCAAGATACGCTCAAAAGTTCGGCGTTACGATGGTTCCTAAGGGTCAAGCTCGCGGATCGCCACACTGGGATCGATCGCAACATCTTCCCCGGAACGGCAGTGCATCCAACTTAGAGTGGGAAACAATTCGTGAGGACTTAATCACCACTGAGCAGAAAACAGATGAAAGCGTTGGAGAATTCTACAAGAGATGGAGTTGGAAACTCTCCGAGATCATGGAGCCACTCTCCAAGGATGAACAGATGCGGATCTTCAAGTCCCGCTTAAGACCGTCTATCGAACTCTCATCGCTCATCATTTCTTCCCGCATCTCCGGGTCATGGTCAATGCCGGCTCACGGTTTGAGAAGGATCTCAAGGAAAAGTTGGCTACCGCACGCCCATACAGATACCGATCAGCAGTTGCATTCAATCCCGCACCGGCCCCCAGCATAGGGAAAGATACGTCTGTCAACTACATCCATCAGGGACAGCAGTCGGGCAACAGAAACCCAGTCCCACAAAACAACAACTCCACTTCGAAGGAGCCTGTTGTGTACTTCGACAAGTTGGACATGCCACTGAGCAAGATGCTGGAAAGGTTAATCAAGGAAGGTCTCCTTAAACCCGTTGCAAATTACAAACCCAAGAATCCCATAGTCAATGCTGACAAGAGAAAGTACTGCGCCTTCCATCAGTATCACGGCAATACCACCGACAACTGCGTGGGGTTACGGTACGAAATTCAGAACTTGATAGAGGAAGGAAAGTTGGAACGCCCCTGTGGGCCTAATACAGTCGGAAACCCTTTTTCGAACAACAACAGTGTGAATTCCATTGAATGGGTGCCCAAGAAGATTTTCGCAGAGCCAGTTCCTCAGCCTCTTCCAGCCGGGTCCTTATCAAATGTCCACATCAGCTACGATGTTTGTGACTGCTCCGCCTGCCTGGAGTACGAGTTCCAAAACATGGTGAGGAGCAATCCTTCGAGAAAACAGAAGAGGAAGTCCTCTCAATAGAAACTGAGAGAAAGATACGAAGCTGTAGACACCAGTGTGGGTACACTCGGAGAGCCATTCGGGAGGTTCGAATACTACGTACTCTACTCCAGCCGGTCCTCCCTTCCTCCAGGCCATGCTGCTTTAGAGCAGACAGGGGTGGGAAATTCGAAAAGTCCTGCTGACACCAAAGTTCAGGCCTCAGGGCTCCGAAATACCTCAGATCTTGGTAATCTTCTTGCCCGGAAGCCTAACCCCCGCGGGATCGCCCAAGGTTCAATTTGTCCAGCTTCCGAGCACGGACCTGCAAAGGAAGATCAAAGTCAGCTTGGCACTCGCACTCGATCAACGTGCTAACCAAGGGCGGCAACCGCCACAAACAGCCTCAACACAATCCCGAGGCTCCAGCAAAGGCTTTACCTCGCAGGTGGAAGACAGGAAACGGATGGCTTGATGACTCTCCTTCTCCGAATAGAGACCAGATCTACGATTCCCCACTGTATGGCAGTATGAACACTTTCTGTGACGAAGACCTGCCGAGAGATGCCTCGGGGCACAATGAAGCTTTGTACATCACTCTCAAGCTCAACACCATATCACTCCCCGGAGTATTGGTAGACAACAGATCATCCGTCAATGTCCTCCCTCTCAGCATGATGCGAGCCCTACGCATCAACGAAAGCCACCTGATTCCGTCAACCCGGACTATCAAGGCTTACAACAGCACGTCTCGTCCCATCCTGGGGACGGTGACTCTGGAGCTCTGGTTCGAAACCCAAATGTTTCCAGCAAAATTCCACGTAATGGACATTCCATCCGAATTCACAGCTCTGTTGGGATGCCCTTGGCTACATCACATGAAAGTCATAGCCTCCACTCTCCATCAATGCGTCAAGTTCATCAACCGTCAGGGAGATCTTGAAGTCATCAGAGGGGACAGTTTCCTCATAGGAAACGAAGCTGAGACAGGCTGCGTGCCCGCAGCCTGTGCATCGGGCTACCTCCTTCAAATCAACCAAGGGAATCGACGCAGAACCGAGGGGACCGACAAGGGAACCGACAAAGCAGACCGAGGGGACCGACAATGAACCGACAGCAGAATCGAGGGACCGACAAATGAACCGATGAAGATGAGAAAGAAGCAGGGATAGTCGGCCACAGAGACTACGTAAAGGATGGAACAGCCTAGCATGGGACCTCAAGCGTTTCGCAGGACTCAAGGCTAATCCGATAAGGAGCGTTCCTCGACATCACACTCTACCTGGACCAACTACCACCACACCCAAAGACGAGTACACATTCAAGGGAATCCTGACTTGGAAGAGCAACTCAGGGCACTCTCCACGGGAAACAGCTTGTTCGGATCAGCCGTCGAGGCCACATTCGAGACAATAACTCCAAAGCGAAGGAACCGTAATTCATAGAAGACGCTCTCGGTGGACCGCCTCTACGTAATCTTTTTGAAGAAGTCATGGAGGTGCCAAACCCGATTGACTCCGGGCTCCGAAAACAAGCATGATCGCCAGGATTGGGACAGCGAAGCCAAGCCTCTCGATCCCCGAACCCTCATCAAGCATCCAAAGAATGCCACCGGAGAACCGGGTAACTTTGACCGACCAAGGGCAAGCCAGCGAAATGGAAGACAAGCCGGGCTCGCACCCACATCTCCCTAAACCCGGTCTCGAACCCTCTCGAGTCAATCCTTGTAAAAGTCCAGTCCTTCCGAGTCGTCCAACGGCCTTACGAAGACTATGATAATGTAGCCAACCATGTATTTCCGTTCTCCTTTAATGAAAAGTCTCGACCTTTCTGAGTATCCTCTCATTGCCACTTTAACAACCGATAAGTTAACAAACAACTTAAAAGACGTTAATAACGAATCAATTGATAAAGAAGCGCATACATTAAATGAACAATACATTAAAGAAGTTCTCAAGCGTGTAGTTGACCAAGAGGACAACCGGGCCCAAGCTGCCGAAGAGGTTATGACCAAAGTGAACTGGGGTCGCGCAAGAGCCTAAAGAGACACAAGTGGGCGCTTTCTTCACCGATGCAGAAAAAGAAGCCCTGATAAGCCTCCTCCGGGAGTATGTTGACGTGTTCGCCTGGTCATACCAGGACATGCCAGGACTCGATCCCTCGATCGTGGAGCACAGAATTACCCTGGATCCCGAATCCAAGCCTATCAAACAGAAGTTGCGCAAGATCAAGCCAGAGTGGTCCTTGCAAGTGAAAGAAGAGATTGAGAAAATGCTTCGAGTTGGTTTCATCAGAGTAATTGAGTACCCGACTTGGCTCTCCAACATCGTGACGGTCACCAAGGCCAATGGAAAGGTCAGATGCTGTGTGGATTTCCGGGATCTCAACAAGGCCAGCCCTAAAGATGATTTCCCACTGCCTAACATCGACATGCTAGTCGACACCACGGCAAACTTCGAAGTAAAGTCCTTCGTGGATGGGTTAGTTGGATACAATCAGATCAAAATGTCTGAGGAAGATCAATCCAAGACTGATTTCACCACTCCGTGGGGGACATACTGCTACACGGTCATGTCGTTCGGTCTGAAGAACGCTGGGGCTACTTACCAGCGGGCTGCAACAGCCCTCTTCCATGACATGATTCACAAAGAAATCGAAGTATATGTCGACGACATGATCATCCACTCCAGAGGATCAGACATGCAACACATGACAGATCTGAGAAAGTTCTTCAACAGACTCAGAAAGCACTCCATGAGATTGAACCCTGCGAAGTGCACCTTCGGCGTCAAGCGTGGTAAGGTACTGGGGTACATGGTTACAGAAGGGGGTATCGAAGCCGATCCCAAGAAAATCAAGGCCATCATCGACATGAAGCCGCCTCAGACCCTGACAGAAGTGAAAAGTTTTATGGGAAGACTTCAAGATCATCGGCCGCTTCATCAACCAGCTGACATCTCTCTCGCGAGCCAATGTTCAAACCGATGAAGAAGAACGCCGACATCAAATGGGACTCCGAGTGCCGACAGGCTTTCGAGAAAATCAAGACATACTTGGTGAATCCCCACTCTGTGCCCGCCACATGAAGACAAGCCACTACTCCCGTACACGACGGTGATAGATACGTCAATCGAGCAATGCCGGCACAAGAACAGAAAGATTCCAAGGTTGAGCATGCAATCTACTTCGTAAGCCGAAGCTTCAAGGAAGTGAACTCACTACGCAAAGATAGAGAAAACTTGTACCGCCTTCGTATGGGTAGTCGGGAAACCGAAACACTACATGCGGTCACATTCGGTGCTCCTGGTCTCCAAAATGGATCCCGTCCGATATCTCTTTGACAAGCCATCCCTGTCAATGCAACTAGCCAAGTGGTCATTCTTCCTGGCTGAGTTCGACATCAAGTACATGGTCAGAAAGTCAACGAAGGGCAGAGTAATGGCAGATCAGCTGGCCGACTTCCCAAGCAGTGAACCCAAGGGTCCTGATCCGCAATTTTCGGACGACGGAATCTTCTCACTTGACAGCGCAAACCGCTGGCAACTCTTCTTCGATGGGGCAGCCAACAAGAAGGGAAATGGTATCGAAATGCTCCTTGTCGATCCCAAGGACGAGCATACTCCCATAGCCATCAAGCTGAATTTTGAAACAACCAACAATGCCGCAGAATACGAAGCCTGTGCAGCCGGTCTGGAAGCCGCTCTCGAGCGCAACATATCAGAACTGGAAGTATACGGAGACTCAGCATTGATCATCAATCAAGTGTCCAACAAATGGAAGACGATAGATTCTGACCTCCAAAAGTACCACGCGTACATGGAGGAGCTCATTGCTCAGTTCAAGGACATCTCTTTCCACTATTTTCCAAGAGACAGGAACCGTTTCGCAGATGCCCTGGCAACCCTCGCCTCTCTTATTGAAATTCCCGATGGGAAATCAGTAAAACCCCTCAGAATAGGCAGACGGGAAACACCCGCTTATTGCTGTGAGATCGAAATAAAAAATGAAACGATCGACGAACCCTGGTACAATCAAATATACCAGTACCTCCAAAACGGAGAAGCTTCCTTCACCAATGAAGATGGAAAATACAAAGAAGGGATCAAAGCCAAAAACATGATGGCATTAAAATGCCTGGCATCCCATTTCGTCATTCCGGGGGGTATATTGTACAAGAAGCGCCACCAAGGGCCACTCCTTCGGTGTGTAAACAAAGAAAAAGCCATCGAGCTAATGAACGAAGTTCATAACGGAACCTGCGGTCCGCACATGAACGCTCGAGCATTGACACAGATCATTCTCCGTATGGGATACTATTGGATATCAATGGAAACAGACTGCATCCAGTTCGTCCGAAGCTGCGACAAATGTCAACGGTTCTCCAATCTCAATCACATCCCTCCGCATGAACTCTATTGCATGACTACACCTTGGCCTTTTGCCACATGGGGAATCGACGTCATCGGCAAGATCACTCCACCAGGGAGCAATGGTCACGAGTTCATTCTAGTCGCAGTCGACTACTTTACCAAGTGGGTAGAAGCCAGATCGTACAAGGTACTGAATTCTAAGAAGGTGGCCGAGTTCATCAGAGAGAACATCATGTGCCGATACGGAGTGCCCAACGAGATTATATCCGACAACGGGACTCACTTCGAAGGAGATTGTGACCAACTGCTGACCGAATTCAGAGTCACATGCCACAAGTCTTCTCCCTACAGACCACAAACCAATGGTGCATTAGAGGCAGCAAACAAGACTCTCGCAATGATAATCAGAAAGATGACCACCAGAGGTCGGGATCGGCCCGAAAAGCTACATCTAGCCCTCTGGGGATACAGAACATCAGTCAGAACCGCCACAGGGGAGACTCCGTTTGCACTTACCTACAGAATGGAAGCAATGCTACCCGTGGAACTGGAAATTCCATCCCTTTGAGTCCTCTTGGAAAATGGGATCAATGAAGTCGAATGGCTACAGAGTCGTCACGACGAACTTGCTCTACTCGACGAGCGCAGATTGAAAGCCATGGAACACACTCGAGCCTACCAGAGCAGAATGGCCCGAGCATTTGATAAGAAAGTCAAGATCCGAGACATCAGAGAAGGCGACTTGGTGCTAAAGGAAAAGCCTCCTATGCAGACCAATCCCCTCGGAAAGTGGGAGCCTACTTGGATAGGACCGTTCGTGGTACAAATAATCTTCTCCGGAGGAGCCATGAAGTTAGCAGATTTGGACGGGAACCCTTTCGTTAACCCCGTGAACGGAAGCAAGCTCCGCAGATACTTCGTTTGAGGAAGAGCACGAGTCAACTCTCCTTCCCCATACACCACCCCTCAATAAAATTAAAGTGCTAAAAGAGTAATAACCAACTGGATACATTCCCAACAATGATCCAGGTAAAAAATAGGGTCGCACTGCTTTTGTCTTTGTTTTTCTCAAATTCACCTAAAGTGTCGAACTACGGTGACCTGAGCCCCTTAGTCCAATTGTAAAAGGGGAACGTAGGCAGCCATCATTGGTTCGGTCTCAAAAAACAAAAAAATAATAATAAGCATCAATTGCTTGTGTTTCGAAAAACTCTTTTCAATTAACCTACAAATTCATTACGGTTAAAACAATCTTTGATGAGTTCAAGCACGGTCAACTCTTGACTCGCTACACGCTAGCAAAACTACAATAAAACATTAATCAGTTAATGTGTCTGCAATGACAAGGGTGGATACTACGGACAAAGAAGGTCAACCTAGTTTCCCGTACTTGGTCCTTCATCCTTCTTCCCCTTCCCTTTCCCACGGCGAGTATTCTTCACCTTCACAGGGAATATTCCGGTAGTCCTTCTACCTGGCTCAGGGACCCTTCCCGACGCCTCCGTCAAACCTGTAGCTGTCAACGCAGCCCTTTCCCTAACTCTATCTTGAGCTGCCTCTCTTCTAGCCATCATAACCGTGCTTTGATTGGCCTCTCGATCAGCATTGGCCTCATAGTCAGCCATGCCGTTCCCAGTACGATCCCCAGGGTTAGCTCCCGCTTCGGTCCTCCTCAAGGTTGAGCTGTCAAGGTGATCAGCACCCAACAACTCACTCTGTCTCCACAAGATAGCCATCTGTGTCTCCCTATACACTCTTCGTACAGCTCGTATATCACAGACAGTAACAAAGGCCCTCTCTCCGGTGAAAGAGAACCCTGGTAGGAAAGGACGTGTATTGCCACAACCGCGTGAGCAACAATAGCGTCGAAGGATCTTCCATCAGCAGAGATCCCACCTCGAAGGTAGCAGCATGAACTAAACCCGTCAGTGGCACCTGCTCCAGCCCGTACCGTCGTAGCACCAAAGATGGAATGTAGAAAGACGTCTGGGACAGCCCCGGTACTCTGACAACCAAGAGACCCTCCTGAGCGGTCCGAAAAGTCTGTAACTTCCAGTGGGGAACCCACCATCGCAAGTGATGCGTGCGGAGTTTGGCCATTCAGAGCTCCAGTTCAGCCTGATTGCCCCCTATCACCAGAGGACGTCAAGAAAAGGACCAAGCGTCACAAGACATTGGCACCTCGGGCATCATCTGCAGTCTCTCCCTCAACCACATGGTAAGCATAGCGGGACTCCCTCCCCACATGTATCGGCTGTCGGTCACCATCCGACCTATGCCCAGGAACGTCTCGCCCAAGACCAAAGGCAGGATGTCTCCCCTGCTTCCCATCGCCTCACCCAGTCCAAGACACCGTGATGGCACACACCCAGGGACGTGAACGTGAACAAAGTAGCGATCGCGCACAGAGCAAACGCGTCCCACGCGAGGACGCTCCCCTCACTACCAGAAAATCCATCGGACAGCCCCTAAATGTCGACATAATCAGTGTTCAATATCATCATCCCGTATGCTTCTCCCGTAGAGATACCAAGCAGAGACAATAACTTCTCAACAGTGGCCATGCCACCAGCATAGGGAAGAACTAGCTGCTCCGTCTCAGGTCCTCCCAGAATGGCCCGGAAATCTTCGAACGTAGGAGTGATTTCGTTGTACGAGAAGTTGTACACATTCCTCCGTACATCCCAGAAATGAGCCGCTGCTCTCAAAAGATCCCAATCTGGCATGAGCTCCTTCAAAGCCCAAACAGATTTCATCCCGTAACAACCCTCGAAAAACCCCTTATTTTGCCTCGTGTGGTTCCGTACCCACGACTGAAAATTATCCAAGTATCGCTCTTGCATCCGAAACGATAGCTTAGGAAAGGGAGCCATGAAAGAAAGTGAAGGAAACCTTAGGAATTTGAAAGGAATTCAGCTAATGGACTAAGGCAAATGCGCAGTTCTTACAAATTGCAAAGCTGAAACTGCAATTTAAAAGAATCTGGAATTTCATCCTCAGTCCGTGGGACTCTCTCTGCCAGCTTGACTTGTCAACTCGCAGCTACCGCTTCTTAAATTGGAAACAATTCCAAACCAAGCCCTGTTCATGCCTTTGTGAATCTGCGTGCTCCCATGGTTTCAATTAACCAAAGCCAACACCTCTTCCGCCTCGGGCTCGTGCAACAGTGCAATTAATTAATAATCAGTGCATATAGGCATAAATTTTGACCCGTTCAATTTTTCATGCATGTTTCATATTATTTATTTTTGATCAACCTACTTGCTTATTTGCCAAAATAAAAAGAAGGTAATCACTAAATAGATGTGCAAAGTACAGATTCCGCCTCAAGGGCGCCTTTTTTCAAATACAAGTCAAATCGTTCTGGATAATACATACATTTTGTCTAAAAAAGCGCTAAAAGAGGACTACTCAGAGTCCTGCTTGTGAGGACCCCGACCCGTAACCTACACGTATCCCGAGTTGGAGCATCCTCAAACTAACCCAAATTTACTAAACCTTGAAAACTTTGATATAACTTTCAAACATAACTAGATTAACATAACCATTTCAAAACAACTCCACTACTCTCCACACCGGAGGAAGAGTGGACTAACTTTGAAAATACTAAATTGTTTTTGTTACAAAAGATTATGGTTGCAATGTAGAATTTTAAGTTTATAATTACAAACTTCCATAGAGAAATTATAACAAAATATACTTTCTACGCCAACCTAACGTACCCCGACAATACCCAAAAGCTCACTGCCAAACTCCTTTCCGCGTCGGTCCGCCTGTCTCGGGATCTAAAAACATTAAAGGGAGAGGGGTGAGAATAAATTTCAGCAAGCTATTATGAATGCAGTAATATGCCAAATAAAATGCAACACATAACAAGTTGCACATAACACATTGGAAAAGCTGTAAACACCTTTCATTACCTTGGTTTACCTTTTCCCGTCTGAACACTAGTCGTACAACATTGGGTATAATAATACTCCAATCTTAAGTGAGCTGCTTAAGCAATACTCACATCTTATAAGACCCGTTTTTCAGGGAACCAAATAAGATAGTAGCAACTCTGTAAGGCTTTTGGCTCACTACAGTATGCTATACCCCGACCCGCGGCCACGTGAGGGGACTGTCACAGATATAACATAATCCGATCACATTAGGTCACACTTCCATAATTGATCGTATTATGTTATACCCCCAACATCAGCTGATTAACAAATTATCAAGCACATAATAGTTACTTGAAACATAATCCACAAAAAGGGATAACAATATAGCAACATGGTAAAATATACTCATGTCCAACCAATATCATAGTGCAACAGTTATTCAACACACTATGCATAATATAAACAATGTATATGAACTCAAGTAAGACAAGAAAGTATCATCAATCCATCCTACAAGGTCATTATACCATAATACATAGCCTCTTTAAAGGTCTAAGTCAAATCTACCAAGTTGGGATCATATTTGTCAAGTTACCAAACTAGGTTAACTAGCGTTTTCCAAGCAACATCTAAAGTACTTCCCCAATTCCATTTTGATCACTTAAGATGTCATCGTGTAGCCAAAGTATTCTACTTTAATATAGGTTAAAGAGATTTCATTTTGGTTCTAGTTTGATTGGGTTTGAATAGCTTTAAAATTGATGTGAGAAACCAGGTCAGGGCATGACTCGTGCCCCAGGGCACGACTCGTGCCAATTTTCCTCAATCTACTCAGAACGATTTAGCCTCTTAGGTACGACTCGTGGGCACGATTTGGCCAAGGGCACGACTCGTGCCAAGGGGAACGACTCGTGCCTCGGCCCAGAACAGGCAGTAGCAGCAGCAACAACAACTATTTCCCCAAAATCAAATGTTCCAACCAAGTGACTTCTAATTTGTGAACCTAAGGGAGATTTCCAACTTTGTTCACTTCATTCTAACTCATTTAACCCCATGGACTCATGTCTTAAACCTAGATCATTACCACTTCCATGAACCACAACATTTCCTATAAAACTAACAAATTCCTCAATCCAAGAAAGTTTCTCCAAGCATCAAAACCAATAGAACAACCATAACAACATTAATATTCATGAACATTCAAGGAAGGAAAAGGGTCATAATAACTCACCTTAGGATTTTTGGATGAAAAGATGATCTTCTTAGCTTGATTGATTCCTCTAGTTGTCCCAACCTCAAAAGTACTCTTGGATTTGAAAATGGATAAGAAATGGACTTGATAGAGATCTTGGAAGTGAGGCTTTCAATGGAGGTTTTCCATGGAAAATGGTAAGAGAGGAATGAGGAGAAGAATGATGGAGGAGGTTAGAGGGAGTATGAAAAGGGTAAGGGAAAAGTGTAGGAGGTATGGGTTGCCTTGACTTGGGGAGGAGAAAGGAGAGGATTTTAGGGAGATGGTCCCCTCCACCCTAAAATGCAAGGCTTTCAACAATTAAATTAAACCCCTCTTTTCCTTTATTTATTTTACCCATTTTAGCCTCCTCTTACTATTTATCAAATTCCTATTTTTATTTTCCCCTAAAGTTCTTTATTTAATTTCTCTTAAATTCCTAAGAGGTTCTAAATTACTTCTCAACCATCTTATCTTAAGATAATAATTTTAAGGACATAAATGAACACATAAAATTAACATAAATATTAAAAGCATATAATATGATATTAAAATTAGGGCCTAGGGTTAGGGTCGTTACACTGCTCGTTATCCGAGCACTCGATGCACTGCTCCGCAGCAGCCGGATCCATCGAGAACAAGAAATCTCTGAATTCCTCCAGGCGGGAATACGAGAAAGGCCTCCTCTGCGCCTGCGAACTCGAAGACTCTCCCCTCTCGTGCCCCGAGTGCGAAGGAGGATGAGCTCCAAACCCAGCCGTTCCGCCCGCGAACTGGCCAAATCCCTGCACAAAGTCCTCTCCACCAGCTGTAGGAGAAGACGAACCTCTCGGCCTAGACGGCCTCGGCTCATGAACATCCACGCTCCTCTGGGAACTGCACCTCAGGAACTCCACGAGCCTCCTAGCGTAGTTGGCCCACCCGTCCAACTGTCTCATGGCCTGATTATACGTACGGCCGTACACCCGCAAACCAGAAAGTCATCAAAAGACAAGCAGATAAAGATGCATGCAACATTTGCAGAATGCTACTATCAAGTGCAGAAAATCAAAGGTACTCACCGAAGCGTTGGGGTCCACCCTGTACTGAGGTCTCGGCTCCTCCGGGATCAGGATCACCAACCTCCTGCGCGAACCGTCCAGCCCCTCGTACGCCAGCCTAACGCATGGGAGCGGGAGATCTCGGGGATATCCAGGGCCCTCGCCCTCCCTGTGCTGCACCTGTGGGCTCCTCAGCCTCATCCTCAAGAAAGTGTCATAGTCGGCTCCTGCTATGACATACTCGGTATAAAACACACCCTGTCTATACCGCTCCAACTCCTCCATCGGCATCGACAAAGGATGCTGCATGTGCAGAGGCGGATCCACCGGTACCATCGGAAGAGACCCCGGGCCATGCTGACGGGTCACCCTCTCCCCCAGATACATCACATCGCAGTGAAGTCCCACCAGCAGCTTTCGCCGCCGCGTAACCTCACTAGCAACCTGAACCACGCCAATGTGAATCCGGCTCCACCAGGTCAGCCGGATCCGCTCGGAGAACTCTCGGCTCAGGGCTTGAGACACCTCCTCGTATGACAGTCGAGTCCCCTCCCTCGACGACACCGCCCTCTTCGCCTTCTTCTGCCAAGACAGCATGGCAGGGAACAAGGACCGGTATGCCTCCTTAATCTCCCACCGCTGCGGGCTGAACACCTCATAGCACCAGACCTGTCAAGCAAATGGAAAGTTATGTCAGCTACAAAGAAGATACATACGAGTACAAAAATGAGACAAGCTGGAAGAGAAAAAGACGTGAACTCACATCCAAAGCAAACGAGAAGCAGCACAAGGAGCTCTCCTCTCCCCGCGAGAACCTGTCCAAGGCGTAGTAGAGCTCGGCCAGTCCAGCCTCCCCCCATGCGTACCCCCTCACGGCATCCAGATCTGTCAGCGACCCGAGCAGAGGGAAGTGACAGGACATGTCAGAAGTCGGGAAAAGAGTCGCTGACAACGCGAACCATAGGAACCCTCGAGCCAGACGCTCAGCGGTCATCCTCGGGGACCCCTCCCCATAATCAGCAATGCCTGCCCTCAGATGCATCTCCATCGGCCTGTACCGAATACCTAAGCCCCTGGCATCGGTAATATCGAAACCCAGCAGCTCCGACAACTGCCTCGGGGTATAGCCATCCACCCACACCAGCGCGTTGCCCCAGGTTGGCAACTCAGTGATAGCAGCAAAGTCAGTGGGAGTCACCGCGGCTACCGTACATGGACCTCGCCCTCTGCGTCACAGCCACCGCGGCTACCGCGCTAATAAATCCAGTCAAGCCGGAGTCAACCACAAGCTATCGTGGACTCCTCTCTCCGTCTCGAGGCTCGTCCGGGAATATCTCCCACAGCACTCGAACTGCCTCAAAGGCTCCCCGACTCTTCTGATTGTGAACATCAACTGTCCCTCGCCCCTGCAGGTGAAAACGGCAAAATATGTTAAGCACAGAAGCGACATCAACAGAGTGCACAAACGCATGTCAAAATGATGCAATGCAGATACAGTTCTCATTCTTTTCCTAAAATATTTCCATCCCGATTGGAGTATTAACGGTCCAAGATTTCAAAGCACTTCGAAAACTCCGTCGAATCCAGAATTTTCAAAACCTTTAGAAAACTCCGTAGAATCCAGAACTTTCAAAGCATTTCGAAAACTCCGTCGAAACCGGAACTTTCAAAAGCATTTCGAAAACTCCGTCGAATCCGGAACTTTCAAAGCCCTTCGAAAACTCTGTTGAATCCGGAACTTTCAAAGCCCTTCGAAAACTCCGTCGAAATCGGAACTTTCAAAACCCTTCAAAAACTCCGTCGAATCCGGAACTTTCAAAACCCTTCGAAAACTCCGTCGGAACCGGAACTTTCAAAACCCTTCGAAACTCCGTTGAATCCGAAACTTTCAAAACCCTTCGAAAACTCCGTCGGAACCGGAACTTTCAAAACCCTTCGAAAACTCCGTCGAATCCGGAACTTTCAAAGCATTTCGAAAACTCCGTCGAAACCGGAACTTTCAAAACCCTTCGAAAACTCCGTCGAAACCGGAACTTTCAAAACCCTTCAAAAACTCCGTCGAATCCGGAACTTTCAAAGCATTTCGAAAACTCCGTCGAAATCGGAACTTTCAAAACCCTTCAAAAACTCCGTCGAATCCGGAACTTTCAAAGCATTTCGAAAACTCCGTCGAAACCAAAACTTTCAAAACCCTTCGAAAACTTCGTCGAACCCGAAACTTTCAAAACCCTTCGAAAACTCCGTCGAATTCGGAACTTTCAAAGCATTTCGAAAACTTCGTCGAACCCGGAACTTTCAAAACCCTTCGAAAACTCCGTCGAATCCGGAACTTTCAAAGCCCTTCGAAAACTCCGTCGAATCCGGAACTTTCAAAACCCTTCGAAAACTCCGTCGAAATCGGAACTTTCAAACCCTTTCGAACATTTCGAAAAGTTACTCCGTCCCGATTTAAACATGCTTTAAATTCGAAAAACACATCTAGACATGGAATTTTGCAACCAAAATTTTTATGTCATCTACCCATAGTGTCAATTGAACTACACTCTAGTCAATTTCGACAAAGTTGCATAGCAAAGTCAAAAGCCCCAATCCGGGCACCAAAATCCCTAGCTCATTTCTAGTCAAATTTCTAACATTTAAATAATGCACATTCTTAAAATTAATGGAATTTGAGGGAAGTGTACCTGTCTCTCGATCCCTCCTTTGGATTTGTGGTTCTCCCTAGCCGGGTAGAACTCCGTCGGATTCAATGGAAGAGTAATGGTTCGAATGGTCCGAACCAACCGCGTTCTTTCGTCATCGGTTCTTCCATGACGAGCCATTGGTTCCAAATCACCCTCCATGTTGATTTTCCTTCACAGATTTGAGCAAACCTCACAATTTGGATTGGTTTTTCTCTCCTCCTTTCTCTCCCTCTCGTCGGAATAAATGGAAGAAAATGGCCAAATTCAGCTTCTGCCTCGGCGCTGGAATGAACCTGGTCAACTTTTCAGGTTCAGTTCGGCCGGACTCTTTCTGCAGCAGAAAGATTCCTTGTCAATTCAGCCCCTCAACTTTTTAAAAGTTCCAATTTTACCCCTTTTGGCCCCCAAAAGTGTAAAATTTCCCCAAAGTTAGACATTTATAACACCCCTCTCTTGAGATCAAGCCCAGTTAGTTTTCACTAACGCTCGTCTCCAGACGTTAAATTCCCAGTTAGTTTTCACTAACGCTCGTCTCCAGACGTTAAATTCTCAATCCTCAGTCGACGTTTGACATTCAAACGCTCACTTCCATCTCAAGTTTACGTTTGACATTCAAACGCTCAATCCCGTCTCCGGACATTCCAGTTACAATTCCGTCTCCCGACGTCAAAATTTCTATTGGTTTTCACCAACGTTCACTTCCCCGGCCGCCAGTCGTAAGCCCGATCGTCTCACCTCAGCGGCCATCAAGGTAAGCCCGAACGCTCATCCCCAGCAGGATTCTAAAGAAGAAACGTCAATCCTTCTGAGTTGTTAATAACACCAGTTTAACACAACCATTCCCATCATTGCCACCCTATCCCCAACAGGATAAACCTGGCCGTCATCGTAAGTCCAGCACTCAAGGCACGAACGCCTTCATCCCAGGATAAACGCATCCAGCAACTCCGGTTTGAGGCGCCACACGCCCTCGTATGTTTCAACAATTCCGGTTTGAGGCACCACACGCCCTCGTATGATCCAGCAACTCCGGTTTGAGGTGCCACACGCCCTCGTATGATCCAGCAACTCCGGTTTGAGGTGCCACACGCCCTCGTATGATCTGGAAGAATCTCCGGTTTGAGGCGCCACACGCCCTCGTATTATCCAGCAACTCCGGTTTGAGGCGCCACACGCCCTCGTATGATCCAGCAACTCCGGTTTGAGGCGCCACACGCCCTTGTAAGCTCCAGCCACTCCGGTTTGAGGCGCCACACGCCCTCGAAGGTTTCAGAAATCCCAGGTTCAGACGCATCACAATAGTCTCCATTCAGGTCCAGGTACCTCGCGATGGTCTCTCCCAGGTTCAGACGCCTCACAATAGTCTCCATTCAGGTCCAGGTACCTCGCGATGATCTCTTTCAGGTTTAGACGCCTCCCAACAGTCTCGCTCAGTCAAGGTCCCCACGTGCGGCTTCTTGCACCTACGAACTACGATCGGCTTGATTCCCGCTCGGGATACGTAGGAATCCTTTCGCTAAGGGTCCAGCCAGCTGACCGCCCAGGTCTCTTTCAAAGTAAGGCATCCCGATTTGGATCCTTATCTTTTTTCAACGACCCCACTTCCTTCGGAAATGACGTCGCTGAGGGGCTAACTGTAAGTACCCAAATTCGGATCGTCAAAATCCGTTAAAAGTTAACCGGAATTCATTAACTGGCCGCTCCAGGTTAACCGAAACCCGTTAAGCTTCCTGTTGCCAAGCCAACGAGACGTCCCGGGACTGCCCCGAGCATCCCAACATCGAAGCGTACTCAACACACGTCGTCACACGTAAAAGTACAGCTTTCCCTAAAAAATGCACTTTTCGGCACTTTCCGGGGGCGTTTCGGACATTTTCCGGACTGTTATTTTAAAAACGAACAAAATCGGGAATAGTGGCACGAACTCCCACGAGGATGGTGAGTCATGGGACACGTGGCTTGCATGCCACAGCCCTCTAGTCACCTTTCAATCAAATTCAGAGTGAAAAGACAAAAATATCCCTGGTATGCAGTCTCAGTCCGGCCGGACTCATTTGCAGGAAATCTGGAATTTCCAGCAAGCCCCTCCAATTTCCAAAGTTTCACAAAACCCCCTGATTCACTCTAAGTCCGTCCGGACTCATGCTGAAATTTCACCTATAAATACAAGGGCTGTCAAAGCCATTTACAAGAACAAAAAAACACTCCCTTTCACCAAAACACCCACGGCCTAAATTGGTTCTTCCTCTCCCCGAGCCCGATTTTACCTCGTTTTGCATGAAAACTCCGTATTTCGATCAAATACGACCCCCGCGACCTCAAAACACCGTTCCAAACACACTTTCGTATCCCGTATACGCCCCCCGAGTCAAAGGAGCCGACCCTAGCCATAGGTAGCTCCCTCTCTCTCTAAAACTCTCATTTCATCTCGGTTTACGCGCCAGTCGCTACAACCGTTTCGGACGACACTTTTGAAATGTAGACGCCTCCGTCTAACGGGGTCCGATACGTTTTAGCCCCTAGATCCTCTTCTCTTCCCGTAAGAGAAGTAATCTCGGGTTAAAACGGCGTTCCGACCCCGTTCCATTTACTTTAAGTCATTTACCAATTCCGGATCGTTTGATCCGTCGGTCGTCATTTAAATTTCTGCCATTTACAATTCCGGACCGTTTGATCCGTTGAACGTCATTTACTTTCATGCAACTTTACAATTCCGAGTTGTTTGGCTCGTCGATCGTACTTTACAAATTCCGAACCGTTTGATCCGTCGATACCGCATTTAAATACTGTCGTTTACAAAGTCCGACCCGTTTGGATCGTGATAGTATTTACCTTTCAAAGTCCGAGTCGCAACCCGATTCGTTGATCGCACATCATTTAATACGTTTTTTCCGTAAAATCGTTAACAATGTAATGCCCGGTTCAAAACCGGAGTTCGACCTTCGAACTCTCTTTCAAAAAGCGCGAAATGACGTTTGGCATCCAAACGCTCGCCTTCAAACTTAAAAGCCGACTTTTGACATTCAAAAATCATTTAATACGTTTTTCCCGTAAAATCGTTAACAATGACATGCCCGGTTCAAAACCGGAGTTCGACATTCGAACTCTCTTTCAAAACGCGCGAAATGACGTTTGGCATCCAAACGCTCATCTTCAAACTCAAAATCCGACGTTTGACATTCAAACGCTCTTTTCTTAAAAGTCAACATTTGACACTTAAGATAAACAGTTAAAATCAGCATTAGCGATACTTTTCCTAAAACTTCAAAACCGACGTTTGTCATTCAAACGCTCGCCTTTTCAAACAAGATAACCTAATCAACGTTTGACATTCAAACCAAGATTAAGCTTGTCATTCAAGCCCCCATTTCAAAATACAAGCACACACACACACGCACACGTTTTCGAGAAAGGTAGAAAGACTCGTCATACGAGGCGTTTCGGGTGATCTCGTAATACTCTTCCCGAAACGTAACGTAACCTCCGAACCTAACAATCTTTGGTACTAAAAAGATTTTTACTCGTTTTTGCTGCCAATAAAAATGACACCCCCTGTTTTCAAAGTCTTTTCCTAAGTTTTTGCTATCAATAAAAAAGACACCTTTTTCAATCAATAGTCGTTTCTCAACGTTTGGGCTCAGAATACAAAAACCGCGTGGCGACTCCTCTCCTTCCCGAAAAGCGAGGTCTCAGACACCAACCCTCCGCGAAAGACAACCGCTTTCGCCACGCTCGAAATCCGGGTAATTTCAGTATGAGACCATATTTGTGATTAGGCGAAGTTTAAAGGTCTAGTGTGATCGATTCCCGGCAATGAAACCAAACTGATGATGCAGAAAACGATCCAGATCAGCGTTAGTCTAGCAATAGGTTGATCTCCAGCAACTTAAACTTGAAACCACGAATAAACGACTAGTCGGGGTGATATTCGGCTAATACCTTCTGGCGTGATGATGAGATGTCGAGTTATATGAGAATATAAACTGTATGGAAATGACGTAATCTCAAAATAGACAAGAATGCATTACCTTTTTACGTTGGATGTAGTCTGGTATATATAGTCGTGATGTAGGATCGTAATGAATCCCTTAAATCGTGGATACAATACTGGCGTAACGATCTTCGTGATTGTAGAAGACGGTTACAAATTGAGTCGTAGATATACGCACATTTTTGTAGGTCGAGGTCGTCTAAGTATTCGAGGTCGACCTGACTTCGTGCCTTAGTCAGGTAGAGATTGCCCAATTAGATGATCATATGTCGTACAAAGCCAGGTCGTGACCAGGGGTCGTCGGACAATGAGATAGCTCGACTGATCCATAATGTTGGGCTGTTGGGGTCGTAGTAATTGGATTGGCCCATTTAATAACTGTGTCTTTATGATGCCTGGAATGTTGGACTTCATATGTTGGGCCTGATCCGTCACTTTTATTTCGTTTACATTCAAATATTTACATGGGCTAAATGATAGGGATAACTATAAATAAATGATTGACTTATCTACATGTGCAAATATAGATATTTGCTAACAAAAGTGCCAAAAATTTAAATGTTTTTGGAACTTGAATTTATGGGGATGCGGCAGGATAAGTTAGATGAAATAAGTTTTTCCTTTTTATTATTATACAATTTTCGACGTAATTTTTATTAGAGGCAAAGCTTCATACATCTGACCGCTCCTCCTTATCTCACCATAGGTGGGACCATTTTCGACACTGAAATAATGTTGTTGTTGTAATATTGTGTTCCTCAATTTTGGACATGAAAGTGAACCATGTCAAGTTTCATTAAATTTTAAACATTCTGTAAATAGAGGACCTTATCTGGGATTGGGATGTATGTAACTCATATGATCCGACAAGTTGAGATTATGATGAATTCTATACCAAAATACATTTTTTGACCATCTACTTATAATGCAATTTTTCAATTCGCAAACGTTATTAATTTGGATAATATTAATAATTAACTAAACATTACAAAGTTTAAATTTTTAATCTCATAAAATTAATTTCATTGTGATTTTAATGGTCAACTAACTCGATTCTTTATTAATAATATGAAATTTTGATTATCCTAATAAAATTTTAAAAATTATTACTGATAATAATAATTTTTTAATGCATCATGACAATTTTTAAAAATTAAAAATATAAATGTTAAGAGGCGTACGAGGCGGGTACGAATTAGGCATTTCGCTTGATTTTCCATCCCGAATTCGTTTTCGAAATGTGAGTATTATATATATATATATATATATATATATATATATATATATATATATATATATATATATATATATATATATATATATATATATATATATATATATATTATATATATTAGTATATATATTATATTATATAGTATATATATTATATATATAATATATAATATATATATATATTATATTATATATATTTATATTTATATTTATATATTATATTATATATGTATAGTATATTATATACAATATATTATATATATTTATATATTATATATATATATTATTATATATATAATATTTATTTGAGTTGGTCTTATAAAAAAATTATTTTTTCTTAAGATAAGAAAAAACGTATTTTTTCAAAGCGCTGGCCCGCTGGGCATTATTATTCAAAACAAAGGGTGGCATTTTCGTAATTACTGGCAACCATGATAAATGTCCAGTGTTAATATTACAAATGACCAGTGAATTCATACTGACATTTTATAAACATGAAACTGGCATTTTTCTCAAGTGCTAGTGTTAAAAATTGCCAGTGAGTACACTGGCACTTTTTTACATTGATACTGACAGTTATTAAAAGTGCAAGTGGTAGTGTTAATAATTGCCAGCCATTACACTGGCACTTTTTAACATTGATACTGACACTTATAAAAGTGCCCGTTGTAGTATCAATAAGTGTCAGTGTAAAAAAGTGTCAGTACCAGTTTAACAAAGTGCCAGTGTAAACAAAGTGCCAGTGCATGTGTAACAAAGTGCCAGTGTAAAAAGTGTCAGTGCTAGTTTAACAAAGTGCCAGTACACTAACACTAGCACTTTGTTAAACTGGCAATGACGCTTTTTACACTGGCACTTTATATACATGCTTGTCACTCTTCACAGTGGCACTCTTTTACACTAACACTTCCACTTTGTTACACTAACACTGGCACTTTGTTAAACTATCACTGGCACTTGTTTTACACTAACACCGACATTTTGTTAGACGTGCACTGGCAATTATTTACTCTGAGGCTGGCACTTTTTTAGATGTCCCCTGGCATTATTTTAGATGTACACTGGCACTACTCAAAAATAAAATCCCAACGGTTAACGCTACAACTTGGCTCAGTTTGGAAGACCATGGCTTTCTCCCGTACACCGGCATCACCATCGTCGTATTCTCCAACGAATCTGAAATCAATATTTTTCTATTCAATTGAATCGAAGGGAGGAGCGTTCAAACTTCACGTAATCCAACACCCACCAGCCCCGAATTTTCTCCCCCTCCACCTTCATCTTCTTCCATCTCTAAGTTTGACATGTCCAGATCTGTAATTTCAAGCTTTCTATCTCTAAATCCTTGTTTTTCATCCAAATTGAAACCCAAAATCAAACCCTTGCTGTACAGATTCAAGTTTTATTTTTCAGATCTGATTTCGATTTGTTATTGGAGGACGATCAGAACTTGGAATGGCCGGAGAAGACGATCGGAGCTTGGGATGGCCGGATTTCAGATGGGAACTGGTCGGCGACTCGGTGGTGCAAGAAAAAGGCGCAGTCACGCAAAGAAAGTGGCAGAGCGTCGACGCCGCAAAAATCCGTTTTTCCAATTGTTTAGAAAAAAACGCGTTTTTTACAAGATTTTGGCTATTTATTTATATTTATATATATATATTATATATATAGTATTTTATATAGTATATATATTATATTATATATATTTTTATATTTTTATATATATTATATATTATATATATTATATATATATATTATATATATAATTTTTATATTATATTATATTATATTATATTTATATATATAATATATATATTGTATATATTATATTATATATATTTTTATACATAATATACATATTATATATATACTATATATATAATAAATAATATATATATATATATATATATATATATATATATATATATATATATATATTATATTTATATATATAATATATATTTATTGATGCCGCAGAAAATGTGCTTATCAATCTTCCTTCACGTGGCAGGACTGATCACCTGACTCCTTGACCTGAAAATCAAAACCCACGACTAGCCGGATGTGTCTCCAGCTTAGACCCTCGGGCGTGACAGTAAGTATGTGTGTATGGAGAGCAAATAATGTATTGAACAAGAGTATTCAAATGACAAAATTGCAGTTACCTTGGAACCGTTGTCGTGGTAATGTATTTATAGTTGATGAGTGGGGTATATTTGGTGGGGCTGAATGAGCTCCGAGATTTGTGGGACGGTTACGTGTCATGTGAACGTGTCCCTGAACGGTTCCTGATTTATAGGAAACCAGTTATGGAAAGAATAGAGGCACGTGTGCCTGCAACTGTTAGGTCGACACTCGCTTAGTAGGTCGAGGTCGCCACTTAAGGTTTGGTCGACCTTACTGTCGGGTAGAGCTGGATCGTACCCGAAGTATGACTTGGATCGTAGAGTCGGACTAAGTTAGGTCGGGACCTGATAGGTCAGACAATGAACTTAGTCGACTGATCTGTAAGATGGGCCATGAGCCGTGTAATAATTGGGCCTAGCCCACTGGGAGTGTGTTGGCAATAATTGCATGAGGACTGAGCTTTTACTCGCTTGGTCCAGCTCGACACCTTTGGTATGTGTATTTATATTTATATATATATTATATATATTATATTATATATATATAGTATATATATTTATATATTTATATATATAATTTATATATTATATTATATTTTATATATATTTATATATATATATATATATATATATATATATATATATATATATATATATATATATATATATATATAATATTATATTATATATATATATATATATATATATATATATATATATATATATATATATATATATATATATATATATATATATATATATATATATATATATATATATATATATATTATTTTTTATATATAAATATAATATAATATACTCCCTCCGTCCCATGATAATATATAAACTTTCATTTTTGGGCGTCCCACAATAATATATACTTTCCTAAAATGGAAAGGAATCTTTACTATTCCCTCCACTCATTCTCTCTCCTACATTATTTTAATACTCACATCACCATTATAATTTACTATTCTTTCCACTCATTCTCTCTCCTATTTTATTTTCACACTCACAACACTTTCAATATAATACTTTCTCCTTAATTTCCGTGCAAAACCCAAAAGTCTATAAAAAGATGGAAAAAGATGGAACGGAGGGAGTATATATTATAATATAATATATACTCCCTCCGTCCCATACCTACGTGCACACTTACCATTTTGGGCGTCCCAAATCTACGTGCACATTTTCTAAAATGGAAAGGAATCTTTACTATTTCCTCCACTCATTCTCTCTCCTACATTATTTTAATACTCACAACACCATTATAATTTACTATTCCCTCCACTCATTCTTTTTCCTATTTTATTTTCACACTCACAACACTTTCAATATAATACTCTCTCCTTAATTTACGTGAAAAGTCAAACTAGGCACCAAGGTTTGGAACGGAGGGAGTATATAAAATAATATATATATACTCCCTCTGTCCCATAAGTCTTAAGAAAACTTTTCATTTTGGGCGTCCCATAAGTCTTAAGAAATCCCAAAAAGGAAACCTTAAATCACTATTCTCTCCACTCATTCTCTCTCCTACATTATTTTAATACTCACAACACATTATAATTTACTATTCCCTCCACTCTTTCTCTCTCCTATTTAATTTTTCACACTCACAACACTTCTTCCACTCATTCTCTCTCCTAATACTATAATAATATTCCTTAATTCCCGCGCAAAATGGAATCTTCTTAAGCTTAATGGGATGGAGGGAGTATATATATATATATATATATATATATATATATATATATATATATATATATATATATATATATATATATATATATATATATATATTCCCTCCGTCTCACGTGAATGCAAACTTATTTTCGTTTTGGTCCGTCTCACGTGAATGCAAACTATCCAAAATCGAAACAAATTTATTATTTTATATTCACCCTACCCCACCCACTCATTCTCTCTCTTCATTTTTCACCATACAATTTATTCAACCAACTACTATTAACTCCACTCATTCTCTCTCTTCATTTCCTATCACACATTTTCATTATCTTAATAATATTTCTTAATTATTGTGCCCGAAAATGGTTAACAATGACGTGGGACGAAGGGAGTATAGTATAAGAGGTAATAAGAGGCAAATCTATCAGTTAAAAATAAGAGGCAGTTAAGTCTTAATCAAAAAAAAATAGACAAACTTAATTACTCCACCTCTGAATCCGAATGAATAAGCATTCAGAGGCAAATAAAGAGGCAAATAAGAGAAAAAAAAAAAAAACATAAAATAAACGCCTAAGGAGTAATTTACTATGGACACTATATTCATTCAGAGGCAAAGAGGCAAATAAGAGAAAGAACGCCTAAGGAGTAATTTACTATGGACGCTATAAAAGGTTCAATTTGTCATTACTGTAAGGTTCATTTCAGAAACCAATTTGACTTGCGCGGGAAAATCGAAGAACACAGCCGACCTACCTTTCCGTTTCTCTCCTGGTGAGTAGAAATTGCAGTGAATTATCGTCTCGTTTTCTAGATTAAAATCCATTATTTTTCTTGATAACCTTCCATTTATGAACAAACAAACGCAAATTTATGTCAATGGCGGTTTTAGATTCTGTCAAGATCACTTTTCTTATCCCAACAACTACAAAACTGCTGTTTAAATGTCGTCGCCAATCTTCTCAAGTTCACTGAATTCTCGGTATTTTCAATTTACAAGAAATTTTCTACTTTTTCTTTTCTATTTGTTTGGAAAATTACGTTGCTCGAGTGAAATTTCATGTTATTCGTTGGAATTTGTTGGGTTTGTGTGAAACCCATATTTTTAGGGTTAGGGTTTGAGTTGGTTTCGATGATGAAGTGTAGTTTGGGATTGAAGCGGTCTTGTGATGAAGGGTCGAAGGAATCGGAGTGGGGCAAATAGGAGTTGTGATGAGAATGTAGATGAAGAGGAAGTTGGAGTAAATAGTATCTTCGCCAACAAACTTCTTGGTGAGGAATTTGACCAAATTGGATCCGAAGTTGCTGAGAGCAGATCAGAAGTCATTGTCATTTCATCTGTTGTTGAAGAAGATGATAAAGAAATTGTGGGTAAAAGAGATGACAAAGGAAAGGGTAAAGCTACTGAGAAAGGATTTTCCGAAGAAATTAATCAAGGTCTTGATCTTGTTGAGGGAATAACTGATACAGAGGATGAAATGGATGAAGAGGAAAGAGATCTTGCTTTGGGAAAGCCTGAGAGATACAGGTCTTTGAGATTAGAGGAAAAAGAGGTGAGAGAAGATGTTGATGCTATGTCGATGCTTAAGACTGATCCAAAAGTACAAGAATTGTTTCCCAAGGGACCGTATTTGACCCAGCATGAAGCTGCCCCAAGGTTTGATGCACGCAGGTATAAGGAGAAAAGAAGGCAGGAAATTGCAATTCGATTCCGGGAAACTGCGAAAGATCATGCTTCACGACTTGCACGTGCCAATTCTCAACCCCTGGAGCATGCCCTAGAGCCTTTGGAAAAGAATCAGGAAGTCGTAACTAGGCCAGGTCTTGCTTTTTCTTGGGGAGGGCCTAAGAGATTACGGTCTGCTGTTATATTAATGGATACAGAGTCAAGCATGAAGCTAGAAGACTTTCCGGGTCCCTTTTCTTCTGCACTGAAAGCACTTAGAGAGCGAAACGCAAAATGTGCTGCTCAGCGGTTGATTGAATGGAAGCCCTTAGAGCAACAGGATTCTATGATTCGGACTCCTATTGTTCCTTCATTGCTGGATCTTAGCTTGAGAGCCCTTGCTAAGAATTCGAAAGCCATTGTTTCACTTGATCATGTCCCGGATTGGCTGAGGCAAAGGTTCACCACCATGCTGTGTGATGCTAGGAAAATGAATAGTCATGTCTTGAACCTCCTTCTGAGAGACTCTCCAACTGAGATACGTGTAAAGGATTGTTCATGGATAAAGGATGCACAGACATGTATGATGTTTGGGAAGCTTGATACAGAGAATCTGAGGGTATGTTGCCAAAATCTTTCTTTACTTTGTGCTTCTATATTTTATGGTGATACATGCTTTAAGTGCTAGTACAGGTCAAATTAATATATATGTATGTTGTGATGAGCACTGTTACTGTGGACTCCTGGTTTTCACTTCATACATTGGCAACAAATCTGTTCGTTGTTGGTAGTTTTTGACAGTGTTTTGCGTCATGTGGCTATTTAATTCTCCCAATGCCAGTTGTGAAGTGCTTAATGAGTATGGCGTAAAGGGACCAACTCTCCTCGGGAATGGAGGAAGTAGCTAATAGCAAACCAGTTCTCTCTTTTGTAATTTAATTGGTACTTTGTATATATGTTGATGATACACAATACTCCCTCCGTCCCAATAATTACTTCCACTTTTTAAAAAATCACGCAAATTAAGGAAGTGGGAGGGAAGTAAAGATGTTGTGAGTGTAATTTGAAAATAGGAGAGAGAATGAGTGGAGGGAATAGTAAATTATAATAGTGTTGTGAGTATTAAAATAATGAGGAGAGAGAATGAGTAGAGGAAATAGTAAAGATTCCTTTGCCAAAAAAGGAAAGTGGAAGCTATTAGCGGGACACCCAAAATGGCAAAAGGGGAAGCTCTTATTGGGACGGAGGGAGTATGTAATACCTAAATTAATTTGTAATAACTATTTAATCAAACATGCACACATGACCTCTTTGCATGTTTGATTAGACCCTATCCTAACCTCCAACATGGGAGCTTCGTGCTGTAAGCCATGCTTATATTATGTGTGTGTGTGTGTGGAGCTGGGGGAGAGAGCGGTGGCGCACGCAGGAATTGAAGAAAGGGAGGGCAAGAAAAAAACTGGAATAAATGAATGATGAATGGGGATTCGAGGGCAGTGCCTTTGAATTTTCTTTTTGGTTGTTTCTTCATATATAATAGTACAACTTTAGACATAAATATAATTAAGTATCTGCTTTAATAGTGACAATAATACGAGTTGATCTCAACACATGTATAATATAATTACACATACCAAAAGATTCAACATATATATATAGTTGTTTAACATCTACAATCACACCCACAAATAAAAAATCATACATATAAAACATTTTACTTCAACATATACTTTCTACTTTTCCACTAAAAGTTATACTCTTTACCTATTTGGGTGTCTCATTAATAATTACACTTTTCTAAAATGAAAATATTTTAATATTTTTTTATTCAACGGGACACACTTACATACTCACAACAATTATTCAATTGCACTTAATCCTTATGTCCAAAACAAAAGTTTAATCCCCGTATCTAATACAAAGTGTATTTTTTAGTGGGACGGAAGGATTATAGTTGTATTTATATAGTGACGGAAGGAGCATAGTTGTATTTATAGAGTGAAACGTAGTTGGGTTAAAAAAAAAAAGGTCAAACAGGGGCAGTGGCCCCCCTTGCCCCTTGCTAGGTCCGCCCATGGGAGAGTGAGGGAGATTTAAGGAACCCATTAGAAAAGATTCACAATATATTCCATCTTTGTGCTGTAAAACTAACCAGGCAACTGGATGGGACATTCTTACGGTGATGAGAAGTTTGGGCCCACCATACATACATTCATTTTCTGCCTACTTGTTCCATACTTACATGTGCTCGTCTCTGAAGAATGAGGCATATCTTTGCTTTCGTTGTTTTTATGCCTTGCTTTCAGATAAGGTATAAGTATGTGCATTTCCCAAGGTTCTATGCGAGCAATAAGGTTTTTCATCAAAAAAAAAAAAGACCATGCTATTTCAATAATATTGAACTCACATAGACAAGTGTTTTTTTTTTTTTGGTAATTGCTTGGATCTGGCTGAATTTATCTTTTGTTATGAAACAGGTGCTTCAACTTGACCTTTTGGGGCAATGTGCGATTGGGAATATCTTATATAAATCTGTAATTCAGCCTTCAAATAGCTTGATGTGCTTACGCGTCATTTCCCTGAGGGGTGCATGTCGTTTATCTGATGACTTGCTGAAGTCACTTGTTACATCAGCACCTCTACTGCAATCAGTAAATGTTGGTCAGTCCTCCCTCCTCACATGCGATGGCATCAACTTTTTAGCAGAATCTTTGGAACCCAGTTTGAGAGAGCTCTACATTGATGACTGCCAGAAAATAGATGCAACATATATTATCACATCAGTTTCAAAATTACAGTGTTTGGAAGTCCTGTCAATAGCAGGAATCAAGTCAGTGTCTGATTCATTTGTTATGGACTTAGCTGAAGCATGTGGTTTGAATATGAAGGAGCTTGATATCGAAAAGTGTGGGTAAGCATTCAGCTTCTTTTAGCTTCTTGACCGAGTAAATTTTTGAGCAGAATGCTTTTGGTCAACATATTGATTCTGGTTTGATTTTCATTAATTGCTATAGGAGAGTAACTGATATATCTCTGGAAGCTATTGGAAAGCACTGTCCCGAGTTACAGTCCATTAATATTTCGAACCTAAACAGATTGACAGACTTTGGACTACTCCATCTTGGTAATGGCTGTCAATCAGTTCAAAAGCTCAAATGTTGCTGCAATGGATTCAGGTTTTTCTTCCATTTTGCCAGCTTCACTTTTTCTAGTGAGGAAAAAAAAAAAGAGGCCATACATCTTTAGTTTTTTTTTTTTTCAAGAAACATGGCATTTTACTTGTGTATCATTACGAAACATTTACTCCTTATCTTATCATGTACTTCAACTTAAAGGAGATATAGAGACGTAAAGTACAATATTAAGAACTTTGGCTTGTGATAAGTGATTCTCTATTTGGAGTGGAAGGAAAATTATTTTGTTAGAAGAAAAGTGGTTTAGGAAGGACCAGTAGTTGGAATAAGGCATGTGTTTCTCTTGTCTACTTTTTCCTATTGAGATTGCATTGAGGATTTGCTTCAGTATTTCTCTTAGTTATTTTTTTTTTTTAGATTTTACGATATATTTTTTTCATTCATAGTTCTTCTTGTGCTTGGTACTGCGTCTACTTGGCATTGCCTGTTATCTGATTGTGTTGAGTTGTTTGCTTGACAGTGATGAAGCCATTGCTGCATTCTTGGAAGTTTCTGGAGAGTCACTGAAGGAACTTTCACTGAATGGTGTCAGTAAGGCAGGACTTCTACATACGCATTGCTTAACTTTTAATTTTCTTTTTCATGAATATTTGATATACTCCCTCCGTCCCATAAAAATGTTCCCATTTGTCATTTTGTGTGTCCCAAAAAGTTAGTTGTATTTCCAAAAAATTTAGGTTAAAATCATTGAACTTCCAAAATTGCCAACCAAGGAAGAAGAGGATGAGAGTAAAGGATGAGAGCCAACCAAGGAAGAAGAGAGATTAATGGAGCAATAATTAAACATCATTAGGGTTAGTGATGGAAATGAAAATAGGTTGTTAAAATGTTTAAATAGTCAAAGGAAACTATCATTATGGGACAGAGGAAGTAGTTTGTTATCAGCTTCATGATATGGGTCATCTTGTTCGTGTTCTGATCGTGCGCGGCTCGTTTAAAGCTTGATTCTTTTGTTGTGTCCGAGCCAACTAAAACATGATTTTTAACTTCGGCTCGAGTAAAGCTCAGGATGGCTTTCACAAGTCTGTTGACTACTAATTGACTTACAGGTGGGCCCCAGCACTGCTTTGTCACTTGCCAAATATTCAAGAAGTTTATCAAGCTTGGATCTGTCGTGGTGCTGCAGGATAAGCAATGAAGCACTGGGATTAGTTGTTGACAGCTGTTTATCGCTCAAGATACTTAAAATTTTCGGATGTAGACAGGTATGCATGCCATCTCCAGGAGCTTTTCTTGCCTCTAGTGTGTGTGTGTGTGTGTTTTACAAAGCCTTCCGTTCAAGAAAATGTGAGACTTGAGCTCCATTTGTGTTTGTGCAGATAACAGAGATATTTCTGAAAGGCCACTCGAACCCACTGGTGGAGATAGTTGGATTTAACCTGACACCGTTAGCTGGATTTAACCTGACACCGTTAGTTGAACATGTTAATATTCTTGAACAACCTGAGGGAGTCGTCTTGCGTTATTCTCCCGTTTCTGATTGATACAAATCTCATTTTATCAGATAGACTGAAACAATAATCACCACCTCTGATATACGGGACGGAGGGTAGTACTTCGTAAAATTTTGAAGCCTTCAGTTTGCCTGAGCTACTACGTGGAGAGGAACACAGTTTACTGTTAGATTTTCTTATTCTCATTGTCATTGGTTAAATACCTATGTTGATTCAAATACTCATTTCTGGTTTTGTTCAGAAAATGTAGAATGATACTATTTGGCTTATTACCTGATTTTCAATCGAGAAGAACTTATTTTTCATTTCGTTAAGAAATGCGCTTCTCCTTCCCCCTGATTTTCGAGCGTAGATAATTTCTCTAAACTTTATTTGTTTGTTTCCCCCCTCCATCCTGAGATACCCATGGCTGAGAACTGAGATCTAGTTAACTGCTAGAGGAAATGAAGCAGCATGGTGTTATACCATGTGCTGTTTATATTTGTACATTCTTTTGCCATAGAAGAAAAGTATGATTTAAGTTTAAGCGTATTTTGCTCAATTTTATCTAGCCAGGCTTGATAGAATTGAGCGATCCTACTTCATTACAGAGGCTTTACAATTGAAAACTCGTGTCGATTACGAGTGAATAATTCAATTTATTGATCAAAAATAATGTACACATAACAAGGATGTTAAATGCTCTAAGAAAGAAGTCAAGAACATTGCTGCATGCAAGATGCCTATCGCTTGTTTCAAGAAATACAAAATTTGTGTACCAACTTTCAGAAGATGTAACAATTTCCATAACATAATCACTTTTTGTCAGAGTCAGAGTTCCCTGTGCCGTTTGCACTGAACCTTTTCATCCATTTCTTCTGTGATGTGGTAAGATCATGAGATGAAGGGACTTGGTTAGATGCTTCTGTTGGTGGAAGTTCAGCTGGGAGTGCGGATGCTGTGCTGGTGAGAGCATTGAGAACAAGGAAAGCAAGTATAGGAGAAAGATCCAATGTCCCTCCAAGTGGTGGAATGAGACCCCGGAAAATGTTCAAGTACGGGTCACATATGGTGCTTAACAGGAAAAAATAAATCCGTTAAAAGATATATATAGAATATGAAGTACTATCTTTGTACCAAAATGAAAGACCAAAAAAAAAAAAAAATCAAAGATCAAGAGCAAATTTCAAATTTTTTGGACATTCATTTTGGGACGGAGGGAGTAACAAAATAAAAAAAGCAATTACGCTTTCATATTGTGTAGATTCCTGCACTCTCTACACCTAGTGAAGTTCTATGACCCCAATGTCTTCTCATTCAAGTCAATTAGGCGTATTGAGATTAAAAGACATTTACCCCCCCCCCCCCTCAATTACCCTTTCAGAGTGACATGCTTTTCTTAATATGCCTAAATTAGTTTTAGAGGTGACTAAAAGGCATTTTTGGCCCTTAATTTGGAAATGTGAGGGATACATGTCAAATTCTGTTAGATTTTTAATGTGCTGTTAGGACCTTACCCGAGTCAAAAGATTGGTTGTAGACTTTATGTGGGACATGCTATAGTTTAGGACCCTAAGTAGGTTTATAATGAAATTTCTAGGCACCAAAACGCATTTTGGCCTTCAAAGTATTGGATGGTGTTGTACTTTGAATTGTGCAGTCACGCTGGAGGATGCTCGTATGTGGTTGCAAGTTTGATCGTTCATCCTTAAAACAATAGACTGCTATTGGTCCATGTCATTTTTATCCAAGTCTTAGACCAAGTTAGATAATAGTGAAACTTTGCTTTAACGGCATACCTGAGGGGGCTAACAATGGCTGGAGGAGCACTTGGAAACCAAGTTAGAACAAGCCTGACAACCAAAAGGGTATTGTAAAGGTTCAAGAAATTTAAAAAGCCATTAGCTACCACAAGCCCTGCAACTGAATCTCCTGGTAAAATAGCAGCAAAATTGTGACTGGAAAGAGAGTTCAAGTTCCTGTTGTTTCTGCGATTGATCTGACAGCAAAGTTCAGAAGAAAGTATTCAGTTAAATATGAACATGACGAGACTTACTCATTTACCTGCACTAAAGGTAAAGTTTCATATGAAAATAATAGAAAGGAAATGACAAAATGAAAACAGTAACTAGAAAAATTGACAAATTATGTTCAAGCCATGGAAGAACTATAATTATGATTCCCTGATTATTCCAGAAAACATTTCCTTGAGTACTTTCAGAATTTGAGATTTTTTTAGGGAAATTAATGAGTTGGACTTGCCACTTTCGTTTGTCTCAAAAGAAAAAAGAGTCGCAATATCATGAAGCTACAAGCTAGTAAAGCTACATTTTTAAGAACGGTGTCATGTACAGAATAACTTTCATTATAATACATCCTGTAAAATATTAAATAGTTTCCATCAATTAAACAAGACTAAGGATCAATTTCAGTAAGTGATGGACTGACTTATCTCCTAAACTTCCAACTCTCCATCTACCCAAAATCCACCTAAGGGACGGCTTAGATTCAGGCACAAACAAGCAGAACACGGCTTTACATGCTAAATCATTATACATTTGTTAAGTTGTCCACACAAAACTGGCATGCTATATCACTTATTTTGGACCAAAAATAAGAAAACTGCATCGGTATAAATATTTCCAATACATAGAAATGTGAGTATTTAGTACCCCCTACTCCATTGTTTACTGTATATTCCTAATCCAAAATACTTCTAAACATTGTATATTAATAAGGGAAAATTGCATTTTGGGCCCGAAAGTTTAGGGGGTGTTCATAAGTTGGGCCCCATTCTATCACTAATTACATTATATGCCCAAAGTTGATATATTGTTAGCATTTTAAGGGTTTTAACCAATTTTTTTTTAGAAAAATCCATTAAATGATCACGTGCAAGTCACGGGTCATTTAACGGAGGATGTTTTTGAATAATAATTATTTCATTATTGTTTTAATGAAAGATTTTGAAAAAGAGGGCAAAATTAAAAAATATTCTCTCTCAAAAAAATTACACCCAACTCCCTCCATCCACATTACAGACCCCCAAATATCTTACCCAAGTTCAACCCCCTTCTTCCTCCTTACTCCAACCTCCGCTTCTCCCTATTCCAACCTTCGCCGTCCCTCCACCGTCGTCAACAATAGACACACACTTCTCAACCCAAATTCTCCCCCCCCCCCTTTTTCATCACCTCCGACAAGCCACCGTCGCATCTCATTTCCTTCAGATCTGTCCCTTCTCAAGATCCGCCCCTTTTCCATATTTGCCCTTTTAGGATATGTCTCTCTCTCCCTCTTCTTTGTTCCCATTGCACAAATCTGCCCCTCCTGACCATGGACGCCATTGTTAATGTTGTGCGTTTGTGTGTGTATGTTGTGTGCGTTTGATTTCTTGATGAGTGATTGATTTTCGAAGAAGGTTAGAAATTTCTGTTGTTTGATGTTGATGTATGAAGAATTATAGGATTTTTTAAGTTGATTTTTGTAGAAGGTTAGACTCGTTCCTCTACTGCCAACTCGATTCTTTTTCATCGGGTACATTGTTGCTGCAATGATTCATCTATCATTCGACAATGTCATCAACGACAACAACTTAAAATTTAGATTCTTGAATTTGGCAGTGCCCTTAATCCGTTTATAGTTGCTAAAGACGACTATAAATATTGACAGCGGAACTGTGTTTTGGCAGAATCAATAGTGTGGAAATGAGATTTGGAGAATGCAAAATGGTGGCGATATGGAAGACGGTGACAAATATGAGGTTTTCGATAAGGTCTTGAAACAGTTGGATGGGAGGCTTTCTTGATTTCATGGAAGGTGAACGACGGCGATGTGACTTTTTAAATTCTGAGGTTGAATTGGGTTGTGGTTCATGATTTGATACTAATATTTTTCCTTCATAGCCACCTTAGCACCAATCGCTTTCATTTTATCAGACTCATCCCTTGTAACACCCTTATTCAACAATGTAGGGAATTTCCCCATCACTATCAATATTTTTTATTTTGACTATTTATTTTCATTCAATTTGCATTAAAACAACAATGAAATAATTCTTGTTAAAAAACATCCTCCGTTAAATGACATGTGACTTGCACGTAATTATTTAACGAATTTTTCTAACGAAATTGGTTACAAACCCTAAAATGCTAACAAAATATCAACTTTGGGGCCTATAATGTAATTAGTGATAGTATGGGGCCGAACTTAGGAACACCCCCTAAACTTTGGAGCCCAAAATGCAATTTCCCCTATTAATAATTGTTTGAACTTTATATATTTGCATCTCTACGATATTCATCTACAAGTTACCACTCATAGCTACCCACATACGGAGAGGTATGTGCATACTATTGAGAAACAAATTTGATCAATCTTTGATACTCCTATTTCTATATAAAGTAAAAGATGAGACCCCTACTCCAATGGCTTGGGCATATACCTAATCCCGCAGTCAGAAACATTCCTAAATATAGTATTGCATATTCATCTACAAGTTACCACTAATAGTTACTCACATACGGAGAGGTATCTATATGCTATTGAGAAACAAAATTGATCAATCTTTAATACTCATATTTCCTATATGAAGTAAACGATAAGACCCCTACTCCATTGGCTTGGGCATATATCTAATCCCGTAATCCAAAACATTCCTAAATTTAGTATATTAACCATTGTGGAAAACAACCATTAGCAGAACCATACGCAAATGAGTGAGAATATGCATATGATATAAAAAATATGTCCCATTTTTGACAAGTGAACCATTTTTCTACGTATTTTAACTGTCATTGAACAAAATTATTGTGAAAACTCAACTAACCAATCACATTTTTGCCATAGCAATTACTCCCTTTGTTAGTCCAATATTCCATTTTGGAACATTTCGATATTTGAGCTATAAATATCAAAAAAAATTTCTCGTTTTTTTCTTACCTGCCCAAAATATGATAGTTTTCTTGCATACTGGAATATATAAAAGAAATACAGTATAACTTTAATAGAAATTATGAGAAATACAAAGAAGTAAAAACTTAAAAAGATTGACTTTCAAGTAAATCAATATATTCAACGATGCAATTGCCCAAAAATTTCTAAGATCCCCACTAAACAATCAGATTCTTGCCAGATGAAAATCGAATTTGGGTTTACTAAGCAACATTTCACACATATACACACAGTCTCTCTCTCTCTCTCACACACACACACAGAGAAATGTACCTGGCAAAATTTGTGGTAGTGGTCGGAGAGAGAAGCGACGGAGGCGAAAAGGGGGTTATGGGTAGTGAAGAAATGCAAGGATTTGAGACATTTATCGGCGGTTTCGAGGATTGAGCGGTGGAGATTATGAACATTGTCGAAAGTTTCATTGACAATAGATTGGATTTGGTTGGGTTTGTTTGTGGGTAATTTGGAGAGGAGTGGGAATGGAGGGACGGAAAGAGGTAGACCAATTATGCAGTTGTAGACCAGTTTATTTGCTTCTGATTCGATTGAATGCTTTTGAGATTCCATTTCTGTGATTTTTTTTTGAATGCGAGTTGGGAGAAGAAGAAGAAGAAGAAGAAGAAGATAGGATTTGGACCATTTGGTGGTGGTACTGGTGGCTTTGGATAAAAATGATATTTTTGCTGCTTCAATTTTTTTTTTTTTCACTATTTTTTTAGTTTAAAATGAAGGGTTTACCGGTAAAGTCAATTCTCAACCCTCTCGACCTCGATGATTGATGAGAGCTAAGATTTGATTTATCTCCCCACCTCTCCTGATTCTCACTTAAGACATTGTAAAAAAAAAAAATTGAAACCTTTAACTTTTATTTTATTTATTTATTTGAAGCACCGTTTTGAAATGATGTGAACTTAATATCTACTATAGTATAAATCACAGTGGTACTGTGTACTGTGAACAGTGGAATGAATAATTTCAATTGTTCATAACATCAAGGATATGAAGACCATTCAATGACATATGCAATACAATAAGGCATATCATTAAATAAATATAAAACTTCTTATTTTCAATAAGAAAATTATATCCTTCATCATCCATTTAAGAAACGGAAATAATACTTCTACTCAAATTCGAAACGTAGTTATACTTGTTCAAAACAAGTACTAATTCACAAGGTAAAGTGACTTCATAAGTCCCTATGGCTAATGTAGCAACTATTGCTTCATTCCCACGCATAGGTTTAATTCACCTTCTTTGAGCAGCTTTCTATTCATTGTTCCTTGCACATTTAAACAAATGTGGGATCCAATCCGGTATCATATACCCAAGAACAAGAAGTCGAAAGGAAAATATCTATCATATAGATACTTGAAGTAGTGGCAATCATATTGCCCTTCTTCACCTTTTAGGCCTTCCTAATAAGCCTTGCAACTTTGCTTCCAATGCTAATCTCATTACAATGGTAACAAAATGCATCCTTTTGAGACACTTTGGGTTTAGCCTCTTCGGCTCTGACAACTTTTGTCTTAGGTTTAGCAACCTTTGCTTTACCTTCTTTTTCTTCCTTTATGAACCCTTTTATTGTGTCAACCATTAACACAATTTGCGGATTGCTCCTTCTTTCATCATATGAATTAAGAGTCTTCACCACATCATATATCTTTTGCCTAGCTTGCACATGGAACATTTCCCTTTTTGCGTTATGCTAGAACAAAAAAATAGTTATCATGTGCTCAAGGTTCTTCATAAGAGCCTTTAAACATGGTGGCAAATATAAGGCAAGCAATATTGTCAGAATCATCAATATGTTTCTAATGTTGCTTCCTTATTTGCCATATGCAACATTTGCACTAAGTTCAATAGGAATGGATTCATCAAGAACGTACACATTTGCCAAAGAACCATTCTTTAGGCTTCTGATCCAATCAGAATTATCCGTACCGTTCCTTCCGAAGTCCTTCATAAGGATGAATCGCAATTATCATTATGTAATGCTACTTCTACAACAAAATATACAAATTATATGAACACATATCAATACCAACACATTTATCATCTAATAGCAAATAATGTATTTTACAAATACTCCCACTAAATCATACACCTTCCAATGCAAATAAGCATAATATGCATTTAATGGGCTAAGATCCAACTTTAATTTAATCTCAAGTACGCTATGGCGCACCGCTCAAGATTAAACTAATTAGGTAGAAAACATCAATCGTATTGTATATGACTCTTAGGACTAAGATCCAACTTTAATTTAATCTCAAGTACGCTATGGCGCACCGCTCAAGATTAAACTAATTAGGTAGAAAACATCAATCATATCGTATATGACTCTTAGGATCTTTATGAGATTTATTTAAGACATCATATGTCTAAGCATATTTTAATCTCATCTTATGCCTTGGGTCCAAAACCATTTTGATAATCCAATTAAGTTCATCCACTTTAAACGTATAGGAACCACCATTTTCTCATCTTGCTCGCAAACGGAATAGAATCAAAGCACCTTGCTATGGCAAGCCCACCCAAAACTATTCGAGTGGTCTCAAGTGTTTTAATCATGGATTGGCATAAAGAACTTAAAAGTTAAATGAAGGTTATTTAAAGTAGATTATAAGCATATCAACAAAAATAATCATAACTGTGCACCAGGTAAGTTCCCAAGAAAATAGGTGAGCCACAAGGACTGCTTAAGTACCAAATTTTCCTTCGACAGAACTTTCCTTGTCATGCACAATTATAATATCAATTTGAATGCAACACAATCAATACTTTGTATACTGACTTGTTTCTCTTAAACAATCAGACTCATAAATTGATTTGTTTCTCATAAACAATCAGATTCCTTTAAATTTTGCGCAAACTGACTTGTTTCTCATAAACAATCAGAAAATCAAAATTTAATGTTTCAACTAAACATTTAGGAAAACACAATTCAATGTTTCAACTAAACATCTAATAAAATTCTTAACACTTAAGAATATTTAATTCATGCATCGCAACAATTAATAAAACACATTTAAATTAATTAAGTATGCATAAACAATGAATTAATCTAGCATGGCCCTATAAATTCAATTTCAAGAAATTTATGGCATCCAGATTAATACATAAACATATCAGATTGTAAACACATTCACAGATTAGCAGGATTGTTCAACAAACTGATTCTGCCCAGATTGAGCAACTTTTGTCGCGTGACAGAGACAAGCTTTGTCGCGTGACACAAGCAGGTTCTGTCGCGTGACACAGTCACTCTTTGTCGCGTGACACAAACAGACAATTTGCAGATTTCCAGAATTCAATCAATTCTAATCATAAAGCAATTAAATCAAGTAAACACCTTTTACATATTTAATTCATCACAATCAGAAAACGATTTTCACATTGTTTCACATAAACAATAATAATTCTACCGCATATAAAACATGCAATAAGCATATAAACGATTTATATCTTAATTCTAGCATGCCAATTCAAACTTAACCATACGAACGGGGCTCTGATGCCACTGTTGGGTTTTATGGGTCCATGCGCAGCGGAATAAGCATCTAAATAACACAAAACCCAAGCCCTAAGATCCGTTTTATACGATTAAATTGAATTCCTATAAGATAGAATTTACCAACCTTTATTGCTTTCCGGTCTTGAGCTATCGAACAATTTATCGGTGTGTTTTTGAATCACAATCTTCGATCTTCAAAACCTTTGAACCTTCAGATTGCTTGAACTCTAGGCCTTGATCGTCAAACGAGCGAAGACCCTCTATTGTTGTATCCACACGTTAAAATGAACCAAAAACAGTTCTTGTGAATTGCTAGATTCTTAAACCTATGGAAGAAATATTGAGAAACCTTTTTGGTGATTTTCTCTCTTGAAAATTTGGCTCAATTTTGGCTGTTTACAGACTCATATTTATACTACATTAGTATTAGAGTTTGTGCCCTAATCAAATTAGGAAACAAGTGTAAACCGCCTCTGTGGCTAGTTGTGTCGCGCTACACAACTAGCCGGATAACGATTTTGTCGCGCTACAGAACATGCCAGATGGCCAGTTGTGTAGCGCTACACAACTAGCCAGATGGCCAGTTGTGTCGTGCTACAGAACAAGCCATATCAGGAACTCTTAATCATTTCTTCCTTTGGTTTAATCAATTTATTCTAGATGTGTGTGACCCAATAGGATTATATTATGTTGGCAATGAGCTCGATCATATAGACCCTCATAAGACATAAGCAGACTCTAGCAAGCCATTATGTCTACCCAAATAATATAACGTAAGAGTTCACGTTTCCAATGGTACACTTCCATTTCTCCCTTTGTCTCACGATGTTATATTGAACACAAGTCATGGTCCACGTCAACTTGTATTTGTTCAATGCTTTCTCGATCTTGAGTATAATGATAATTCAATCGCATTGGGGTGTGGCCACACACTTTCCATCATTATCACTCATCGAGGGGCCCAAGCAAAATATCTCTCTTTCGAGGGACAAATTGACTTATCATCCTTCCCATCATGAATCCGATCATGCCAAAGATAGCCTTTATAAATATCGTGTTAAGATATCGTTTGACTAAAATCAAACATGACTTTCATCATATGTAAGGTCATGATAATCTCAGGTCTAGGGACTAAATGAAGTGACCATATGAGATTTAATTATGACATTTGACCATGACATAAATCTCATACGGGTCAAGTCCAGTCATTTGTTCTCTAACAAGTACCCATAATTTCAATGTGCATCTCTATGCATATAATCATCATATGATTATCCATTGACAATTATACTAATTATTCTCTTAATAATCAGGGACGGAGATTATTACAATAAATATGCAAACTATATAATAATCAAAAAATAAACTTAAACGATAAAGATGATACATAACGTTTTTCAGTTAAACATAACTAAAGTCTAGGACATTACACCAACAATTTTATTATTCAGAGGTTGGTTTCATTAGGGTAAATTTTTATCATTTAATTGTTTTGTTTGTGTTTGGGCTTGATTTATGTAGTAGAACTTTGATTTCTCCACACTTTGTGCACTCTAAAGACTTGGTCAAGCTCCACATTATCTTTTGTGTTCAAAATTGTTAAGGATTTCAATATTTGAAGCACCGACTATGTGAAGTATATATACGATCGTTTGTATAAAGAGTTGTACTCCCTCTCCCTCCGTCCCTAAATGAATGTCCAAAAAATGTCTCATGATAGTTTTCTCAAGTATATGATTGTTCCATATAAAAGTAGTACTCCCCTGTCCCAAAATGAATCCCAAAATGAATGACAATTTTTTTAATTGCTTTTGATGACCAAGATAGTTTTCTCGTGTTGGTGCATTATTTTCCCTTTTTGAATATCATTATTGGGTTTCTTTGATTGCTATACATTTTCAAAAAAAAAATGTACTGATTCACATCTCTTTCTCTGAATGCAGTGGCGAAAATGTGGATATTTTTAATGCAGACCTATCGCTTGCTTTAGCTACGGTAAGACTTTGACACACAAACGGATTTATGGGAATCTGACTTGCACAAACAGGAATAGAAATTACTACAATAATTGTTATGTCCAGCAGTGCCCATTTGGAGGCTAAACTAAGGTACAAGTGTTAAAGAAATGAAGAAGATATTTGCTAGCTTTGGAAATATATGTATTGTAGTAGATATGTTCAATTTATTTATTAGCTAAATGACTTATTGTTACATTTATTTTTGCTGGAGTTGATTAATTTATTAACACAATTTTGTTTCGCTCAAAAATTTAGGTGTGAAATTTATTGGTGAAGTAAACATGAAATAAATAGCAGGTGCAATAGGTGAATTTGGGGGTGTGATTTTTTTTTTTACAAAAATACTTTTGACAACGTTTTGGGCAAACGTTGTGAAATCATAGGACCACATTTTGACAAACGTTGTACAAATAGTACTACAACGTTTTAGTAAACGTTGTGTAAACTATTAACAACGTTTTATAAAACGTTGTCTTAGATTTGGACCTAAGACAACGTTGTTTAACACAACGTTTGTGAAAATGTTGTTAAATACCAATTACAACGTTTAAAAACGTTGTTAAAGGCCTTTTTTGTTGTAGTGGCCCTTAAGCTTCCTAAGGATAAATTTCTTCTTAAACTCGCTTTAGAAGTATCTATTTTTGCGATGATTTAGGAAATGGAGGGTCAATTATTTTGCATGAATTAATTGATACTCATGAGGTAGAACAACCTTAGGGAAAGTTTTAGGAAAAATGACTTTGATTAATTTAAGAAATTGAAACAGACTTGATAGTTTAGATGACACAAACTAGAGGAGGTGAGGAGTATTAGACAGACAGAACGACTCTTTGAGTTCATACTTGAAACTTTAAAACCTAATCTACTTCTATCAAAGGAGAAAGGGAGGGGATAGTTGTAGCCCCAAAGTGGTAAATGCAGCTTTTCTTCTCGGAGCTTCATCTTCTTCATGGATTACGAGGGAGAGGATTGTTGATGACGTTGGGGCGTTCTAGATATCCATTGTCAAAGAGGTCTTGGATGATGTCCTTCAAGTGGTGGCAAGTGTTGGTGTCGTGGCCGGTGAAGTTATGGTACTTGCAGAATAAGTGATGAGCATGATTAGGACCCATATCCTTATGAGGACCACCTTCCCTTGGTTTGATCTTTTCATTCTTGACAAGCACATCAAAGAGTTCTTCTTGAGTGATTCCTTTAATTTTGTCATAGTGTCGCCTTTTCTTTTCAGGAGGAGGAACAGCAGAATATTTGCCGGTGTTGGGGCGGTTGAATGCAATAGCATTGACTGAAGCATCCTTACTTGTGGTGGTTTTGTTGAAGCGGAAAGTACTTTCCTTCTTTTTGATTTTTTAGGAACTCATCAATCCTAATTCCGGACTCATGGAGTTCAGTGAAGCTAGGAAAGTAATTACCGGCGAGCTTCTCTTGAAATTCATCACGAAGGCATTGGAGGAAGATGTGGATTTGCTCTTTGAGAGTAGGTCTTTCGATAATTTCCGTAAGTTTGAGTCTCCATCTTCTAGCAAATTCAGCAAATGACTCATTTGCATGTTGTTTAGTTTGTTCAAGATCCCTCCTAGTAGGGCGGTAAGTGGAGTTGTCTTCAAACTGCCTTTGGAAGACCAAACATGCAGACGACCAGTCAAGCCTTGTAGTCATAGGAAGAGACATGTACCAATCCCTTGCAGCACCCTCCAAAATTTGAGGAAAGCATTGGGCCAAGATAGTGTTATCAGCGCCCATCGAAAGCATAGCCCAAGTGTAGGTCTCAACATGAGCTCGAAGACAAGTAGTGCCATTGAACTTGGCAATGTCGGGTGTTTTGTACTTGCGAGGAAACTTGGCGATGGATTGTTGGAGAGCGTCGGGATCAAATGGGACGAATGATCCTTTTGAAGTGTCAAGGGTTGCAAGTTTCTTCTCAATGTAGTTCTTAGTAACATGGTCACCAAGTTTAGTAGTTTCACCACTGCCTTCTTTCTTGGTTTTAGTACCTTTGAAGGTATGCTCCTCATCATCGGAGGAAGATGAGGAGGAGGATGAATCGGATTCTTTCTTTTTCTTGCTTGACTTCTTGGGTATCTTATTCCTTTTGGTGTAGGATTCCTCTTCAGAGGAGGAGGATTCCTCTTTCTGCTTTTGTTTTCTTCCTTTCTTGACTTTCATGTCATGGAGCTCTTGCGTGAGGGCGGCCATTTGAGCATTTTGCTCATCAATTTTCTTACTTTGTTCATCCAACCTAAGCATGGCTTCGATGAGTTGGGCCTTAACTTCGTTGATTTCGGCCTCGGTGGTAGAAAGAGAAGCATACATCGTGTCGAGCTTAGGTGAAGAACCTAGACGTGTAGCAACCATGTTAAACCATGATCGAGTCCCAACAAGTCGGCTGAATAGGGTGAATGAAGGCTTGAAGGTTTGAAGGTTTTGACCAAAACACGAAAAGACCGAACACTTATCTCGCACGGGACAAGCAGTCTCGCGCGAGACAACACCACGGGAAGTCACAAATTTTCTGATTTTAATCCTAATTTTGGTCGGACGGAAAATCCGTTTTGGGGGTTTCTAAAGTTCAGAATCCAAACCTAATGACCTAGGGGTCGAAGTCATCCCAAGTAACATCAAGTTTTGTGCAATAAATTTGGTGAGAAATTTTTCTCTTTTTAGGGACAAATCCGAAGGGACAATTATAGGGACATTTCCGAAGGAACAATTCCGAAGCGACAATTTTTTGATTTCTTTTACATGGCTTATTGCACAAAACGATCTTGACAAGGGATTATCAAGACTCCAAGATCAAACCGACCGGTCAAGGAGTGTCTTAAAAAGTCAATCTACATGATATGTGGCGATGCAGGGCTGGAAGACTAGGCTCCCCGCGATATGAAAATCTAGATGGATTGAATACGCGGAGTGGGATGATCCAACTTCGGAGAGACCGGCGACTAGGTGGTTACCGTCATCCGTCCTTAGTGTGGGTTCCGAGTTAATCAAGGGTATGTAGTGCAATGACAGTTATAATATGAGTGCCCGTGTGTGATAGTCAATCTAGGTGATAGAGTAAAATAGAAAGTTTTATTTTTGAAAACTAAAGAAAAACAGATAGTGGCCGCACCAAGTGGTTGCCTACGTTTCTCCCAAATTAGGAAGACTCAGGCCGTCGTAGTTTCACTTAAATAGAGAGAGAAAGAGAATTAAATTAATTTAAAATACAACTCCCGAATCCTCCATGGACCGGACTTTAATCAAAAACCAATCTCAAGCAGGTAAATAATTCAAGTAAGTAATAATTACTCTACCTTGCAAAATAGAGTTAGCACAAGCAAAATAATAATTTATTTTGACTTTTCTGAATTTTTAAATTTTTCTGTAAGTTTTTTTTTTTTTTTTAACATGGTCAAACTTTTCTTTCTTTAAAAAAGAAAAGTCAATTGGATTTTTTTCTTAACTTAATGCGGTCAAAAGTGAAAGGATAGTCAACAAGCAGGTTTGGTAATTTTTTTTTAATTGCTTACGTTGTTTGATGCCGCCGCCAAACAGGCCTTTCTTTTTCTTTGCGAATATTAGTATCGCGCGGGATAACTTTGTCCCGCGCTGGACAATCATTCTGACAGTAATTTTTTTTTGACAAAAACAGTACAGAAAAAATTCAAAAAATCCAGAAGAATCAATTTTTTTTACAGAAAAATAAAAAGATTGATAATTCTCAATTGTACGCAAGTCTAACCCTCTTAATTAATTGTCCCCAGCGGAGTCGCCACTGTAGCGATGCGTGAATTTTTTTAAACATCTCGGAGTTGCCACTTATTATTTATTTAGGAAAATAATAAGAAAAACCTTTTTGATTTTAAAGAGATTTGAGGGTTCGGGGGTTAAGTTATGGAATGGGAAGGTCGAGGAGCACCCATTCCACCCAATCCGGAGATCGGTCTTGCCAATTGAGTATTATCAATCTAATTAATTTAACAATTAAATAAGAACAAGAAGACCCTAATCAATTTCTTGATTAGGAATGTAGGATTATATGCTTCGAGATCACCTCCATGAATTGAAGGGACTCTAGGCTAATCCTTTTGATGGAATTACACCACTCTAAAAGCCAATAGAGGGGTTGAGAAGAATAATAAAAGTATAGGAGTTTACCTTGTTTAGGGAGTATTTGATTTAGAACGTGGTTCTAAGATGTCTTCTCGGTCGAGAAGTGATTTGGGCAGAGTTTCGACTCAATATGAGAGTCGAATCTTGATGCGGACAGAGCTTCGCCTCAATCCTTGATTCGGGCTTTGATGTTTGTTGATCAACAAGGTTGATAAACAAACTTTAGGAGATTTTAGGGTGATTTTGTAGGAATCTTTCAGGGAGAGAAACTAACAAAATGTATGTGTTGTGTGTTTTCGATCGTGGATCGGGGACCTCTGAATTACTGAAATCCATCAGGTATTTATAGGGGTTTAAGAGGTAAAGGTGGAGAGGGAAACCACCCTAGGAAGGTTCCAGAACCCAAATTCTATTGGATGACCGGATTGGATGATGTTTATCAAGAAAAGAGTTTAAAACGGAGAAGGAGAGTGATTCTGCACATCCTGCAGATGGCTTGTCTCGCGCGAGACACGTATGTCTCGTGCGAGACAACTAGTCGGTTGACTATTTTGTCCTCTTCAATTATTCCGTTAGTCAGTTAGGTCCAAAACTAACGAGGTTAGTTAGAAACTTAACGAAACGTGACGAAACTAATATGCTTTCATCAAAAGACAAAAGAGAGACGAAGAGTAGCGTAATCATGAATTATTGGTTCAGAATGGGATGTCTACACAGGGAAATAATTAATAAGTTACGATCAGAATCTAAGATTGTTCTTGATGTTGCTTCCTCAGGTAACTTATTTGGTGAATCATTATTTATTAATGTTTGTTAAGGCTCATTAACATTTCACTCTCACGTGACTATCTACATATGTCAATTACTGATGGTATTATTAAACTAAAGCAGGCATTGCAGCTCTATTACTTCCAGGCGGACGAACTGCGCATAGTAGATTTAGGATTCCGCTAAATCTAGATGAGAACTCCACATGCACAATAAAACAAAACACTCAGCTTGCAGAGCTCATCCAAAAGGCTTCACTTATTATTTGGGACGAAGCTCCTATGGATTCTAAATATGCTTTTGAGGCAGTAGATAAAACAATGAAAGATATCCTACGAGGCTGTTCAACGTTTGACATTGATAAACCATTTGGGGGAAAAATAGTTCTCATGGGTGGGGATTTCCGCCAAATTCTTCCCGTTATTCCTGGTGTAACACGAGGTGATGTAGTTACGGCGTCGTTGAATAGTTCATATTTGTGGATTCATTGTGAGCTATGTGTTTTATCAAAGAATATGCATTTGCAAAGCAATCCTGAAGAAACTTATGAGAATGGAATGACCTTGGCAGAGTTCTCACATTGGACACTTAAAATTGGAAATGGGCAGGAAACAGCTAGAACAAGGGCAGATGCTGATGAGGCAGAATGGATCAAGATACCAGAAGAATTTTTGTTACCTACTACAGATGATCCAATTGAAAGCATGTTCAATTCCACATACCCAAATTTCATTGCCAAGAAAATTGAGCAGGAATATCTGACTAATAGAGCAATTTTAACTCCAAGGAACGAAGTAGTTGACGAAATAAATTCTTTCTGCATGAATTTAGTCGAGGGAGAAGTCAGAGAATACCTAAGCTATGACACTATCGACAAATCAAGTGAAAGCACTTGCAATTCTGATATGCTATATCCTGTGGAATTTTTAAATAGCTTAAAATTCCCTGGTATACCTAATCATAGTCTACAGCTTAAGGTTGGCGTGCCTATTATGCTACTTCGAAATATCAATCCAAGCTAGGGTATGTGTAATGGTACACGACTTATCGTTGCACAACTTGGTAAAAGGGTGATTGAAGGGACAATAATTTCAGGATCACATATTGGGCATAAAGTGATGATTCCAAGGATTACATTAACATCATCAGAAGGAAAAGTCCCTTTTGTTTTGAGAAGAAGACAATTCCCCATTAGAGTCTGCTATGCAATGACCATTAACAAAAGCCAATGGCAGACATTAGAAAATGTTGGATTATATTTACCCCACCCTGTTTTCAGTCATGGGCAGTTGTACGTTGCAATATCCAGAGTTAAAAGACCAAGTGGTTTGAAAATATTGTGCATAGAAAGTGACAATGAGTATAAGGGTGGACCAAGAATGTTGTGTACAGAGAAATCTTTAATAAATTAGAATAATTTTAAATTCAAGGTTCTTTAATCGGACTACTGTACTTTACTTCTCTCTGAATAAATATTCTTATGTAGTTCACATTGTGTTATTCAAGTATATTCATATGCAACAACAAATCTAATCCAGATCTTTTCACAAAATATTAGTACCATATGTAAGGTGGGCAATTGTGTATATATCAGAAGCACTGTAACTTTCACCCAAGTAATAGAAATTTAAATACTACAATTGATTAACAAGCACAAAATAAACTGAGTAAGCCCATTAACATCTTTCCACATAAAAAGTTTAAATAACTTAACAATAAAACTAAACAAAACACCCCTTTAAAACCTTCATCAGGTCAACCATCTGCCTACCTGCCTGAGTTTCCAAACAAATTACTCAAAACAACCACTGACCCAAAAACCTACGCCCTAATCCAAAGACCCTAAACAGCAAGCTACCAAACTTAGCAAAATAACACCCCTTACAGAAAACCATTTACCCATGGCGTGTTTCTAACCACTGGAGTTTGAACAACATGCCTCACATCAAGAACACTCACATTGGACTCCATTGACACTTGCACAGAGATTTTGTTCCTCTTGAAATAAAATCACAGAATGTTCTGGCCACCCCCCTTAGTTCCATCATCCTATAATCATTGTAATGAGTCATCAGTAATGAGTGAAAGTTGGACCTATGAAAACCTTCACTCACAATGGTAACATCCGGGACCATGAACTGCATATAAGTACTAAACTTCACTTGCATATCCTCCCCAGCCATGTCATCTTCAGCAACAAACATAAAACTCATAGGGAAATTATTAATGTATGGATCATTTATCCATCCATTAGCCCCCAGCCACCAGTTATGCACTGAACCCATATCTCCTAAGCTATGTGGAGCACAAAATATTTCAAGACTGTCCAGCACCACGACGTAGGACAAACTTCATCCATTGCACCACGACGTAGGACAAACTTCACCTCATCACACCGCCTATCAAGCAAGACATATCTAGCAACATTGTCATGCAGTTCTTCTGTGTCAAAGAGGACATAATCACCCCTTAAAAGATACATCTAAGGGTTAGGGGCAAGGCTGTGTTCAGGAGGAGGGAAAAGAGGATTACGAAAAGCCATTGGAAATTAATTTTGAGTCTGAATTACTTAACAATAAGAAATACTCCAACTATTTATACTAACTTTCTATCCATTGAATTAATGGCGTATTAACCTAACTGGCGTCTAAAAACAAAGAGACGCGCCTATTCAGTTGTAAAACTGAAGCCGCTTTGTATCACCTAAATTAACATCACTATAAATTATAGAGACAACCACTTCTCATATTCAAAGCAAATCACATCTACAATAATAGCAAAATCAAATCGAACAGACACTCAAACTAATTGAAAATACCTGAAAAGCTGCCGATTTCATTCATTGTCTCTTGCCGTAGCACTTTATGATGGCGGAAAATAGGCCGGCGAATTACTCCCTGAGCCCTGGCATCATCAATCGACAGGAGCAATGATGAAGGAATGCATCAATCAGCTCGCCATTACTGCGACCGCTTTCCAGATTTAGGGTTTGTTTGAAACTGATTTATTTTCACAAATGACAATCGTGTAATAAAAAACGTATTCCTCTTATTTTCCACAATAAGCGCACATAAACATTTGCGTTTTTTCCATCAAATTTCCTTAAATGTTATAAATGGTCTACAATTGGTCTAAATACTTACCAAGTCCCCCAAACATTATCAACCCGTGCGTAGCACGGGTATTTTACTAGTAAGAAATATGCACGGGTATTTTACTAGTAAAAAATACGCACGGGTGTTTTACTAGTAAGAAACTTAAATCAAAACAAAAGGAGTAGCATCTGATAGTTTTAAATTGAATGGTGTACAAGCTAAGATTTACCCATTTTACTATAAATTTGCATCATTTCTGTCATTAAAATTATTCGTTAATCAATTAAGATAGATATATATTTGTGACTACCCGACCCACTTATGTAACAATAAATTTGTCAATTTTAATTATAAAAATAACGTTTAAAATTGACAGTTTTACAAAAGTAAGCCATAAGATAATTATTTTTTCTTTTTTTTTTTTAAACAAAATAAATTATGCCAAAAACTTATAAAAAACGCATTTTTTTTAACCTTAACAAAAAACGTGTTTTACTCTCATTCTATCTCTAAACTAACGGTCTCTCTCTCTCTCTCTAAACGCATATAGCCGTTTCTTTCTCTAAACGCAAATAGCCGGCTTCCTTTCATCGACGGCAAGAAATCGAAGTTGTCTTCCGAGCATCGGAAATCTCTCATCACCGGTAAGGTCAATTTCTCCCTTATCGTCAACGAACGAGACTGTTACTTTCTTGTTGTTTTGAAGCGATCACGGAGGGACCGACATCGTAGACCGTATCAAAACGATTTAATGATTGACGAGTACTTGCCGGCTTCCATGGCTCCGCCGGTGCCGGCGAAGATGCTCCTGCTACGGAGAAATCTGTCGGAATTAAGCGATTTACACTTTTCTGGTTACTCGTACAATGATCGATTTCAGGATTATTCAAAGAGAGAATTACATAAGGCTTCAATGAGGAAGTGTGTGCTCTGTTTTGGGCAATTTACACCACCAGGTATTTGAGAAATATGGGGATTGTGGCCTTCCTATTGCTCCAGTTCTTCTACCAAAATCAAGTGCCAGTTGGTGTATAATAGAGTGCCAGTTGGTGTATAATAGAGTGCCAGTTAGTGTATAATAAAGTGCCAGTAAGTATGTAATTGAATATCAGCAAAAATAATTATCAGCGTTTTTGAGTGCCAGTGTATGCATTTTTTAGTGCCAGTGTATGTGTTTTCAAATGCCAGTCCATGTATTTTCAAATGCCAGTGCTTTTGTTTTTTAGAGCCAACAAAAATGATTACCAGTTTTTTTGAGTGCCAGTGTATGTGTTTTTGAGTGCCAGTGTATGTGTAGTTGAATGCCAGTCCATGTGTTTTTGAATGCCAGTGCTTGTGTTTTGAGAGCCAGTTCATGTATATAAAAGTGCCCGTGTAAAAACTGACACTTTGTTAAACTGGTACTGACACTTTTTTCACTGGCATTTTGTTACACATGCACTGACACTTTATCACACTGGCACTTTTTTAAACAGGCACTGGCATAAACGGGAAACCAGTAATTACAAAAATGCCACCGTTTAGTTTGAACATGGTTGCCAGTAATTACAAAATTGCCACCGTTTATTTTGAAAACACGTTTTTCCTTATTTTAAGAAAAAACTAGTTTTTTATAGAGAATTGTTATTCGCCCCCGCAACATTACTCGATACCCCCGCAGTAATAATTAATACAAAAAGCCATCCATTGAAAAGACCAATGTATCCCTGTCTTCAACCTCTAGATTAAAAACCCATTTCATATCTAATCATCATCCATCGCAAAGATGTTGGGAGCTTTTTCTCTAATTTGAAAACCCTCAACGCCACCATCTTTTCCATCAAACCCTCACCTTTCCAGTCATCTCCGACGCCCTCTCATCTCAGTCGCCCTCTATTGCTCCAGCTACAATAGGCATTCTGGCAGACCATCTCCGCCCGCCATTTCCCACATCCCAACCTCCAGCTCCATGTTCACATTCGCGGCAAGATTGCAGTCATTTTCCAAGTATCACAGCAAGATCTTCAACTATTGTCTAGGGTTTGATTTAATTTTTCCTTGGTTCGATTTTGCCCAGGGTTCGACTCGATTTTGGGGTTTGAAATGTAAGATTTTTGTTTGATTTTGGGTTCGATTTGAGTTTTATTTTGGGGTTTTCGAGTGTGGGAATTTCTGGGGTTTTGGTGTTCATCCATCATTTTTGTTGGTTTCAAAGCCCAGGTAATTAAACCTTTTGTTTTCTCATTTAATTTGTCTGTTGGGATATGATTGAAAATGTCATTGTCTTAACTACTTGTACAGTTTTACTGGGGAAATTATGATTTCCAGTTTAAGTTCATTGAAAACCCAATCACATACGCCCACCAACCGTTTGATTATTTGCTTGACTGAACTCCAGTTAAGTAGTGTACTTGTAAGTTACTGCCTGCTTATTATTTCAAATAGCCCTTTGTATCTGAAAATGTGGGTTTTGAATGGGTGGTGCTGGGTGGTTGTGGAGGACTGATGGCGGTGGTTATGGTGGTAGGTGGTGGACTGCTGGGTGGTGATGGTCAAGGAAATGAATGTGCGGGTGTATAATATTAGTGAAGGGTAATTGAGTCATTTCAATTGATGACATTTTTTTAAAATTTATATTGCGGGGGTATTGAGTAAATGTGCGGGGGTGAATAACAATTCTCTTTTTTATAAGACCAACTCATAAATTATATACAAAATTTTGTAAAAAATGTGTGATTATTCGTCTATTTGTAAAATAAAAATAAAAATGAGCAATGGATACCTATTACCTACCTTACACCGGTTGGTCAAATTTTGACCACATCTTACTTGTGTGACTTGTACTCGAGCAGCCAATGAGACGAGGATACAGCCATTCCCACTTTCCCCGCTTAAACCACGTGATAAATCCGTTAAAAAAATAAACGATTTTTTATTTCAACCAACTCCTCCTTCCATTTTATCTAACCCGATAATCAAAAACCTCACAATCTCTCTCTCTCTCACACACACACACACACAATGACAACTAATCTCCTTCGAATCTCTCTCTCCTCCCTTCACCACCCCAAATCCACCATCTTCGACAACCACAACAATGCTCTCTCCAAACGGAGCCGTCTCCTTCACTTCCCCCACCGGCCCTCACCTAACCTTCTCCCCAATCTCATCCTCGCCAAAGCCGTTCAATTCAAAGCTCCCTCTACCTCGCCGGAACTTCAACTACCACTTTCCCGCGACGGCGATCCTTCTATACTCCTCGATGTTACTGGAATGATGTGCGGCGCCTGCGTGTCTCGCGTTAAGGCGATTCTGTCATCTGACGTGAGAGTTGATTCAGCTGTGGTCAATATGTTGACCGAGACGGCGGCGGTTAAGTTGAAGCCTGAGGCTGGTGGTGGTGGTAATGTGGCGGAGGAGTTTGCTCGGAAGCTGACGGATTGTGGTTTTCCGGCTAAGAGAAGGGCGTCCAGGTTGGGGATTGAGGAGAAGGTAAGGAAATGGAAGGAGACTGTGGCGAAGAAGGAGGCGTTGCTGGTGGAGAGCCGGAATAGAGTGGCGTTTGCTTGGACTTTGGTGGCTCTGTGTTGTGGATCCCATGCTACTCATATATTGCACTCTGTTGGTTTTCATATTGGTCATGGTAATTCACTCGAACACACAAATAAATTTCAGCTACATTTAAGTTTGAGTAGGTTTTTATAACTAGTAGCATCTTATTTAAAGGAAAACTTGAAGGAATATATTAATGGCAGTCGCCCGAAATAATATTTCTAACTTTGATACTCCGTCAGTCCCATAAAGATGGTCCACTTTTTTAGAGATAAATTTGATTAAACTTCGACCATATGTTAATACATTTATCCTAATGAAAATTTTAAAAATTGTTATTGGTAGTATTTTTAATGGTGTGTCAATAACACGTTTAGAATTTCATTGGATTATTATTTGAATTGGTGTCTCCTGAGATGGTGCCTTCCATATGTGAGTGTTGTGGTGTATATCCGTAACTTGGGAGTTGGGAGTCAAAATTGGTATAGTTATTTTGGCTAGCTAGCATTAAATATTGCATAATGATGTACTTTGTAGTTCCTAAGGTGATCATGTTGATTTTGTATTAATTTGATTTACTTTGATATTTGGCATAGGATCGGTGTTGGATTTACTTCATAATTCAAATGTCAAAGCTGCTTTAGCAGTAGGCGCGTTGATGGGACCAGGAAGAGGTATTTGGTAGTTGCTATTGTTTTTTGTTATGATCGTGGCTTATCCAATTTATCAACCTTATACAAGTATGGTTAATGTTGATTATATAACATTTGTTTTGCAGTTTTTTCTTTTAACTATTTGATGACTGCCTTCAAATAGTTAACTTATACGTAGTAGTTGACTGTTGCAAGAGACAAGAGTAAAGGGATTATAAAGTTATCTGGTCTGTCACGGGCAACATAAAGCTGGATCATCCAGAAACACTCAAAAATACAATACAATGTTTCTGTTTTCTCCAATAGGTGCTCAATGTTTAATGGATTAAGTTAGCTTATGACGCTCTTATATCAGATATTTTTGTACGATTTCAACTAACAAATTTTTTGAATAGTCAGTCACTTTCAAACAAGGTCAGCACATGTTTTTAGAAATGCTAAACAGTTTTAGAAATGATTCTTTAGTTGAACCCACCTGTGGCTTACTACGTTTTAGACTACATATTATTGCGTAGTATTGAAAAGAACGACCTCTTAGAATAGTCAATCACTTTTTGAAAGAAGGTCAGCTCTTTTCTTTAGATATAGAAGCAGTTTTAGAAATAGCTCCTTAATAAACCTAACCTGTGATACTACATTTAGAGTTGGAGTGTGCTGGTTTTCTGAACCGCTCCAAGTATTTTAGCATTCCTTTTTCCAGGTAATTGAGTAGAATTTATAGGACTGATTGAAACATTTTCCCCTAAAAGAAATCTGTGTATCCACTTCACCATGCCACCCTCTTGGAAGAGTTCAAAGGCTGTCATAATCTTTCCTAGTGGAAAATACACTATTAAAAATTCATCAGGCGTCATCGAAAATTAGAGCTTAGACAGTAAATATTTAGGAGTTATGTTCTATAACAGAACTCCCATTGTGGGACCTCTTTTTAAGGGTGCGGTCATACCAGCACTAATGCACCGGATCCCATCAGAACTCCGTAGTTAAGCATGCTTGGGCGAGAGTAGTACTAGGATGGGTGACCCCCTGGGAAGTCCTCGTGTTGCCCCCACCCCACCCCACCCCAACTTTTTAGTCTCCAAAGGAGTGGCCCAGTGGTAACTCCAAGCCTCACCCTCGCTGAGCGCTAGGGTTCGAACCCTCTACTCACCTCCAAGCTTGGGACATCGTCAAAAATATAACAAAACTCCCATTTGTTTGTGCAAGTTTATGGAACGGACATGGAGAGAGACTGCAACTATGCTTCAACCATTTTCACCTATTTTTGGGAAATAATGCTCGAACATCAAAAGTCGAACATTGTGGGATAAATACTTTGGCCAACTGGTGCAAGTTCTTTGTTTTTCGTTTGCCAGTTTGACTTATGAACTCCCTGGTATAATCTTCTAAAATTCTTATTACAAAAGCAAGTGGAAAGCTTCTCTCTCTCTCTCTCTCTCTCTCTCTCTCTCTCTCTCTCTCTCCTTTTTCATGTCTCAACCACCGGTGTCCTGTCACCACAGTGGATTTTCATGCTTAAGTATAGTCGAGGATGTAAGATATATATTCAACTGTGCTACAAGTGCCAAGCACCTAGTGAATTTTTTTATTTCCCTTTCACCTCAGTATTCTGATGCATAGTTCATACCATTGATTCTTTAGTCTTGAGGTTGTACTCAATTCATTCAACTAACTGGTTCACAAAACAAAACTTGTGGCAGAGTTGCTATTTGATGGTCTAAGAGCGTTTTCCAAGGGATCCCCAAATATGAACTCCCTTGTTGGATTTGGATCTATTGCAGCATTTATGATCAGTGCTGTGAGTTTTCCTTGCTTTTCTTGTGGCTTACGCTCCTTATTTCAAATGTTGCAGACCCGTTTTAACTCTCTCCTCTTGTAGATTTCTCTTCTCAACCCTGCGCTTGAATGGGATATGACATTCTTTGATGAGCCGGTTTGTAATTCGCACTCTCTACTTTACTTTTTATAATGCTACTTTGTGCCACTTTTATATAGTTTGGGTGTAGCAATTCAAAGGTGCTTATATCCAAAGCTACCAAAAGGGTACCCCTGGATTCTCAGTTGTACTACTTGAGATCTTTCATTTATTTTCTTTTCTTCTGAGCATAAGATTTATCAGAAGGACATCCCTGCATTTATTTACTATGAAGTCCAAAAAAGTACTTCCACTAAAAATTTCAGAGTCGTGCATGGTACTTTCACTAAAAAACCTGATAAGCTAAAAGCAAAGCTTAATTTGTATGGTAATATTTGCCACTATACCTATTGGCCCCCATAGTTATTGGATCTCCACTGCATATCACATAATATTCAGATAGGCAAAGATATTTTCTTTTTCATGGAATTGTGACTCAAATACTTGGACAACTGAGATGTATCTGAACAGTCTCTTTCCAAACATGATTCCTTTTCTGATTAATATTCTCTTTTCTCTGTTTTATTTTGGTCAATGATATATTACTCATGCAAGGGTACTTTTTTTAGTATGCAGGTCATGCTTCTTGGTTTCGTGCTCCTGGGACGTTCTCTGGAAGAAAGGGCTAGGATCAAGGCATCTAGCAACATGAATGAATTATTAGTAAGTGTTGTGCAATAATGTATTCTAGCAAACATGTTTATACCAGTGGCTCCACTGTTAGCTACATTTGTATTACTTGAATACTTATTATGTTAAAGAGGTGCGCACTGGTTCTTTAAATGATTCTGAAGTTGTATTATAAGTTAAGCATATGATCTCTTACCGGCTGCAGGATGAAGTGATATGTGTTTTCCTTAAAGAAACATTTATGGTCCATCCTAATTTAAATAGATTTTCTGTTTCTTTCTGAAATTTCACTGCATGTTGTGATTAAGTCATCTATGCCCTAGTAAATGTGGACAGTAATGCAGATATGGAAAGAAGTAAGACCCACCACAGCAACAACCTGAATTTACAAGCTTAGGCTTGCATGTCTATTACTTATCATTAAACTGGTTAACAAATCTTCATATTTTTCAAATTTTACATTTACTTGGCAGATTCATTGTCATGAAGCTCCATATATACATGAAAACTATTTCGATGTCTATATCTCTCTATATATAAATTCATTCTTCCATTCTACCAAGTTATTTTGCTGGATGTTCTTTGTAACAGATATTCTTAGTGGATCCCCAGCATTATTCTTTCAATAATGCCTGGAAGTGGTTCACGGGGTGTTTGTATTAAAACCAGCCTAATGAACATAAGTGGATGAAACGCCTAGGACATGTATTCTATGTAGATAAAAATGGAAAGTTGCAGCAATGATTAATGTATTTAGCAAATAAAATCATTTCAGAAGATAATGTGACTATGCTGTGTGCCTTTCTTTTTGTGGTAACTTCTTCTCTTCGTTGGTGATAAGTATCAGCGTTTAGCCTCTTACTATGATTTACTGGATATCAACGAGAATGCTTCCATCTTCATTATCTAGCGTCTTAACCAATATATATAATGATGGTTCATGTTTTCCCAAGAAATCTTCTTTGAACTCCTAAATGTGAACTCTTCTTGACTTTTATATATACAGAAATGCTTTCTTGTTTATCAGACTGGCTGTCCTTTTAACTGAGATTGAATTTCTTTGCAGTCACTGATATCCACTAAGTCACGGCTTGTAATCTCTCCCTCTGGAAGTGATTCCTCTGCTAATACTGTACTTTCCTCTGATGCGATAAGCTTCGAAGTTCCGACTGATGATATTCGAACTGGGGACTCAATTTTGGTCTTGCCGGGAGAAACTATACCTGTAGATGTAAGCTCTTTGAATTTATAAATCAATCATTTTGATTAATATGTGTGAGTTTCCAGTTAGGATCTTGCATGTGGTATTTCCTTGCATCTTTTTAACTGAAGACTAAAAATTTACACTAAACAAACCTTCATCATTTATATGCGATAAAACCCCAAGCAGAAATCACGATTTCCATATTTTTACAGTTGTTTTAAGTAGTGATTTGTTGAAAAGAGGCCTTCAATCACTCCCTAAAATCTTTTGTGCTGTCTTGATATCCGGCTTACATTTCCCTGGCATCCATCCAATCTGTTTATACCCTATCTCTTTATTACTTTTAGTCTGTTGTACTATAATCAGGAGCTTTCTATTTGCATTCGAGATTAATAAACTTAACATTTTCACAAGATTTTCACACGCCATATAAATGTCTTTAACTTTCCTATCATGAAATTAGTTAAAGCTTCCTAAAAAAACTGTTGAAATGCTATTCTTAGTTATAACTTATTTTATTGCAACTTTCTGTTAGACACTTTTTTCCTCTTTGAGCTATCGTCAAGTTGTTTTCGTACTAAAGAGTAAGATTGGATCTGAATGCAGGGGAAAGTTCTTGCAGGACGAAGTATTGTGGACGAGTCCATGCTCACTGGAGAGAGCCTTCCTGTATTCAAAGAAGAAGGCCTTTTAGTCTCATCTGGTACAATAAACTGGGTATGTTGCTTTTCCTATTGTGGTGCTGGAAAATGTTCTCATATAATTGTGACAAGTGTCTCCTTAATGAAATGAAACATAAAGTTTGATTCCTCAATCCCAACATGAATATTAGTACTCTTAACTCATTCAAATTGGTTAGGTCGGTCATTTTCCAGTCTAGCCTTTTCTGATTGTAAAATTGTGAGCCGTAATAGCATGGGTATCCTTTGGGTCTGATGAGGCTGTTCTGTTCCACTAACTTCTGAAAGGGAGAAAATGGAAATTCTTAGCTCTAGATTGTTTATAATGGGGCGAACCTTTGTCTTGTTATATAGTAACACTCTGGATTAGGGCACCATCAGTGTTTATCTAGTTTCAGTCAAAACTAAGTATACTGTTTACCTATTAGCCTTTGAAATGCAATTTTGTGTGATATAACGATTTTGGTTTCACTTCTGCCAATTATTCAAATAAAAATGCTTTTCCATCTTTTTTCAGGATGGCCCTTTGAGGATTGAAGCATCTTCCACCGGCTCCAACTCAACCATTGCCAAGACTGTTCGTATGGTAAGTATTTTCGTCCTTTATGATCATATAGTCATTACAAGAAAATGATGCAGACTTTATATACCAGGAGATGTTCGCAGACTTCCCTTTCTGCTTCGAAAGAATTTTGGCTTTATAATTAGATTAGATTATAGACTTTTTTTTTTCTGCTTCATATACATTGTTCTCAGAATAACTTGGGACTTTCTTGTACAAAATTGGCCATTAGTCTATATTGATGCCACTGGTTAGGGTGCTTTGGGCATTGTCTGATAATTGCAAAAGAGCCAATGCAATGGTTGAACGATATTGTTCCATAAAAAGATAAAATATAAAAAGCTAAAATCCAAATTTAAAATGTAAGAATAACCACCTTGTCTAGAGCAACAAAATCTACGCCTGACAGTCGTTCCAATACATCTCCTCCTCTAATAAGTGTTGGAAAAAAGTGTGTTTTGAAGGAAATAATGAGTTATTTTCTTAATTTGTTATTTGTTAAAATGACAAATTGATTGTTGGATTGTGTTCTACTCCATGAGTACATTGAAATCATATATTCATTTGTTCAAAATGGTTGAGAAATGAATGAGATATGAAGGCTCAAAGTTAATGGGTTGGAATGGGTAAAATGTGGTTATCCCACATTGGAAAAAGATGAAAAAGTGGCTAAGTTTAAATACTCCTACACTTTGGTAGGGAGTAAGATTGTGGTACATAGAGGCTCTCTCTCGCGCACAGGTGCGCAGGGGGGGGTGCAAATCATGGACCGAATTAGGCTTCGGACTACCGAACTCATGTGCATGCGCGTCCTGCGGACACGAATGTAGCTCCGAAATTGCCGGTCCGCGCGAGCCCACTTTTTGCATTTTTTTTAAGAAAATTGACCCAATGGAAACAGGAAGTGAGGCGGGCGCCTCGCCATAGCTGAGGCGGGCGCCTCGAGGACAGAAGATGCCGCCCATGAGAGACAGTCCGAGGCGGGCGCCTGGCTTTCCCGAGGCGGACGCCTGGAGTCCAGAAGGGGCTGCCCCGTTTGTGCACCAACGAGGCGGGCGCCTGGGTGGGCTCGAGGCGGGCGCCTCGTTCCCAGCAGCTGAGACGCTGAAGCTGTTCCAATGCCAAAAACGTGCCTAAAATATTTGTAACTGCCGCAGGGAATTCAAATGCCTATTGATTATGTAAATAATGGCATTCATGAAGGAAATTAAAACTTGGTTTTAATTTGTTGGGCAGTTTTCCTTTGAGAAATGTATATAATTTGAAGGACACAACCAAGGAGAAATACACAGATTTTCCAAATTCTCTCTACATCAGATTTGTTGCATATTGAAAATTCTTTTCCCTTGGCCTCCTGCATATTACATTGGTGGTGATATCGTCCAAGCATCGACTTCAATTCGCCGGAGGTAATTCTTGTGCAACCACCATCCGGTCTATCCGTTTCATCCTGGGAGGCAAGCGTCCCGTAAATTCTCAAGCACAACGTGGTGAGGGGGCGTAATTTGTCTTAAGGAGAGTGTGATTTCACACGACTCGGATTTCAACGACAAATTCATTTTCTTCTCTTGTATTTTCTATTTCTGTTTTAAATTAGTTTCTATATTTCCAGCAGAGATTTTGTAATAGTTATTCCAACAATAAGAAGACCCTGCTTTGCTCCTGCTCAGAAACAAAAAAGGAGACGTCAAACACAAGCTTTAACTCAAGAAGAGAGCCAGACAACAAAGATGATGTACCAAGAGAGGTGCCGACAAGGATTGCTGTTGGTGTGGCAAGATGATGTACCAAGAGATGTTCGCAGACTTCCCTTTCTGCTTCGAAAGAATTTTGGCTTTATAATTAGATTAGATTATAGACTTTTTTTTTTCTGCTTCATATACATTGTTCTCAGAATAACTTGGGACTTTCTTGTACAAAATTGGCCATTAGTCTATATTGATGCCACTGGTTAGGGTGCTTTGGGCAGTGTTCTTAGACAAGCCTATTTGTTGCCACCTGCAGTAGTTTAAGCTTGCAGTTTCAATACTTTTCTCACGATTGATAGCCGGACCATTGTTATGGGGCCTATAACTGGCACAAAAGATTAAATCTGGGTAATGAGTATTCTGAGTATAAAACATCAATGTTCTACTTTTCAGGTTGAGGATGCTCAAGGCCGTGAAGCACCTATACAAAGGCTTGCAGACTCAATCGCTGGGCCATTTGTGTACAGTGTCATGACTTTATCAGCAGCAACATTTGGCTTCTGGTATGCCATTGTCTTTTTACTTTTTTCCATGTGCATGTTGTCATGCAAGTTGAAGGTACTGAAGTGAATATTGAAAAGCAATAAATGATGTCCTGAAAGTAGATTTGAAACAAGTGGATACTTTAACTTTACATCTCTATTGAAAGACCGGAATCATTCTGTGTGCTCTCATAACTTATGTCAACAGTACTTTCTTATGCCATTTTTCAATGGCTGCTAATTTATACAAATAACATCCATATTGTTTGTTGAAATTTGCAGTTTGTCTACCCTGTAAGCATATACTCCCTCCGTCCCATTAATAACTTCACCTTTTGCCATTTTGGGTGTCCCATTTAAAGCTTCACCTTTCCTTTTTTGGCAAAGAATCTTTACTATTTCACCCACTCATTCTCTCTCCTATTTTACTATTACACTCACAACATTTTTCAAATTTACTATTTCCTCCACTCATTCTCTCTCCTATTTTACTATTAAACTCGCAACATTTTCTCCACCCTTAATTTGCGTGCCGGGCCAAAAAGGGTGAACTAATTACTGGGACGGAGGGAGTATATTTATTCAGTGAAAAATATTATTAGCTCCCCCCCTCCCCCCCCGAAAGAAAAAAGGTTCTTTTCTGTACCAATCCTAGAGTATATGGGTTGATCTTTGTCTAATGTACTTTCACCATCGTCTTACTCGTTCTATCCTACAAACCTCTTTCAACTCTGCTTTTTAAGAAAATATGCTTCTAATTAGTGAATGATATGATAGGACAATATCTATACAACTATTTCCCACTTCCATGAATGACACTCTTCGTCTTATCCAAGCAAGAAGCCTTTTTCATCAATGTCCTGGTTTGGAACAAACAAAATTTCCTGTACTTTTTTTCCCTTTGTCTGTGTTTTTCTCTTCCTTTTTTTTTAAAAAATAAAAAATTTGAACTCTTGGCTCTTTTAGTGGTGATAATAAGGACCTTGGCAGTACATTATGTACTAGAATCTGTCTAATAGATTTGCTACTGATTTATGTGAAGGTACTATTTTGGGACAAACATTTTCCCAGATGTGCTGCTTAATGATATTGCTGGCCCAGATGGAAATCCTTTGCTTTTGAGCTTGAAACTCGCTGTGGATGTCTTGGTGAGCCCTTTTTAAACAAGTGTATCATTTGATTAAAATCCTTTAAAGCCTACTTGCTTGTATCTTTAAGTTATTATGATTTCTGTATTAGTTAGCCGCTTTTCCCAAATATGATCATATCTTGTAAATGAGGTAAAAAATAACTGATGGTACTGGCTCTTGGTGCATATGTTAGAGGTCTAGTAAAGTATTTTCTCTGAGCAACCAGGAAACTCCAAAGCGAAATGAGAGTACTATAGGGAAGTGCTTCATGAATATCTGATCGGGTCACTTCAGTCGTGTTCTGGTTCATGATCCCAGATTTTTCTGTTATAATTTAGTGGAGAGAAAAGGTAGTGCGGAAGTGACATGTTCGTAGTTGGAAGTTAAAAGTCAAACCAGAATGCATTTGACACTGGACTTGGCTCAAAGTTACCCGGGTTTCCAAAAGATAATTAACGAAGAGTCAATGTCAATACAGGATAAATGTTGCCCTGCAGTTGAGAATGACAGTTTTTTCAAGTGTAGTCTTGAACGTGGACCTTTTTCTTGCTTGCCACCTGATTAGAAATGCGTAATTGTGCTGTAACTTTTGTCTTTTTCCCAATATGGAACTATCTTTTTCTGAAATGGAACAAGCTATGTACCCAAAAAGATATTTCCATTTCTAAAAGAAGACGGTGATTATTTTCATGAGATTGGTTCGGTTGTTCGCTTATATTTTTTAACCGTGCATCTGAAGCATGTATTCTAGCAAATAGCCTTCGTGATTCACGACTTTATCTCGAAATGAGAGAAAAAAATCATGTACATGTCTGAACCATCTTGTAGTTCTTTAACAATCAATTTTTTTTTCCAGGTGGTCTCTTGCCCATGTGCACTAGGACTTGCCACACCAACAGCAATCCTTGTCGGCACCTCTCTTGGTACATCATCTTTGTTGTCTGGCTCTCTTCTTGAGTTAAAGCTTGTGTTTGACGTCTCCTTTTTTGTTTCTGAGCAGGAGCAAAGCAGGGTCTTCTTATTAGAGGAGGAGATGTATTGGAACGACTGTCAGGCGTAGATTTTGTTGCTCTAGACAAGGTGGTTATTCTTACATTTTAAATTTGGATTTTAGCTTTTTATATTTTATCTTTTTATGGAACAATATCGTTCAACCATTGCATTGGCTCTTTTGCAATTATCAGACAGGAACTCTTACAGAGGGTAAGCCTGCAGTTTCTGCTATTGCTTCTTTGGTTCACGAAGAAGCAGAAATCCTTCGGATTGCTGCTGCAGTGGAGAAAACAGCATCTCATCCAATCGCAAGGGCTATAATAAATAGAGCAGAATCATTGAATTTGAATATCCCAAGCACACAAAGACAATTAGCCGAACCAGGCTTTGGGTCCATGGCAGAAGTAGATGGCCATTTGGTTGCTGTTGGCTCATTGAAATGGGTTCGTGAAAGATTTACACAGACAACAAATATGTCTGAAATAAAGAGTCTGGAGCAGGCTGTGCAGCGTCAGACAACCAACGGTCATTTTTCATCAAATCAGTAAAGAACTGTTGTTTTTGTTGGTCGGGAAGGAGAAGGCATCATTGGGGCTATTGGTATATCTGATAGTTTACGTCAGGATGCCGAGTCTACTGTAAAAAGGTACTCCCTTGTCTCAATTGGAGAATTCATTTTCCAAAAGTAAAACAGTTTAAGGATTACATGATTTCCCTTGAGATTGTTCTGTATTGATTCGTTAGAGTAAAGTAGAGTAGTATGAAGCTCTATTAAGTAATTGTAGAATTGACTCTCTGGAAATAAGATGTTTTTCTAACTGTTTAGTTTCCATTAGTATCCTAAATTATTAAAAAAATAAATGGGGGGGGGGTGGAGTGTTCACAATTAAAAGGGGCCAAAAATAAATTTACTGTATTTTTTCTTTACAACATTACTTAGTATTTTTTATATCAAATGGGGGTCATTGCCCCCATTACCCCTGTGTAGCACCGCCATTGTTTGCAAGTAGAAAACATTTCATTACCGTTCAGTGGGAATATTTTTCATTGTTGTCATTTCAATTCTTTTCTACGTGTATGAATGAGTATGCGGACCTTTATTGCATCATATATATAGTTGCATTTTAACAAATGCTATATTACCACTCTGAAACAATTTTTGTATGATAATCAACATTTTGTACCTTTTGCTGTGTCAACTGAAACTTTATTTAGTTTGTCGGAGATTCTTAATAAGCTAACGAATTGCACATGTTGACTGTTTGTCTTATTTTGTATTGTTTCTAGTTTACCTGGTTAACATTTTAAAATTTCTGGGTTTAAGGCTTCAACAGAAGGGAATCAAAACCCTCCTGTTATCCGGGGACAGGGAAGAGGCAGTTGCAAGTGTAGCAAAGACCGTAGGAATAGAAAGTGAATTTATTAATGCATCATTGAGTCCGCAGCAGAAATCCGGTGTCATCTCAACTCTTCAAACTTCTGGTCATCGTGTTGCTATGGTAAGTTTCAGCAATTAGAGTGCTTATTCTCTTGATTCATGTCTTACTTTTTAGAATAGCCAATCTAAACTAAATATATATATATATATATATATATAAACACTCTACCAAGTATGATAGAACTTCCAGTAATTATCCTCACTGAAATAATGTGTACCTCTGAAGGTTGGTGATGGAATCAATGATGCACCTTCTTTGGCTCTTGCTGACGTTGGGATTGCTATGCGAGTTGAAGGACAAGAAAATGCTGCATCTAATGCCGCATCCATAATACTTCTTGGGAATAAACTTTCACAGGTACGTTTTTACTTTTCTACCTTCAACCAATAATCAAGCTTCATACACTTCCCCTGTAATTGCTTTTGCTATTCTGAATATGAAAAGTATACTCCCTTTGTTCAGCTTTTGAGGTCTGACTTCCTATTTTGGCTGACATTTCGCTCAAAAAGTCCTGTTTAGCAAAATTTAAGCTCATTATCATTTAGGGATTTTCCAGATTTACCCTTGTTACAGAAATATCAAAAGTATTCTTGGAAAAACTAATTTAATCCTTACAAGGGTTGACTTTTAAATATGAATTCTTGATATGAATGGAGTATCTATAAATTTGAATTTCCGGACAGGTGGTAGATGCACTAGATCTTGCACAAGCAACAATGGCGAAAGTTCATCAAAACTTGGCATGGGCGGTAGCATATAATCTTGTTGCCATCCCCATTGCAGCTGGATTCCTGCTTCCTCAACTTGATTTCGCCATGACACCTTCACTTTCAGGTGATAAAAAACTTTTAAAAATCCTCGTCCTTTAAATAACATGGAAATATATCTTATAATCGAACCTTGAAGGAAATAAATGGATGATAGTTTGATTTTAATTTTCGGCAGGCGGGCTGATGGCTTTGAGCTCAATATTTGTTGTCAGCAATTCACTACTTTTGCAATTCCACGGGCCTCATAAGGAAAGAAAAAAGAGCCCTCCCTTGGCTAACTATGAATCGGGCAAACATTTGTAGCTTCAGTAATATTGCCTGAGTACCTAACCAGGTTCCACTTTAGCCCATATAATATGAATTCTTTGTAACAAACAGAAATTGTGAATTAATACATTATATATATGTATTTAATTATATGAATAATAAGATGGAAATGGAAATATATAATCTGGGATTTGCTGTGTTGATTTTAACTTGTAAAATTATAATGTTTGATTGATCATATTGGTTTGCACGGACATGTTTCACACACAAACACAGTCCAGACTACTGGCAGCAGCAGGACGAACGCAGAAAAGCGAGAGTTGGAGTTGATCTGCTTCCTCAGGCATGTAAACCAAATCATTTCATCTCTTTTGATGGAGATTTTGAGTGAGGGGGTAAAATTTGAGGAACTATATATTTAATGCATGAGGGAGTAAGTTGTAATTGTTGAGGGGGTCAATTGTAATTATCTTGTGTGTGTGCAAGGGTAGAATGGTCTTGGCCCATTTGTCTAAACCACAAAGCCCAGTTGGCATCGGGTAGAAACCTTATTCCGACTGCATATATAATTAGTAATGAAGACAATTTTAACTCGAATTTAGGCTCCGTTTGTTTGGGGGAAAATGTTTTCCGAAAAACATTTTTCTTATTTTCCGGTGTTTGTTTCGCACCAGAAAATGGGGAAAACTTCAATTTTTATCTTATTTTTTGAAAAACATTTTCATTTTTCGAAAAATATTTTGCCGGAAATCATTTTCCGAAAAATATTTTACGCTAAACAAACGAAGCCTTACAACCAATATATTAAGCTAACGGTTTTAACGGTTTTAACTATAACTATTGATCTAACGTTTTTCAATTCCTACCATTTTATTATTGCTTAGATAGTATTAAAAAATATATTGGGTTGGAGAATAGTGTTAATATTTTTATGCTGTCATATATAAGTATCAGTGTGTCACACTTTTTTATTTATTATAATAAGTGTATTTAAATTTTGTTTAATTATACTTCCTCCGTCTCAAAATGTTTGTCCCATTTGATTTTTTTTGTTGAATTTTGACCATAAATTTATGAGAGATTAATCATGTTCATGAAATTCTAAAAGTTGTTGATGATAATATTATTAATGGTGAATCAATATAAATTTTTAGAATTTCATGAACATAATTAAATTATCATATATTTGTGATCAAAGTTCAACAAAAAAGTCAAATGGAACAAACATTTTGAAACGGAAGGAGTATAACTTTAGCCAGAGTGAATGTCCTCATCAATCATTGTTTTATGTATACTCGTATTTATTTTCTTTCTTAACAAGATTACCGATCCTTATTCTTTATTCCTCCGGCTCCACAACAAGAACAACAACAACAACAGCTGTTGCTGCAGCAGCAGCAGCAACTTAGTTTCAAAATAATTTGGGGTCGGCTAACATGAATCCTCATATGTCATCGTGAGAAAAGGTTGTTGGAAAAAATAAATAAATAAATAAATAAAAAATAATAATAAAAAAAATAATAAACAAATAAATAAACAAATAAATAAATAAATCAGTCCCCCACATGGATTTTTGCCCTCTACTCCGGCCTCTTCAACACCATACTTTCATCAACTCCAAGTAAACTCATATCATTCTCAATCACTATAATCCAAGTTTGTTTGGGTCTTCCCCTACCCCTCGCCATTTTATCATTTCTCCACTGTACCGGCCTCCTAACCGGTATATCACTCGGTCTCCTTCTCACATGTCCAAATCACCTCAGACGATTTTCTCTCATTTTATCCTCAATGGTCGCAACTCCTACTTTACATCTGATCACTTCATTTCCCAATCGATCCTTTGCACAAGAATTAAAAATCATGAGTAGAAAAAGGGTTGTGAGAAGAAAGAATTGAATGAGTATTGAACGGTATAAATCGGTACGATAATAGACTATAAAATGGGCAATACCCAATGGATTGAGTCAACTGAAAAATATGTATAAGTCCCAAATACAACATAGGAAATAGGCTTCCTTACCTATTCTCGTATTATAGTACTCGTCATGATTTTATGTCGACCATGACGTAAGTAACTATTTTAATGATTAGAACAACCAGAGAATTGATATATGCCGATCAAGTTATACACTTAAGTCGACCTGTAACAGGTATACGCCAATAAGGCTACCATTATAATAAAGGAAATGGGCTTCCCTACTCTTAATCATCTCCCTTACCGGCATAGGGTAAAAGCATAACCCTATGCCGATGCATCACAATATGTCGAGTGGCAAGCCTGCTATGTATATGTACAGAAGGCTATTCTAATTCTATTACAATAAAGACTTCATGGAATTAAGATTTAATTAGGATTTGACTCTTTATCTCTCCCAACTTTCTATTCAATGCAGGACACTATCTCATACACATATAAATACATGTCATAAATCACAATTTTCTGATAACGAATCTTTTGACTCTAAAATATTGTCAATTGGTTTGCTCTCTAAAATTCAAATACTTACTCTAAAGTCGGAAGACATTCGATGGTAAAGTTTCGGTCCAGTTTACGTGTTTGTTCATCTTTTTCAGGCTATTCAAGCATTCAAGATACAACCGAATCATTGGAATTTGGGCTGATACGACGTTTTTGACATAATCAAGTATGATAAATAGGGCCCACAATGTAAATGTGTGAGTGAAAAAAGTGAGCGAGATTGGTAAGTATGATCCACAATTTAAGTGTATATGAGAGAATAGTGAATAGTGTTGACAAGTGTGATTCACATTTTTACCATTTAAAAAAAGGTGAATCATTTAATGAAATGTTATTTTGAGTAAAATGTGAAACTTAAATCGGGACAGGGTGAGTATTTTAGTTAACACTTATGATGATATTATAATAACCCTTGATTAAAAAAAGGAGAGAGTATGTGGCCTGGATAAAGAAGAATGTCTAATCTTAATTCTATTCTTGTACTGAGTTTTGTTAATTTGTGGTTTGGGGCCCCACTGAGGTTGGAGAATAATTTGATTAATTAAGTAGAGATTGGGCCCACCATTAAAGGAGAAACCTTAAATACGCGCATTTATGTGGCACGTGATTTTTGTCATTTGTTTGTTGGGTGCAATTTCATGCAAAAACGCTTTGCATGTGACTCGTGGGCCCCGTTATTTTTTTTTTTTCACTTCTCCATTTGACCACCTTACTCTTATGCAGGGAAGATGGTACGGTAAGACATATAATTGGATAAATCGTATACCATTGAAAAAGAAAAAAAGAAAAATGAAGAACAAACTACTCCATGTACTCCCTCCGTCCCAATAGAAGCTGTTCAAATTTTGCCTTGTACGCAAATTAATAAAATGGGTGGGAAGAAAAAAAATATTGTGAGTGTAATTTGAAAATAAGAGAGAGAATGAGTGGAGGGAATAATAAATTATAATGGTGTTGTGAGTATTAAAATAATGTAGAAGAGAGAATGAGTGGAGGGAATAGTAAAGATTCCTTTGCCAAAAAAGGAAAGTGAAATCTATTAACGGGACACCCAAAATGGCAAAATGGGAAGCTACTATTGGGACGGAGGGAGTATATAGTATATATATATGACAACCAAAGTGGCCTTGACCCAATGGTATGTTGGTGACTTCCCGAAGGGGAGGTCACCGGTTCGATTCTCCTCCAGGGAAATTTCTGTGGTTTAATTCCTACCTTGGATTTCAGGGTCCTTTAGAGCCCCCCGGGGCACATCCGTGCAGTTAAGAAAGCAGCATTGCTGGGCTTGTATCCTCAGTGTGGGGAGTTCGAATCTTGGCAGGGAGCAGTGGAGCAATTCGGGTGTTGTAAGAGTGATGCAATTGCCTCGGCGGGAGCCTGGAGCACTGGTGATGTAAGAGTGATGTAAATGCCTTGTAGGAGGGCTCCCTGGGCTCTGGAGTATAAGTGCTGCCACCGTGCATAGGCAGCATCCCGCGATTTACCTCTATAGTGAGGGCCTGCAGTGGTCAGGGATTAGTCCAAGTGGGAACCTGGGTATCAACAAAAAAAAGTATATATATATGACAAATATATGAATATTATTTATACTATCTTTTAAACTTTTTAATTTCTTTTTTATTATGTCTCGATTTAAGATTTTTAATTGTTTTATTATTTAAAATAAATAATGATACTCACTTGTTATCTTCACAACAAAAATTTACTACTAACTTTCTCTCTCTTATTTTACTTTTCATACTTATAACATTTATTTTTTTCTTAATCTTTGTATCAAATCAAATTAAGAAAATTAAACTGAACAAAAGGAGTATTAATGTTCCCCTTTTGTTTTAAATAAATATTCAAAATTATTTTTAATCAAATGTTAACTTTGGACATTTATTTTAGAATAGACTGAGTAATTAAACTTAGGATTAATTCCTTCCTACCTCTCTAGCCCAGATTTTATCCCATAAAAACTTAATTCAGATTCAAAATTCCAAACTCATTGAGAAGCCCAGATCAAAATACCGTGTAAACTCAAAACTCATTTGACCTGGTCAAATATAATTTCTAAATACCAATTTTACCCCTCCCTCTCTCTAAACGCAAAGAAAGCCTCTCTCTCTCTAGACTCTCTCTCTAGACGGAATCCATGGATTCCTCTCCATTCACCATCTAATCCCTTCCTCACGCCCTCTCTCTGCCTCGCCAACTCTCGACGTCTCCATCTCCGGCCAAGCCCCCGTTCCGCCGCTACCTCAATCCCCTTCATCACCGAGCTCTCCCTCACATCTCCTTCAATCGCCCATTACCCTGTTCCAAATCCCAGAATTTTAATTCCGATCTAGTGCTCCGGTGATCGGGAACTCAAGATTACCTCGAGTTTCCAGCAGTCCGTCGTTGAATGTCGACGGATCACCGACGTCAATGGAGGTTCAAGAAAACCCGAATTAAAAAACCCATACAGAAATTGGAACCGACAATGGATCAATTTTGCAGAGTAAATTATCAGTCTCCACTGCGAATTCCAATGAAGAATCTTCTGTTTCTGAGCAAATCCCAGTTGGGGAAACTGGATTAAGAATTCAAAACGAATCAAATTCAAGAAAGAGAAAAGCTGCTCCAAAGGGTAAATCCAAAGAAACTACATCTGCTAAAAAGGTAACAATCTAAATAATATATTATCTTCTTTTTAATGGTTCAAAATTTTCCCAGAATTGAGGAATTATCTGAATGGTCCTATACCAGTTGCTATAGGACCATTCAAAGGTCTTAATGCGTTGGTATAAGATTGTGTGAGGTCCTATATACCATTCAAAGGTCTTATAGCTTTGTATATGTGTTGTTAAGTCATATATCAGTTGCTATAGGACCATTCAAAGGTCTTAATGCGTTGGTATAAGATTGTGTGAGGTCCTATATCACTTGATATAGGACCATTCAAAGGTCTTATAGCTTTGTATATGATGTTGTTAAGTCATATACCAGTTGCTATAGGACCATTCAAAAGTCTTAATGCGTTGGTATAAGATTGTGTGAGGTCCTATACTACTTGCTATAGGACCATTCAATGGTCTTATAGCTTTGTATATGATGTTGTCAGGTCATATACAATTTGCTATAGGACCATTCAAAAGGTCTTATAGCTGTGAAATCTCAATTTTTTTTTAAAATTAATTTTCCTCCACAGTTTATACTAATAAAATATATTGCAAAAATAAGTGTAAACAAAGCATTGGCCAAGCGGTTAAGACCTTGGTTTATAGTGGAGGGTCTAGAGTTCGAATCCCACACTCTACATTTTGATTCAATTTTTCTAAAATAACATAGAAAAGAACCGCTGTTTAGAAACTGGACGGGAAGGAGGGGTATTCTAGGTATATTAAGTACAGCGGGTTTATTTCTAATCTCGATTGAATATTTATGGGTTTGTGATCTCACTTATGGGTCTTAGGGTCCTTAGCCCTTAAACTTATAATAAGTTGCGGCATAATGTTTTCTACAATTTCACTTTATTTTTTATACCGTTATGCTATAGGTTTGGAAGAAGAATTGTTTTTTAAAAAAGAATACTCCCTCCGCCCCATCAAAAATTTCACCATTTTTCTTGATAAAATAACTAAGGAAAAAATGACGAGTGAAAAAGGGTTATGAAAGGAAAGAAGGGAGTGGGTATAACAATGGAGACCAACAATTTAATTGTGTGAGAGAAAAAAGTGAGTGAGAGGAACAAGTGAGATCCACAATTTAAGTGTGTGAGAAACAAGTGGGGTATACCAAAGTGGCCTTGGCCCAGTGGTATGTTGGTGACTTCCCGAAGGGGAGGTCACCGGTTCGATTCCCCTCAAGGGGAATTTCTGTGGTTTAATTCCTACCTTAGGTTTCAGGGTCCTTTGGAGCTCCCCGGGGCACATCCGTGCAGCTAAGGAAGCAGCATTGCTGGACTTGTATCCTCAGTGTGGGGAGTTTGAATCTTGGCAGGAGCAGCTGGAGCAGCCAATTGGTGTTGTAAGAGTGATGCAATTGCCTCGACAGGAGCAGCTGGAGCAGCCAATTGGTGATGTAAGAGTGATGTAAATGCCTTGTAGGAGGGCTTCCTTGGGGCTCTGGAGTATAAGTGGTACTGCCACCCTGGTTGCATAGGGCACATCCCGCGATTTACCTCCGCCAGCATACTGAGGGGCGGGCCTGGTCAGATTAGTCCGACAAAGTCGTATCAAAAAAAAAAAAAAAAAAAAAAAAGATAGAGAGAAACAAGAGGGGTATAACTAATATAATACTAATAAATTTTTGTCATTTTAAGAAATATGAAACTTATAATTAGACACCCATTTAAATAAAAGGTGAAGTTTTTGTTGAGATTGAGTACTAACATTGACAATAATATATACTCCCTCCGTCCCATTATTTGGTTCACCATTTTGGCTTCGGCACACAAATTAAGGGAGTAGAAAATGTTGTGAGTGTAATAGTAAAATAGGAGAGAGAATGAGTGGAGGGAATAGTAAATTATAATGGTGTTGTGAGTATTAAAATAATGTAGGAGAGAGAATGAGTGGAGGGAATAGTAAAGATTCTTTGCCAAAAAAGGAAAGGTGAAGCTTTCAATGGAACACTCAAAATGGCAAAAGGTGAAGTTATTAATGGGACGGAGGGAGTATAGGAGGCGGCTATTAACAATAACGATTGCTCATTTCAAATTACAACAAAATTGTAATGAAGAGCAATTTTAGAAAAATAATCAGCTAGATCATATGCATTACGTCTAAATTCATTGGATATTATTCGTTGTCCAGCTAATAGCATTGAAAAAGTCCGAATTATCTACTTAAATTGTTCCAACCCATATGCTTCATGGTCACACAATTAATGAGAGAATCAGCAATGATGATTCCAAAAACGTCTGATCAATCTAAATCAATTGATAAGTTGTATCTTTGATATTTGAATAACTTGAAAAAGATAAATAAACACGTAAATTAAGCAGGAGTTTTACCGGCGAATGTTATTCGGCGTGAGAGTAAATATTTGTTTATTGAGTGCGTCTGCTGAGAAACGCGTTTCTCCATAACTATGGAGAAACGTGTTTTTCATAGCCAGAAGCTTTACATTTGATAACCAGAAAAAAAAAAACCCAAGGCCAAGACCAAAAGCTTCTGGATATCCAGAAGCTTTGCATTTGATAGCCGTGCTTTGCAGTTGATATCCGTAAGCTTTGTATTTGATAGCCGAAGGATGTGAAATGTATATCCGTAAACCGTTAGGTGCATATCCGTAAAACTGTTAGGTGCATATCCAGAAATGTGTTAGGGCATATCCAGAAATTGCTATTGAAGGTTTCTGGATATCCAGAAACCTTCAAATGTATATCCAGAAATATTTTGAAGGTTTCTGGATATTCATTTGAAGGTTTCTGGATATCACTTTCATAGGTTTCTGGCTATCTAGCTCATTGTCGCGCGACATGTCGGGACCCGTTTCTCCATAACTTATGGAGAAACGCGTTTCTCCCTAGATTTTGTGTTGTTTATTTGATAACAAATCAATTGACAATAGTTTAGGGTCAAGATAATGCGAGTGTAAAATGTACCAGAATTGTGTGAATTATGATTTGTATTTATAGATTTAAATATAAAGTTATTCCTTGGATAAAAAGTCATATAAGAATCATAATCTTAGTTGAATTATAATTTGCCACAATTATGTTGTACTGAGATTATATAAGTGTCTTCTTTAAGTGTATTATGTACGTATAACTAGGAGGCTTGCTACTTGATATATAGTGCTGGTCGAGATGTGTAAATGTCGTATGAAGAGATGGGCAAGGGTAGGGAAGCCCATTCCCATTGTCTTTATGATGCTTTGATCATCATCTGATGATGCCTTGGTCGGCATTTGTAGATGCCTTGTTTGGCCTTTGTATATGCATTGGTCGGAATATTACATTGTTGTTGCCTTGGTTATAAAATCACTCAACTATGTCTAGGTTGATATAGTAGGAAATGACGAGCAGGCATGACGAGTATATGTATGTAAGCTTATTCCATACTCCCTCCGTCCCACATTTTTATAGACTTTTGGGTTTTGCACGGGAATTAAGGAGGAATTATTATATTGAAAGTGTTGTGAGTGTGAAAATAAAATAGGAGAGAGAATGAGTGGAGAGAATAGTAAATTATAATGGTGATGTGAGTATTAAAATAATGTAGGAGAGAGAATGAGTGGAGGGAATAGTAAAAATTCCTTTCCATTTTAGGAAAGTATATATTATTGTGGGACGCCAAAAAAGAAAAGTTTATATATTATCATGGGACGGAGGAAGTATGTCGTATTTGAGACTTGTATGGATTTTACTTTGGACTCAATTTATTGGGCATTGCCCGATTTATAACCTATAGTCATAATCAGTTTATATCGTTCAAGCAACTTTAGTGTTAAGAGACCCGAAGATAAATACTTTTTTTTTTTTTTTCACCAAATTATACTTTGTCTAAAAAAAATCATAATAATATTTTTGTTTTAGCATTTTTTTTTATTATATGCTATTTCAGCGTACAGTTTTAGTTTTTTTAAAAATCTCATTAAAAAAATCGTTTTTTTTTTAAAAAAATTATTCCAAATATTATTTAATTCAATATAAATATAATAGAAAATAACAAATGTAATAGTTTTTTTTTTTTTTTACTCAAAAACTAATAACTCATTTATCTCAAAAACCCAAGATCATTTTCTAATGGGTTAATTGCAATTTAGGGCCTGAAGTCTTGTATGAGGTCCCCAAAAGGGGCCTGACTTTTTTTTTTGGCGATTTAGGGCCTATACTTACAATTTCTTATCAAATAAGGGCTTATTGACGATTTTCGTTAACACTTAACGTCAATAAGCCCTTATTTGATAAGAAATTGTAAGTATAGGCCCTAAATCGCTAAAAAAAAAAAAGTCAGGCCCCATTTGGGAACCTCATACAAGACTTTAGGCCCTAAATTGTAATTAACCCATAAATTTAACTTTCTACCTTTTTAAAATTTTCATTAAATCCCTTAAAAAAATATTAAATTCAATAAAATAAATAAAAAATATTTTTACTC